>VMDO01000317.1:0-223653 GCA_007922755.1 Pedetes capensis | reverse complement strand
ATGCCTTAGTCTTGTGGATTTCTAGAGTGTTACTATTTAATGATTTGGTTATTGAGTAAATTTTACGAAACTGGTTTATTTCGGCAGTGTTTATCTTATTTATTTCAAAACATGAGTGAATTGCCTGCCTCTGGGTTTAAATAAAAGAATATGACTTTTATTAATGTATTGCTTCAGAGTTGTTGTTGTTGTTGTTGTTAGGTGCCGTCGAGTCGGTATCCTACTCATAGCAACCATCTATACAACAGGGGAAACACTATTGTCAGTGCTTCTCTGATGTTCATAGGGTTTTCAATGGCAGATCGATTTTTGGGAGGGGGTTGCCAGGTCCTTCTCCCATTGCTTCAGAGTAGGAAGATTAATAGGAAATGTTGTTCTCGTAAAGGCAGGTGGAGAAAATTTGTGTCGATTTTTATAAAATGCTTAGAAATTACTTTTGTAGTCAATATTTTCCTGAAATATTTTGCCAGTTTTAATGTCAGCCCTCGAAGGTAGTCTTGGATATAGGTTACCCTAAAGTAAGTAAAATTATTTGCTTTGTTAATATCTTTATATGTCTGATACTAAGATTTGATTATCAACCACAATCGGATACCACAGGGCTACAGCTGCAGGCATAGTAGGAATCGATAAGTACAAATAATGATTACAGTTACTTGTTGAACCTGTGTCATGAACAAGGCATTGTGCTTGACATAAATGCACAGTAACTGACATAGATATTATGTCTATTTTACCCCTAGAAGTCAATGCAAGTAATGTTGTAAGTGTTTTTCTGAAAGCAACGTGTCATTGCTAAGATTTTCAGTTTGATTCTCATTCTTACCATGATAATTACTCAGGAGGAGATGAAACAGTAAACAATATCCAGTAGTAGCAACTAAGTTCTACAAAGCTTTAGTCACTCCCTCATGACTACATTGGGTCCCAGCACCAATTTTTACCTTTTTTTAGTAGAGAGATGGTTTTAAAGATAACATTTTTATTGTTGCTCATTTCTGCATTTTTAATAAACATGAATTTTAGATACTTTTTATTATGGATATTTTCAGGCAAGTTCAGAAAGTAGAGTAGTACAGTAAGTCCCCGTGTGCATGTTGCCCAGTTTCAGCAATTACCAAGAAATGACTAATTTCGTTCATCTACACTCACATGTATTTCCTCTCCATTACTTTAGAACTCCTACATATTATACCATTTCATTTATAAATACTTTAGTTCATATCTCTGAGACAGAAAGATGCTTATTTTAACATATGTGCAATACTATTATCACACCTAACCAGCATATAGCCTGCATCCGTAACCCTGTGGCATCCGATCCCGTCAGATCTTGGAAGATAAGCAGGGTCGGGCCTGGTTAGTACTTGGATGGGAGACCGCCAGGGAACACCAGATACTGTAGGCTTGGGAGAAGGACCCAGCAACACCCTCCCAAAAATCAATCTGCCATTGAAAACCCTATGAACAGCAGAGAAGCACTGACAATAGTGTTTCACCTGTTGTACAGAGGGTCGCTATGAGTCGGATACCGACTTGATGGCACCTAACAATAACAACAACCACCACCAGCATATACACAGAGTAATTCCTTTATCATTTCAAGTATCCATTTTCCATAGATAGTCACACATCACTTAATGACAAGGATGCCTTCTGAGAAATACTGTTGCTGGGCATATTTATTGTGTGAACATCATAGAGTATATTTACATAAACTAATAATGGCCATAGTGTAACTAAGTAATATAATCTTGCAGGACCACTGTTGTATATGTGGTCCATTGTTGACTGAAATGTTACATGCCTCATGACTATACTCAATATAAACATCATTAAATGTTCAAATTTCCTCACTAGTGTCATTTTTTAAAAAAAAAACTTTTTTTTAGTCAGGATCCAAACAAAGTCAACACATTGGGCATTTGCTTGGTATGTCTCTTAAGTTTTAGTTTATAAGTTTTTCCCTCATCTTCTGTGTGTGTGTGTGTGTGGTCCTGGGGGTTGAACCCAGGGCTTTGTGTTTGCATGCTCTGCAAGTGCTGGACCACTGAGCTGCACCCCAGCCCATTTTTTTTACTTTTTTGAGACAGGGTCTTGCTAAGTTATGCAGACTGCCTCTGGTCTCGAACTTGCAATCTTTCTGCCTCCACCGCCCAAGCTGCTGGGATTACAGGCGTGCACCACCGCACCTGGCCCTCATCTTTTTTTTAATTAACATTTATTTGTTGAAGAAACTGAGTCATCCATTCTGTGTAATTCCCCAAAAATGAAAAAAATGAGATGAATTTGCAGAACTTTATTTTACCTGTTAATAACAGCTTAAATTTTTACAAAATGTAGTAATCATTGACCTTTTTTTTTTAAAGCATGGAGTAGTGCATAGAAGAAAACAATGTAAAAGCCCATAGTTTTCTTAAGAAAATAATCTGTTCGCTGTCTTCTAAAAATGAAGAACAGAGCTGATCATGTTGACACATGCATTCAGGAGGCTGAGGCAGAAAGATCTTCAGTTCCAGGCTAGCCTGGGCTACATAATGAGACCCTATCTCAAAAAAAAAGAGAGAGAGAGAAAGAGAGAGGTGGAGAGGAAGGTGGGGAGGGAGAAGAGAAATAAAAGAAAAGCAAGCAAGCCAACTGGCAATGGTGTACGCCTGTAATCCCAGCACTCAGGTGGCTGAAGCAGGAGGATCAATGCCAGTTTGAGCCTGTTCTGCACAGCAAGTTCCAGGCCAACCTAGACTACACAGTGAGACCCTATCTAAAACAAAACAAAACAAACAAAAAAGTGCAAGAGAGCAAGAAAAACGCATGCATAAGGTACTAAAGTATTTACTCAGTGACAATATCTCCATCGCTTTTCTGTATTTTTCTTTAAGGTAACTAATCTGGATGACAGTAACTGGGCAGCTGCATTCTCATCACAGCATCTAGGGCTCTTCACAAATACTGAGCCCCACAATGTAACAGAGGATGTAAATCTCAGTGCTGTTATGTTACGTGAAGATGATCCTGGAGAAGCTGGTAAAATGGCTTTGAGATTTGTGGCAAAGTAGCTTTTCATTTACTAAGATCAAGGAAATGCTTTTTTTTCTATTTGGGGGACATGGCTTAAAAAACAAATTTATTTATCTTTATGTATTTTTTGCAGTACTGGGGGGTTGTACCCAAGACCTTGTACATGCTAGCCAAGTGCTCTACCTCTGAACTGTACCCCAAGCCCATTTTTTACTTTTTATTTTGAGTCAGGGTATCACGAAGTTATGTAGGCTGCCTCTGTCCTTGAATTTGGGATCCTCCTTCTTCCGCCTCATGAATTGCTGGGATTACAGGCAGGCACCACCGCACCCAACTCCCTCTTTTAATTTTTTTTTTTTTTCCCCCTTGAGACAGAGTCTTGCTAAGTTGTGCAGGCTGCCTCTGGCCTTAAAATCTACAATCTTTATGCCTAACCCTCCCAACTCACTGGAATTACAAGTGTACATCATTGTAGCTGGCACCAAACTTGTTTTTTCAAAATTCTGGGGACAAAAGTCCAAGATAATGGATATTGTTAGAGTTAGTTTCTTTAAGGCCTCTCTCCTCGGCTTGTATATCACCATTTTCTTCCCATGTTTTACATGGTCTTCCCGCTATAATATATTTTTCATTAAGCTAATTAGTCACAGTCATGGCTGTCTATAGAGGATTGAAAGCCTTACCTTAGTTCTCACTTGGAACAGTATCTTGCCATTTTATCTTTTAGTGTAAATAGCAACCTGTTAGATTATTAGATGAGTCTCATATTTTTATTTTTATTTGTGCCATTGAAAGATCTCTTTTTCTTTAAATTTAGATCTTTTTTTTTCTTTGCAGTAGCGGGAGGATGGACCCATGGCCTCACACATACTTTGCAAGTGCTGTGCCTCTGAGCTGCATACCAGCCTCTTTTGTATTTTTTTGTCTTTAGTCATTGTCTCACTAAATTAGTCAAGCTACATCAGGCCTCGAACTTGTGATCCTCCTGCCTCCACCTCTTGAGTCACCGATATTACAGATGTGCACCACCAGCTTAGGTTTAATTCTTATATTTAATATTCTTATATTTAATTCTTATATTTAATTTAATATTGTTTATTGTTTTGTTTTGGCCTGAGCACTAATACTGCTTTTTCAGCTAGCATTATGACCTTGTTAATTTCATGTTGATTATTACCATTTCCTTATGGAAAATACTAGAAAACCCTATGAGGGTCGCTATGAGTCGGATACCGACTCGATGGCACCTAACAACAACAACAACAATTACCATTTCCTTATGGAAAATACTATTTGCTTTTAATATCTGTATCTACACATTATTATGTAGGTTCTTCATCATTGTACCATCACTGTAACCTAACATAGATGAGTACTAGTCAGTGTGCTTACCACTGAACAAGCATTAACTCATGTAATCCTTAACACGGTCCATTAAATAGTTGCAATAATTATTCCCATTTTAGAGGAAAGGAAACTGCTGCTCAAAGATGTTAATTAACTTGCTTAAGATCACCTGACTAGGAAGTGATGGTGTCAGGATTTGAAACTAAACAGTTTGATTCCACAGCCCTGCTGTTAATACAGGTAACCACTACTTTCTTGTAGTATTTGCCAATAATAGGTACTCAGATATTGAATGATTCAAAAATACTTTATACTTAAAATACAAGAATTCCATTTTAAAGATAAGACCTTAAATATTATGTAGTATTGCAGTAGAGTTTATGCATCTTCCCTGAGTAGAGCATATCATTTAGTATCTACTATTACTCTCAGCTATTTTGTTGTAGTACACTTAAAATATAATTCAGATGTTTTCAGATTTGACCTGGTTATTGTAGTAATTGGTGATAATATGGAAGACTAATAATTAGCATGTCTTTGTAAACTTTAAAGGCATATAAATAACAAAAATATATGAACTGGATGGACTATATCAAAATTTTAACTTTGTGCATTAAAGGATACAATGAATAGAGTGAAAAGGCAGTTGACAGAGTGGGAAAAAAATTTCAAATTGTATATCTGACAAGGAGTTCATATCCAAAACATATAAAGAACTCCTATAACTTAGGAACAAATCATAAACTAAATTTAAAAAACAGGCAAAGGAATAGGCATTTCTCCAAAGGAGATATATGTATGGCCAATAAACACATGAAACATTAAACATTACTATAATCATTAGAGAATTATAAGTCAAAACTACAAAACAACATCTGTTGACAACGATGGAGAAATGGATACCCTTGTATACTATTGGTATGAATGCAAAATGGTGTAGCCACTATGGAAAACAATATGTCAGTTCCTCAAAAGATTAGAAATAGAATTGCTATATAATCCAGCAGTCCCACTTCTGGGTATACTCAAAAGCATTGTAAGCAAGGCTTCAAATAAATATTTCTACCCCCTTGTTCATAGCAGCATTGTTCGTAGTAGCCAAAAGGTGGGAGCAACCCTAGCATCTGTTGACTGGTGAATAGGAAAACGAATTTGCTATTATACATACAACAGTGTTACTTAGCCAAGATGGAAGGACATTCTGACATGCTACAACATAGATGAAATTTGAGAACGTTAAGTTACATGAAATAAGCCAGTCACTTATATGAAATAGTTAGACTTATAGAAAATAGACTATATATACTATATAGAAGACTATAGGTTATATAGTCTATATAGTCTATACTTAGACTATATAGAAAATAGAATGATGGTTGCCAAGGGATGGGGGAATTACGACATGGGAAGTTACTGTTTAATAGGTATAAAGTTTCACTTTTGCAAAATGAGTTCTGTGAATGGATGTTGGTGATAGTAGCACAACAGTGTAAATATACTTAATGCCATTGAACTGTACACTTAAAAGTAGTTAAGAAAGCCAGGCACTGTGTACATGTTTGTTGTCCTAGTGACTTGGGAGGCGAGGCAGGAGGATCAGGAGCTTGAGGCCACAGACAGCCTGCATAGCTTGTTGTTGTTGTTAGGTGCCGTCGAGTCGGTATCCGACTCATAGTGACCCTCATAGGTTTTCAATGGCAGACTGTTTCGGGATTGCCTTGGGAGTGGATTGCCAGTTCCTTCTCTCATTTTTGTGGTGCATAGCTTAGTGAGATCCTATTTCAGAATAAAAAAGGGTATGGGGGAATGCTTGACTAGCATGTGAGAGACCCTGGGTTCAACCCACCACTGCCACCAAAAAGTAAATTAAGTAAAACAACAAAATAAAAGGATACTGGGAGTGCAGCTAAGTTGTTGAGCACTTGCCCAGCATGTGCCAGGCCCTGGGTTCATGCCCTCCATATAGGAAAAAAAAAAAAAAAAAAAGGTTAAGATGGTAAGTTTTATATATTGTCTTTTACCAGTAGGCTTTTTTTAAAAACGTGAAAACTGCATGCAACTATCATCCCAGCAACTTGGGAGGCAGAGGCGGGAGGATTTGCAAGTTTGAGGCCAGAGGCAGCCTCTGAAACTTAGCAAGACCCTGTCTCAAGATAAAAGAATAGAAAAGGGGCTGAGAGTGCAGTCTGGTAGTGGAGTGCTTGCAACGTATGTGCAAGGCCCTGTGTTCAACTTACTGTAAAAAAAAGTACTGCAAAAAAGAAAAAAAATACAAGTGTGAAAAAGAATTGTAGCTATTTTTATGTTTTTAAGCAAACAAAATTACCTAAATTGTGTCACTTAACTTTGTTTCTGTTCTTTTTAATGTGTTTTAGCATCCATGAGTATGTTTTCTGACTTCCTTCAGTCTTTTTTGAAGCATTCTTCAACTACAGTTTTTGATCTTGTGGAAGAGTATGAAAATATTTGTGCTAGTCAGGTAGGCTAATTTCACTCTATCCTTGGTCAGAATTCAGTACTTTTAGGTTTTTTGCACACATTAATCTGCTAATTTCCGTTTGGTGTTTTTAAAAGAGAGTGGCAGAAGTGGTGGGACAGTTGCTCAGAGCATCTCTGCTTTTTTATATATTGAGGGTCTATAAAAGATTTACTTGGAGAGCAAAAGCAATCTGCTGTTTAAGGAAAGAGAGAAAGAAAGAAAATTGATCATACACGAAGAACTCTTAAAACTCAACAAGAAGAAAACAAGTGGATTAAAACATGGACAAAGAAAATGGACAAAAGGTGACGATGGGCACCTCACCAAAGAAGGTATACAGGTGGCAAATCAGCATATGAAAAAAATACACCATATATCATTAGGAAATTGCAAATGAAAACTAAGATATTGCTGTATACCTATTAAAATGGTAAAAATCCTAAATACATTGCTGAGCATGTAAAGAAGTAAGAATTGGTGTTTGTTGATAGGAATGCAAAATGGAATAGCCACATGTAAGACAGTTTGGTGGTTTCTTACAGAATTAAACATGCTTTTACCGTATGATTGAACACTTCCACTATGTGGTATTTACCCAAATGAATTAAAAACTTAGGTCCACACAAAAATCTGCATATTGATGTTTGTAGCAGCTTTATTCATTAAAAACTTGGATGTTACTAAGATGTCCTTCAGTTGGTAAATGAATAAACTGAAATAGATCCAGATAATGAAATATTATTCAGTGAAAAGAGGAAATGAGCTATCAAGCTAGGAAGAGACACAGAGGAACCTTAAGTGCATCTTGCTAAGTGAAAGAAGCCAATCTGAAAAGGCTATAATTCCAACCATATGATAAGCTGGAAAGGCAAAACTATGGAGATAGTGAAAAGGTTGGTGGTTGCTTGAGTTAGTAAGGAGGGATGGTTGGATAGGTGGAGCACTGAAAATTTTTAGGGCAATGAAACTAATTTGGATGATATTATACTAGTGGATAATTTTACTTGCTTGTGATATTAATGATATCATTTGATAATTTCCACATTCAGTTGGATCCCCTTTCTTGGGAATAAGCACAAGTATGGATCTCTTCCAGTCAGTTGGCCAGGTAGCTGTTTTCCAACTCACTTGGCATAAACACATTAGCACAACCAGTGCTGCATCTGTTTTTTGAAACATCTCAATTGGTATTCCATCAATTCCTGGAGACTTGTGTTTCATCAGTTCCTTCGAGGCAGCTTCCACTTCGTCCTTCAGTACCATTGGTTCCTGATCATATGCAGCCTCTTGAACTGGTTGGTCATCCACTAATTCTTTTTGGTGTAGTAACTCTGTGTACTCCTTCCATCTTCTTTTGATGTTTCTTGCATTAATATTTTCCCTGTAGAATCTTTCACTATTGCCATTTGAGGCTTGAATTTTTTCTTCAATTCCTTAAGCTTGAGGAAATCAATCTCCAGCTCTTTGCACATCATTATAATATTTGATTTTGTCTTTTGAAGCTGCACTTTGAAATCTTCTATTTAGTTCTTTGGTCATGTCTTCCTTTTACTTCAGCTGCTTGATGTTCAAGGGCAAGTTTCAGCGTCTCTTTTGACATATAATTTGGTCTTTTTGTCTCTATCTTTTTAATAACCTTTTGCTTTCCTCATGAATGATGTCTTTGCTTTCATGCCACAATTCATCTGGTTTTTGATCATTAGTGTCTAAAGCATCAAATTTGTTCTTGATATCGTCTCTTAACTCAGGTGGGATATACTCAAGGCCATACCTTGGCTCTCACACATTTGTTCTAATTTTCGTCAGTTTCACTTTGAACCTGCATATGAGCAGATGATGGTCTGATCCACAATCAGCACCAGGTCTTGTTCTGACTTTTGATATTGAGCTTTTCCCTTGTCCGTTTCCACAAATGTAATCCATTTGATTCTTTTATGTTCCATCTGGTGAAAAAATGTATTTGCAATGAAAAAGTCATTGATCTGACAACATTCTGTCATGAGATCTCCAGCATCATTTCTGCCAACAACACCATATATTCCAACTACTGAGCCATCTTGTTTGTTTCTAACTTTTGCATTCCAGTCACCAGTAATTATTAGTACATCCTGATTGCAATGTCGATTTATTTTACATTGCAGAACCTGGTAAAACCTTCCCTGTCTTCATTTGTAGCCTCAGTGGTGGGTGCATATTTGAATAATAGCCATACTAACTGGCTTTCCTTATAGGTGTATGGATATTATTCTCACTGATAGCATTGTATTTCAGGACAGATCTTGAGATGTCTTTTTTTTTTAATGAATGCAACCTTATTTCTCTTTAAGTGGTCATTTCTGCTATAGTAAACCATATGAGTATCTGATTCAAAATACCCTATGCCAGTCCTTGTTAGCGCACTTATACCCAGAATGTTGATGTTTATGTGCCCCACTTCCCTTTTGACGATTTCTAATTTTCCTACATTCATACTGCATACATTCCACATTCCAGTTACTAATGGATGTTTACAGTTGTTCCTTCTCATTTTGAGTTGTATTACATTTACAAATGGAGGTTGCTGGGGCTTTACTCCATTCTCATCATTAAGGTTGACTCTACTTTGAGGAGACAACTCTTCCCCAGTCTTCTTTTGAGTGCCTTCCAACCTGTTGTTGCTGTTGTTGTTGTTGTTGTTGTTAGGTGCCGTCGAGTTGTGTCCAATTCATAGCAACCCTCATAGAGTTTTCAATGGCTTATTGTTTCGGGATTGCCTTGGGAGTGGATTGCCACATCCTTCTCCCATGCCTTCCAACCTAGGGGGCTCATTTTCTGGCACTGTATCTGATAGACTTCCTGTGGTATTCATAAGGTGTTCAGTGGCCAATTGTTTTGGGAGTATGTTAGCTGTGCCCTTCTCTCTAGTTTATCTTAGTCTGGAGTCTCAGCTGAACGCTGCCCACCACAGATGACCCTGCTTGGTGTCTTGTGGCATAGCTTTCAGCATAATACTGGCATAGCTTTCAGCATCACAGCAACATACAGGCTCCACCATATGGCAAACTGACATGCAAGTAAAATTTTGCTAAAGATGAGTCAAAAGTGACTGCACCAGTATGTAGGAGGGAATTGCTGGAAAATGAAGCTGGATTCAAGAGAGAGCATGGAACCAGGGACATTATTGCTGTTGACAGGTGGCTATTAGACGAAAGCAGAGAATACCAGAAAGATGTTTATCTATTTTTTATTGAATATGCAAAGGCATTTGAGTCGATTGATAACAATGAATTATGAACAACATTGTGAAGAATGGGAATATCAGAGCACTTAGTTGTACTCATGATGAATCTACATGGACCAGGAAGCAGTTGTTTGAACAGAACAAGAAAACACTGCCTGGTCTAAAGTCAAGAAATGTGTGTGTCAGGGTTGTATCCTTTCATTGTACCTCTTCAATCTATGCTGAGAGAATAATCCAAGAAAGTGGACTTTATGAAGAAGAGCATGGCGTCTTGATTGGAGGAAGACTCATTAACAACTTGCATTATGCAGATGACACAACTGTACTTGCTGAAAGTGAGGGGGATTTGAAACGTTTACTGATGAAGATCAAAGAACACAGCCTTCAGTATGGATTGCATCTCAACATCAGCAAAAGAAAAATACTTATAACTGGGTCAGTACTTAGCCTCATGATAAATGGAGAAAAGATTAAAATTGTCCAAGATTTTGCTTTAGTAGGTTCTACAATCAACACCCATGGAAGCAGCAGTCAAGACATAAAAAGACATGGGATTGGGGATTTAGCTCAGTGGTAGAGTGCTTGCCTTGCAAGTACAAAGCCCTGGGGTTTCGTCCTCTACAATGGGGGGGCGGGGAATCAAAAGATGCATTGCACCAAAAAAAGCTGTTGCGAAAGACCTCTTTAAAGTGCTGAAAAGTAAAGATGTCAAGTTGAAGCCAACGGTACACCTGACTCATGCCATGGTATTTTTAGTTGCATCATAAGCCTGTGAAAGCTGGATGTTGAATAAGGGAGACATGAAAAGAATTGATGCTTTTGAATTATGGCACTGGAGATGAATATTGAATATACCATGGATTTCCAAAAGAACCAACAGATCTGTCCTAGAAGAAGTGCAACCAAAGTGTTCCTTGGAAGCAAGGGTGATTAGAATGTGTCATATATTTTGGACGTGTAGTCAGGAGGGACTAATCCCTGGAGAAGGACATGTTTAGGAATGTGGCAGATCAATGAAAAAAAGGAAGACTCTCAACTAGATGGATTAGCATAGTGTCTGCAGCAATGGGACGAAACATAAGAAAGATCATGTGTCAGGCACAGAATCGGGGAGTGTTTCTTTCTGTTGTACATAGGGTCACTCTGAGTCAGTCCTGACTTGACAGCACCTGCAATACCAACATAGTAGTAGATAGATGTCATACATTTGTCAAAGCACGTAGAATGTGCATCACTGACCCTTTAGCACTTTGTCCTTTTAGCACTGTGTACTAAAAAAATAAAGTTACTAATAACTCAGAATTGTAGAAAAATGACCTCTTTATATCTGTGTTTCTAATTCAGGTGAATATACTGAATAAAATTGTGAGTCGCGCAACACCTGGACTGCAGAAATTTTCAAAAACAGCCAGTATGCTCTGGCTTCTTCAACAGGAGATGGTCACATGGAGGCTATTAGCTTCTTTGTATAGGTAAAGTTGTATAGAACTCTTAAGTGAAGTAAACATAAGGTAAATAGACCCATATACAAATTAGTTAAAAAGTTAGAGCAAGATGGGCTAATTTGAGGCTTATCATTTCTAATACTTTAGCTTCAGGAATGAATTATGAAAGAAGAGGGAGCTATCAGGTCATAAAGCTGGTAACTACCGAATATTTTGGAAGAAAATCATACTGTTATTTTTTCCATATGAAAATGTCATGTGAAAAATGTGCATGCATTAGCAAGTAGCCATTAAAGACTTTGCAGTGTGTATTTTTAGTAAATGCCAGTTTTGTTCAGGGGTCAATACCTGATTCAGCAGGTATTTACTACTTATATTTTATAGTTAAAGTATGATTAAACTAATTGGAAGCTCATTTGTTTATGGCAATAGAATGCAGGTTTGTATATGCAGTAGCTTAAAAGGTGAATTCATACATTGATGTAAAATAAAGTTTTTTCATCTTGTGTTATTTTTCCTTAGAGACAGACTACAGTCTTCATTAGAAGATGAAAATATGTTTGCAATTACTGTAAGTTTTTTTATTAATTTTTTCTTTATAGAGCTTAAACATTAAAATACTTTTTAGTAGTAAGAGTTGATTTCTACCCTCTGTCTTGTGCTACTGCATTGTAAAGATTTTACAAGTGCGTAAAAGATACAATCTCATAAAATAACCAAATATTTCTATTAGAGAATAAAGGTATAATCTTTTTTAATCCCTTGGACTATTCAACATAACAATCTATCCTACCAGACTTTTTTTTTATTTTTTGGCACTTGAGATTGAAATCAGGGCCTTTCATATGCTAAGCAAGTTTTCCACTACTGAGCTGTATCCTCAGCCCCCTTTTTTTTGAGGCAAGGTATTACTAAGTTATGCAAGCTGCCTCTGGCCTCAAACTCACAATCCTGATGAGTCAACCTCTGGAGTCACTGGAATTACAGAGATGCACCACAGCATGTCTTTATACATACATGTACACTTATACAGTTTGGTTTTTTAGTAAATAATAATATTTCTTTTATGCATTATGCTGAGTTTCTTTTTTATTGATTTCATTATATTAATAAAAAAGAAACTCAGCATAATGTCAATTCACATAGATTTAACTTTTCTTAGTATGGCATAATTTTCTCAGATGTTCTGGTGGATATATGTAGTTTCCAGTATTTTTGCTATAGTAGTCAATAATGCAGGGAAAGTTTATCATAATTGTGTGTGTATGCAAGTACTTCATATATTTCTGGAAGTAAAATTGTTGGACTAAAGTTTTGAGTTTATCATATTGCCTGCTACTATACCAGTTATACTCACTAATAATAAATGAAAGTGTTTTCTCTGATAGATATTAGCATTTATTTCATTTTTCCCACCTAAGGGGAAAGTATCTCATTGTTTTAATATGCACATTCTTGGTCACTAGTGGAGGGTCTTGTTTTTTTTTTTTTTTTTTTTTTTTTTTTTTTTTTTTTTTTTTTTTTTTTTTTTTTTTTTTTTTTTTTTTTTTTTTTTTTTTTTTTTTTTTTTTTTTTTCATTCTTACCTATTTTTGTTTCTTTTTTGGGGGGAGTCTCCCTGTGTTGCCTAGGCTGGTCTTGTACTCATTCTGTTGCTTAGGCTAGCCTTGAACACTCAGTCCTCCTGCCCCAGTCTCCCAAGTGCTGGGATTATAGGGATGTGTGACCACCATAACCGAGCCATTTTTCTCTTTCTCTTCCTTCCTTCCCTTCCTTCCTTCCTTCTCTTTTTATGTTTTGTCTTGTTTTGTTTTTCTTTTCTTTCTCTCTTTCTCTTTATGTCTCTTTTCTCTCTCTCTTTCCCTCTCTCCTTCCTTCCTCCAAAAATCAAACCCAAAATGTTGTGTACTCTACAACTTCTGTAGCTGAGACTGCCCTCGAACTAACAGTCATCCTGCCTCAGTTTTCTTAGTGCTGTGATTACAGGCCTACAGCTCTGGCTGGTTTTGTTTCTCACATGAATTCATATCCTTTGCTCATTTTCCTGTTAGTTGTTTTCTTATTCTTTCGGTTATACATGTTAATGATATTCTACTCTCTGTTACTTATCTTTAAGATTGCTTTTCCCTTTTTTTCTCTTCACATATCTTATTTTCCTTTTGAATTCATTATTTTGTAAGGAAGGTCTTTCCTGCCTTTCCTGTAAGGAAAACAACATGTTTTCCAATGTTTTCTCTTAAGCTTAACTCATTTTAAGTCAAGAGTTTACATAATTGAATTCACCTGGACTGTTTGTTTATAAAGTCAGCAAGGAATTTAACTGTTCTTAAATGAGTATCCATTTATGTCAACACCATATGTCAAGCAGGCCATCTGATTTTCACTGATTTATTTATTTATTTTCTTCTCAGTCCTGAACCCAGGGCCTCAAGCACACTTTTTGTACACACTACCACTGAGCTGCACCCCAGCTCCTTTTTTATTTTTTATCTTGAGACAGAGTCTCGATAGGTTACACAGGCTTCCTCTGGCCTCAAACCTACAATTCTCCTGCCTCCGCCTCCCAAGTCACTGAGATTGCAGGTGTGTGCCACTGCATCCGGATTTTCACTGATTTCTAATGCTACCTTTAAAATATACCAAGTTATATTTAAACATATTTTATTTTATTTTATTTTATTTGCAGTACTGGGGGTTTGAACCCAGAGTGCTCCACCACTGAACTATACCCCTAGCCCCTTTTTTGTCTTTTTTGTGCCTGGCTGTACATAGATACTTTCTAGGCAAGCGCTTATGAACACTTTTTTTTTTTTTCTAGTACTGGGAATCAAACTCAGGGCCTTGTGCATAGTAGGCAAGCACTCTTCCAATGAGTTGCATCCCCAGCCTACATAATATTTTCTGATTGACTCATTTGTAAGCCAGTTTTACATGATTTACTCTAACTTAGAGATTTTGATATTTGGGTAGAGTAAGTCCTTTTTTATTCATAAATAAATTCTTGACTACTTTTGTATACTTTTGTCCCTAGATGAACTTTATAGTTTCCATTCTTTAAAAGTTCTTTTGGGATATTTATTGAAATAGCATTGCTTTTGTAAATTGATTTCAAGGGAAATGGTATGCTTACCATGTTGAATCTTCCCACTTATGAAAATGGCATATTTTTCCATTTATTCAGATCTTTTATGTTTTATATAGATCTTTTAATCTTCTCTATAGAATCATCTGGGAATCCTTTTATGAATAGATTGTTTATTATATTTTCTAATTAATTATTACTATCAAATAGAAAGTTATTGACATATGTAGAGCTCATACTTAGTCATCTTTTTTTTTTTTTTTCTCGGTACTGGGGGTTGAACCCAGGGCCTCGTGCCTGCATGCTTTGCAAGGGCTAGACCACTGAACTGCGTCCCCAGCCCATTTGTTTTTTTACTTTTTGAGACAGGGTCTCGCTAAGTTACTCAGACTGCCTCTGGTCTCGAACTTGTGATCCTCCTGCCTCTGCCTCCTGAGCCACTGGGATTATAGGCATGCGCCACCGCGCCCAGCACATTGTTTCCCTTCTTTATAATTTATCTGCTTTGGGGATCTAGAATTGTGCTAGCTCACCAGAACAAGTCTAAAAATCTTCAGTCATCTTTTTTGTGTTTTATTGAAGAATATGGAAATTACTCATTTTTTGAAGGCTTAGTAAAAATGTGTCGTGTCTGTAAAGCCTTTTTGGAGTTCATTTTTAGTTTTTTGATTTAAAATGTAGTTTATGTTTAAAGCAACTACATATAGTAAAAAAAAATTTGTAATAATTTCAATTATGCTTCTTAATCTGCTTTTTCACTCTAAATATTTCTACTATTTTTCCAATCTATTTCGCAATATCAACAAAGTAACATGCAGGTATCAACAAAGTAATATGCACATCTAGGAAAACTGTCTTATATTTATATTTAGATATGTTTTGAACTCACTTATTCTAATAGTTTTCCATTGATTTGTTTTTTAGGTAGGCAATTTTGTTATCTACAATTAATGATGACTTTGATTCCTTTTTTCATACTTATTACTACATAGTTCTTTTTCTGGTCTTATGTTAGCTAGAATTTTCTAAGTGAAGTTGCATAAAAGCAGGGATTCTTATTCTTCTGGGTTTTAGAGTCAGTGTCTTATTTAACAGATTCAGTATTTGCTAGATACTTTAATCAAATAATCTGTTACTTTAGTACGGTATTCTAATTTATGAAGTTTTTTTTATCAAATCACATTTTGATGTTTTCAAGAAGTTTGTGTAAGGCTTGGTCTTGCAGCTCAGTAGTAGAGTGTATTGCATAAGTGAGGCCTTGAATACAATCCCCAGCACCACTAATACATATGTATACATATATATGTGCATATATATGTATATATATGTATATATACACATACATACATATATACACACATGCATACATACATATATACATACAAAAATTCATGTAACTTTTCTCCTTTAACTTATGAATAAAGTTGATTAATTAATAGATTTGACTTTGGCTTGAACTAGTCACAATATATCCTTTTGGTATACTGTTCAGCATTGCTTGCTGATATTTCTCTCATGTTGTTGTTTAAATTCAGTTGTTAGTTTCTTGGTTTCTGGAGAAAAGCTCTCACTGTGTAGCTTATGCTGACCTGGAGTGGTCCTCCTACTTCAGCCTCCTAAAAGCTGAGATTATAAGGCATGCACCACCACACCTAGCTTTAAAATCAATTTAAAAGCCTTGGATTGCACTTAAGTTTTATTTACTTACCAACTTCTATTGTGTTAAAAGATTTCAAAGTTCTTAAATGTTCATTTTCTAACATGTAATATGATTAATTGTAACAAGCTCTTTATTATAATTTTTTCTTTTAATTTGTTTTGTGTTTACTTTTCCCTAAAACATCCTCTCTAAGGAATTAAAAATTTTAAAACCCAAGTGTAACAAAATATCAGGCAAAGGCTGGGCATAGTGATGCATTCATGAAAACCCAGTGACTGGGGAGGCGGAGGCAAGAGGATCATGAGTTCAAGGCCAGAGGCAGCCTGCGTAACTTAGTGAGACCCTGTCTCAAGATAAAAGGTAAAAAAGAGATAGGGAGTGTAGCTCAATGGTAGATTGCTTGCAAAATATGAGCAAGGCACTGAGTTCAGCATCCAAGTACCACAAAAAAAATAAGAAATAAATAAATAACAAATAGCTAAAAATCAGGTAAAAAGTTCAAAAAAATCAGATAAGAGCAGCTTCAAATTAATCTAGAAGTTTGAAAATTATTTATAAATATTTTTCAAGGTTGAATGTACATATTTACTGTGTGATAAAATGTTTATGGATGATTAAATACACTTAGTTCTAACTGGCTTTTACCTTTCTATTGAAGCATCTTTTTTCCTTTCTTTTCTTCATTCTTTTAAATAATTTTTATAATAGGCTGTTAATGCCAGTGAAAAAATAGTTGTGGAAGCATTATTCCAGAGAGATTCACTTGTCCGACAGAGTCAGGTATGACTAGACTTTTTAAATTTATTTGTTTTTTAGAAGTAAGGAGAAAAGGTAAATGATATACAAAGTACTGGTGTTATTTTAATTTAAAGTGTTTTTATGAATTTTTTTACTTGATCTTTTCATTTGTAATTAAAAGGAATTTGGAACCTTGCTCTTTTGTTTTTAAAAGACAGCCTTAGTATTTTCAGGGATAGACTGTTAAAAGCTATTATTTCTATAGAAAATTATTCTTTTGTCATAATATTTATTTATCTTAAAAAGTAAAGAGTGGTTGGAAAAATTGCTACTTAAAATTTTTGAAATCAGAAACTGCTTGAGTTAAGGATAGGAATACCACTATAAGTAAAACACTCATAGATTTTGTAGTTAATACTAATCTTATTTTTTCTTTCCTAGTTGGTGGTAGATTGGTTAGAGAGTATTGCCAAAGATGAAATTGGAGATTTTTCCGATAATATTGAGTTTTATGCAAAATCAGTGTATTGGTAAGTCATTGAGCTTTATTTTATTGATTGATTGATTGATTGATTTGAGGGTTGTTCTAGAGGGTATAGCCCAGGTCCTTGCTCATGGTACAAAAGCCATCTCCCACTGGGCCAAACTCCTAGCCCCTTTCTATTTTTTTATCTTGACACAAGGTCTCACTAAGTTGCATGGGCTGCTTTTATCCTTGATTTTGTGATCCTCCTGCCTTAGTCTCTTTAGTCGCTGGGATTGCAGGCCTGCACCACAGCACTTGGCTTAAGCTTTTATTCTTGAGGTCACTTAATGTTTATTTTGTTCATCTTTCAATAAATATTTACTCAGTTTTTAGTTTGTTCAAATTGTGAGCAAAACAATAAAGTTCTGGCCTTGTGGAATTTTTTTTTTTTTTCAGTACTGGGGGTTGAACCCAGGGCTTCGTGCCTGCATGCTCTGCAAGTGCTGGACCACTGAGCTGTGCCCCCAGCCCATTTTTTTTACTTTTTAAGATAGGGTCTCACTAGGTTACGCAGACTGTCTCTGGCCTCAAACTTGCGATCCTCCTGCCTCTGCCTCCTGAGCCACTGGGATTACAGGAGTGTGTCATCGGCGCCCAGCACTAATTTATAATTGTTTAAGAGAGTTAAACAGCAAGTAAATATATGTACTTAGGAAGTTAAGAGCTTTGGGAAAGTATATATTGGAGTTAATGGATAGAAGATGACAGTGAGTCCTATCTTAAGTAGAAAAGGTGGGCAGGGAGGGCTTCTCTGAGGAAGTAACAGGTAGTAAGAGCCCTTTAAGAAATAAAGGAGGCTAGGCATGGTGACATGTTTATGGGTGCAGCTACTTGGGAGGCTGAGGTGAAAGGATCAGCCAGGAGTCCAGGAGTTTGAGGCCACCCTGGGCATTATACCAAGACCCTGTCTTGAGAAGGAAAGAAAAAAGCAGCAGCAGCTGGGGGTGGTGAGACAAACCTGGAGTCTCAGTGACTTGGGAAGTTAAGGCAGGAATATCATAAGTTCAAGACCAGAGGAAACTTGTGTAACTTAGACGCTCTCTCAAAAAAGAAATAATAAAACACCCAATCCTTAAAAAAGAATAAATAAATAAATTAGAAAAGAACAAAAGGAGACAGGCCATGCTAAAATCTAGTGTATAAATATTCTGAGTGGGAACCACAAAGACTCCAAAAATGTAAATTATTTGTATAAGGAGGCCAATGTGAGCACAACAAAGAAAAGAAAGGTAGGAAATTAGATTGGAGAGAGCCAGATCATGTAAAATTTATAAGCCAAGTGCCGTGGCCTGTTCCTGTAATCGTAACAACTCGGGTGGTGGGAGGGGGCAGGGGAGAGGATCATAAAATCAAGGCCAGAGACAGCCTGCATAACTTAGCAAGACTGTGTCTCATGATAAGAAATAAAAAAGAGGCTGAGGGTACAGTTCAATGTTAGAGCACTTGCAGTGTATGTGCATGGCCCTAGGTTCAACCCCTTAGTATTGCAAAAAAATAAAGTAATAAGAAAGATTTATAGGCGGGCTGTCATAAGAATTTTGGTCTTTATTGTAGGTATAATGGGAAACCCTGAGAATAAAATAATTACATGATCCAATTTATGTTTTCAAACATTCACCTTGCTGCCTTTTTAAAATTTGTTTAATAATCATAATTTGATCATCAAGAAAACATTTCTGCTGGACTTGATGATGCAAACCTATACTCTCAGCCCTTGGGAGGCAGAACTAGGATGACTGAGAGTTCAGGAGTTCAGTCAGCCTGGGCTACGAAACAAGACCCTGTCTTAAAAAAAAAAAATACACTTCTACCATGTTTCTGGCCACTTGTGAATTTAAAAATTTTTCTTATGTCCATCAGTACTTCTAAGTTATTATAAGATTTTGAGGACAAAAAAAAAAAAACACTGCTTGATTAAAGAAGCAACTTATTTTACAATTTGATAAAGCTTAGATGGCCTTTGAATTTAATAACAATTATAAAGTCTATAATTATATCTTTTCTTCATTTAACTAGAAAATTAGTGCTACTCAGTGTTTGTTAAAAATTAAATCTTTCTGGGTATGGTGGCTCACGTCTGATCCTAGAGACTCAGGAGGCAGAGATAGAAGAATTGCAAGTTTAAGACCAAAGGCAGCCTGTGTAACTTAGACTCTATCTCAAAACAAAAGGTTAAAAAAAAAATGGGCTGAGGGTGCAGCTCAGTGGTACAGCACTTTGGAGGCCCTGGGCTCAATCCCCTAGTACCCCAAATAATAATAATAATTATTTAAATCTTAGCCAGGTGTGGTGGCACATGCCAATAATAGCAGCGCTTGGGAGGCTGAAGCAATAAGATCACAAGGAGAAAGCCAGACAGGGTTACATAGCAAGTTCCAGGCCAGCCTGTGCTATGTAGTGACACCCTGTCTTTAAAAAAAAAAATTGAGTAGTTGATTTTTCTGAAAGGAAGAGGCATTTCATTTTTAGGAATAAAGGGTTTTTTTAAGTTAAATTTCTCTAATAATGTTTTTGCAACTTTTTCATAAGCTAGCCTGCTTTTCTCTCCCTCCCTGCCACTCTCCCTTCTTCCCCCCTCCCTCCCTTCCTTCCTTCCTTTTCTTCTTTCCTTCCTTCCTTCCTTCCTTCCTGCCTTCCATGGTACTTAGGGGTTAAACGTAGGTCCTTGTACATACTTTGCAAGCACTCTACCATTAAGCTGCACTCCCAGGCCCTATTCTATTTTTTATCTTGAGATAAGATCTTGTTACCTTATGCAGACTGCCTTTGGCCTCGAACTCAGATCCGCCTACCTTAGCCTCCCAAGTCACTAGGATGACAGGCAGGCTCCGCTGTGTCCGGCTTAGTCTTCTGTTCTTAAAGCTTAACAATGGTACAGAATAGAAAGCCCAAAGACAGACCCAGACTCATATGATCATTATTTTTGTTTGTTTGTTTGTTTTATGGTATTTGGGGGGTTGGGTTTGGGGCCTCACATGTTTTGCAAGTGCAAACCATTGAGCTGCACCCCCCACCCATTTTTTACCTTTTATTTCAAGTCAGGGTCTGGCTAAGTTATGCAGGCTACCTTTGGTCTTGAACTCACCATCCTCCTGCCTCTGCCTTCCGAGTCACTGAGATTACAGGTGTGTGCCACCATATGTGTCCGATCATTGATTTTTCAACCAACATATTAAAGCAATCTAGTGGAGAATGGAATATCTTTTCAATAAACTGTGAAAAAAAGTTATCTGTGTGAAAAAAGGTTAACCGTGACAATTTCCTCACGTTATACCCAACAATTAATTCAAGATAGATCATAGTCGTACATGTAAAAGCTAAATCCATAGTGTTTAAGACAGAAAACATAGGAAGATACCTTTGAAACTTGGGGATAAGCAAATATTTCTCAAGTCACAGAAAGCAATAATCAATAAAAATAGTTGACTTCATCAAAATTGTAAAGTTGTCATTAAGATATCAAGCCACAGACTGGTAGAAACATAGAACATGTAGATCATAAAGAATTACAGCTCAGTGGTAATAAGATAACCCAAGGAAAAGGAGAAAGACTTAAACAGATAACTCAAAAAAGCACATAGGTGAATGACCAATAAAGACATGAAAAAAGTGTTCAGTATCATTAGTCATCTGAGTTAAACTACCCTTCTATGTTGAGGATTTTTGCAATCCCTTCTCTAGGTTTGTAGTCTTTTTTTTTTTCCTACTTTGATTTCATTTTTTTTTTTAATATTGTTATGTACCGTTGAGTCAAATCTGACTCATAGCAACTCTCATAGGGTTTTCAATGGATAATTGTTTATAGCCCCTTTGAAGTTTTTTTTGGTACTTTTTCTTTCAGGGAAAATACTCTCCATACCTTAAAACAACGGCAGCTGCCTTCTTATATAGGAAGTGTTCGTCCTCTTGTCACTGAATTGGTAAGTGTTCTTTGAAATGAAGGTTACCTTCAAAGTTAAGTGATTTTTTTTTTTTTTTAAAGACTGGAGAGCTTTTCTTCTTTTTGATCCTGGTTTTAGTTTCCTGAAGGTCTGCACACTCACATTTTACTTAAGAACAACTAAGTTGCATTTGAGTTTGGTGCAATGTATTTGAACATATCCATGGCCTATAATTTATGAAAGAGGATACAAAGTGTGCTTAATATACCATTATTAAGCATAAATTAATTTTGGTCTTATAGCAAAATTTGACTCTTCAACTGTGAAGTATAGCCAGTGGGGGGGAAACAGATCTTTGTGAATTAGCTTGGTTAAAAAGGTTATTTTTGGATATGAATAATAGAACTTGAAAAGAACAAGCCCGGTGTGATGATGCAGGTCTGTAATCTCAGTGCTTCAGGAGGCAGAGGCAGGAGGATCAGGAGTTCAAGACCAGAGACAGGCTGTATAACTTAGACCCTGTCTCAAAGGTAAAAAATGGTCTGGGGGGTGCAACTCAGTGGTAGAGCACTTGTAAAAGCATGTGTGAGGCCCTGAGTTCAACCCCCTAGTACTGCAAAAAAAAAAGAAAAAGATATAGAGCTTTGTGACCAGTAGAGGGATGTGAAATGTTTATAGTGATGAGTGAAAGAAATAAGTTGTTGGTGTTAGGTGCTGTCAAGTCAGGTCTGACTCTTAGTGACCCCCGTAAGGTTTTCAATGGCTGATTGTTTCAGGATTGTTTCAGGAATAGACTGCCACATCCTTCTCCCATTTTTGTAGTCCTGGGTAGCAATTGAAAAAATTCACAAAATTACATTGGGTAACAAAAAAGTGGTTTTGATGAAAAATGCTTGGAAACTACCAAAAGATCTTAAAATAAGTGATAGCTCACAAGAACAACAATAAAAAAATTACCTTTTAGCAAGCAACAGCTGAAAGTCATTGACTTTTTTTTTTTTTTTTTTTTTTTTTTTTTTTTTTTTTTTTTTTTTTTTTTTTTTTTTTTTGCGGTACTGGGGGTTGAACCCAGGGCCTTGAGCTTGCATGCTCTGCAAGTGCTGGACCACTGAGCTACACCCCCAGCCCATTTTTTTACTTTTTCAGACGAGGTCTCGCTAAGTTACACAGACTACTTCTGTTTTCAAACTTGCGATCCTCCTGCCTCTGCCTCCCAAGCTGCTGGGATTACAGTTGTGCACCACCATGCCCAGCTTATATTTACTCTTTAACAGCTGAAAAGTGGTGATTTCCTTTTGCCAAAAGAGACCGTATTCCAAAATTGGATTATATCTGCAAAATATTTGTGAAAGTACTCTATTGACCCATTATTCATTCTTTTTTCTGAATTGATTTTTATACTTCTGTACTAATAACAACATCATACTATCAGAATTATATCCTATGTTGTTGTTGTTGTTGTTAGGAGCCATTGAGTTGAGTCCGACTCATAGTAACCTACTTGTACATAGGTACAACAGAATGAAATACTCCCTGGCACTGGCCATGTGCCTGCACTGGCCATGCTCAGCACGATGTCAGTGCTTCTCTGCTATTCATCAGGTTTTCAGTGGCTGATTATTTCAGGATTGCTTTGGAAGTGGGCTGCCAAGGCCTTCTCCCATCTTTGCTGTGCTGGGGATCAAACCCAGAGCCTTAGAGAACACAAAGCAGCACTCTACCATCTGAGCTAAACCCCACCCCACCTACTGTCTTAAGTCACATTAAAAGAATTTTTGTTTAAGCCAGTTGTGGTGGTGTACACTTATAATCCCAGTGACTTTGTGGTGAGGATGAGGAGGCCTATATAACCCTGTTTCAAGCTAAAAAATGATTGGGGATGCAGCTCAGTAGTAGAGCTCAAGGCCCTGGAGTGAGGATAGTGTATTAATACTAAATGTTTATTTTATTTTATTTTATTTTATTTTATGTATATATGTATTGCAGTCTGATCCTGTCAGATCTTGGAAGCTAAGCAAAGTTGGGCCTGTTTAGTCCTTGGAGGGGACATTGTGTGGGAATATCAGGTACTGTAGGATTGGGAGAAGGACCTGGCAGCCCACTCCCAAAATCAGCCATTGAAAACCCTATGAATAGCAGAAAAGCACTGACAATAGTGCTGGGAATGACACAGTGTTGGGTAGTGTTTCATCTGTTGTACCTAGGGTTGCTATGAGTCAGACTCAACTCACAGCACCTAACAACGATGACAGGGATGTATTGTAGTTCTTGAGGGTTGAACCTAGGGCCTCACACACACTTTACAAGTGTTCTACACTGGGCTGCACCCCTAACCCATTTCTTATTATTTTATTTTAAGACAGAGTCTCACTAAGTTACAGTGGCTGCCTTTAGCCTCGAACTTGGGATCTTCCTGCCTCCACCACCCAAGTGGCTGGGATTACAGTCATGTGCCACTGTGCCTGGCCAATACTAAATGTTTAAAGGTACCTGAAAGGTAGTTGGTAGGAGTAATGATTTTAAAAGTGACTTTTTGTTTTGTTTTATTCTTTTAGAAAGGGTCCCAGTACTGCAGAGAGAGAGAGAGAGAGAGAGAGAGAGAACGAGCACGAGCGAGCATGAGCAAGAAAGGCATTTAGCTATAGCACTGGGGGCGTAGCTCAGTGGTAGTCTGCTTGCTGAGCATGGGCCATGTCCTCAGTTTGATCCCCAGTACTACACTAATTAATTAATTAAAATGTATGTATGCACGAAAGATTTATAATTGGTAGTAAGGTTTTTTTATTATTATTTTAACAGGATCCTGATGCTCCCATTAGACAGAAAATGCCACTTGATGATCTAGATAGAGAAGATGAAGTTAGATTACTCAAATACCTTTTCACTCTCATCCGTGCTGGAATGACAGAAGAGGTAAATCATGTAATACCTTGCTTGTCCAATTTCAAAAAGCTGTAGACTCTTAAAGTTGGAAGAGGTCTTTGGGCCCACCTAGTATGTTTCTTAAATGCAATAATCCTGGTCATTCTGGATCTACCCTCATTGAATGTTTCCAGTGATAACTTATGGTTTGCTTCAGAGAGCAGTCCATTCTTTGTACAACTCTTAAGAAAATTCTGTAACAAATCAAACTTTGCTTCCTTATATTCCACTGCATACCCTGCATATAGTCTCATTATTTCTACTTCTGAGTGTTAAGAGTTCAAAATAAATCTAACCCTTGGTGACACTATTTAGGCACTTAAAGGTAGTTGTGTTGGCTCTCAGATTTCTTTTTGGCCATGTCAAACATAAGAAAATGTACAAATACTTTTCAGTACTGTGCTGATGATACCACTAACAGATTGTCTTTCTTGTTTCTAAAGGCACAACGACTCTGTAAACGTTGTGGTCAAGCATGGCGAGCTGCAACACTTGAAGGCTGGAAACTATATCATGACCCTAACGTTAATGGAGGTATTTTAGTAGGTTTTGTTCTGAGAGTTAGGGATAGATATCTCAGTTCTAAATGCCCATCTTTGTGAACTATATAGCTTCTCTGTTTAGAAGTGATTGAAGTTAAACTATAAATTTTCTTTTACTGTTTTATAGGAACAGAATTAGAACCTGTTGAAGGGAATCCGTATAGACGCATTTGGAAAATTAGTTGTTGGAGAATGGCAGAAGATGTAAGATAAATAAAATATTCACTGATACTGATATTTTTTCCATTTTAATTAAGGGAAGACATACTGAAGGGCTGTGAAGTGTTTGGTGTAACATAAGCCTAAAGTTCCTATTTTCAAAGACGTTCTAGTGGAATTGAGGAGTAGACTTGACTATCAGAACTATTCAGACACCAAGTACTAAGAATTAAACACTAATATGTGGCAAAAATGTAAAGAAGATACCAAATGAGTTTAGAGAAAAAGCATTAAGCTAAAGCTGAAAGCTAACTTCTTGGGGTCAGGGGGATATCTGACTTGAATTTTTAAAAATTAGTAGGATTGTGAGGAGGAATATCACATACCTGTAATCTCAGCAACTTGGGAGGCAGAGGCAAGAGGAACATTACTTTCATTCACAGCTACCTTCAAGGCCAGAGGCAACCTGTACAACTTAGCGAGACACTGTCTCAAGATAAAAAATAAAAAATGGACTGGGGTTGCAGCTTAGTGGTAGAGAACTTGCAAAAAATTAGTAAGATTTGGGTGTTGACACAATGTGAACATGAAGAATTCTAGATAAAATGCATGGATGGGGAAAGTCAAGGAATGGTAGTTCTCTGAGGTTGGGGCAGAAGGCTTATAAAAGGAAGTACAGTCAGTTTTGTTATGAATGGCATATGTATTCCTAAAAATTACTTTAGCATTCAAAATTGTACAAAAAAATCCCATAGACTTATGGGAAAGTGGAATTCAGAGAACAATACTTAAAAATCATCAGGACATATAAAAAGATAAGATGTCAATAAAAATGGTAGCACCCTTGGACACCATGCCACACACCTGGGAGTCTGAGGCATAAGAATTACAAGTTTGAGGCAGAGGCAGCCTACATAACTGAGACGCTGTCTCAAAATAAAATATTAAAAATTGGAAAAAGGGCTAAGGGGCTGTAACTCAGTGGTAGAGTTCTTGGCTAGCGTGTGTGAGGCCCTGGGTTTAACTTCCAAGTATTGCAAAATAATAATAAATAATAATACTAATACAGCTTTACATCTGTCAAATAGTTAAATGCATAAATGCAACAGTAAATTTGGCACTTCACCTTGAAAAAAACCTGGAATTTGCTTGTTGAGTTAGGTGTCAGAAGGGTTATAGAAACTTGAGGGCATGTGGTGGGAGTGTTTTAAGAAAATTAGCATGGCAGAGGAGAAGAGATTTGAAAGGACTAAAGGCTGACAAAGTAATTAGGAGCCTGTCAAAATTCAGCACTAAGGATCTGTCATACAGTACTGTTGATGGGAATAGAAAGAAAGGGAACAAGACTGGTCAGGACCCGTGATTGGAAAAAGAAGGCAGAGGTGTACTCAGTTATTTTGTAAGAGTCTCGGAAGTTTCTTTAGATAACAAGAAAACTGGAAATGTCATTAACAGAACCTCAGAAGTAAAATGGGACAATCTGATGAATACTATTAATTTTGCTTGGGAATCAGATACAGACTGATGCATGCCTTGTTTTGATGTTTTTTGGTTTTGTTTTTGCAGTACTAGGGGGTTAAGCCCAGAGCCTCACACATGCTTTGCAAGTGCTCTGCCACTGAACTGCAACCCTAACCCATTTCTCACTCTTTTATCTCGAGACAAGGTCTCACTAAGTTACGCAGGCTGCCTCTGGCCACGAACTTGCAATTTTCCTACCCTCTGCCTCCTGAGTTGCTGGGATCATAAGTATGAGCCACCATACCCAGCCTTCCTGTTCTGATGTTTGTAGGTCAGCATCAGGGAAGTATCAGATGCTTAGAAACATTCTAGGAGAAAATACCTATGTAGGTTTTATCTGGAATAAAATTTGATTACAAATAATCAGAAGATCCATTAGAGCTGACTCTTCTTTCAGCTTGTATTTGAAATTTAAATACTTTTTTCCTGAAGATTTTGGTATTATTTCATCAAACTAAAAATCCTTCATTCTTACTACTACATTAGATCTTTCACCACAGTTTAGGAACTATCAGGTGAATAAGTTCAGTCTAGAAGAAATGGCAAAATTCTAGAAAATGAGGAAAAATAATGTACTAGAAGAACAATTACTTCAAATATGTTCATATTGTGTTTCAGGAGCTTTTTAATAGATATGAAAGAGCAATTTATGCAGCTTTAAGTGGGAATCTCAAGCAGGTATGCAATCTTTTAAAATTTAATTTTTTTCTATGGAATAAAACCAAGATACTTAACTATTCTAATAACTATATATAGAAATTCTTATAAACTGAAGCTACTTTATAGAAGTATCAATGCTAGAGATAACCATAAAACAGAAAAATGCCTGGAACTGCTCAATTCGATGTATTTCATATATGCGTGATTTTTGGGCAATGAGGGAGGTGGTTAGGACAGGGTCTCACTATGTAGCCCAGGCTGGTCTTGAATTCATGATCCTTCTGTCTCAGCCTCCTCAGTGCTGGGATTACAGGCATGCACTACCACACCTGGCTGTTGTATGATGTTGTAATGAATGAAATAAGATCTGAATTTCTGGCAAAGAGTTGTCAATTTAATTGAAACACATTTATTGATGATACCTAGTACCCCAAACTATACTCAGAAATGTACCCACTAAGTAAGTCACAGTAACTGGTTGGGTTGTCTTAATTTATGCATGTTTTTTTACATTTCTTTTTACCCCCTACGTTTTACAACTTTATTGAGGGACACAATCATAATCAATTGAAATGTCATCTCGTATCAGCATATAAAATTGATGATATTGTGAATTTGGGATGGAAAAAAACTTAATAGTTCAAACTTCTAGCCAGTCACGGTGGTGCACCCCTGTAATCCCAATAACTTGGGAGGTGGAGGCAGGAGAATTACAATTTCAAGGCAAGAGACAGCCTGCATAACTTAGGAAAACCCTGTCTCAAAATTTTAAAGTAAAAAAATGGGCTGAACGTGCAGCTCTATGGTAAAGCGCTTGCAAAGCATGCCTGAGACCCTGGATTCAACCCCACTGTACCATAAAAAAAAAAAAAAGAAAGGAAAAAAACTTCAACCTTCTTAGAAAGCATGGTTTGAGAGAAAAAGGATTATTCAATATAATTTTTTAATCTGCACTTTTATATCATTGAACAGTGACTTTATAGTCCATATCACTGGATATAATTGTTTTTCCTTTCTTATTAAATATGTCTGTTTATTGCTGCTTTGTAATGGGGGAAAAGCTTCTTCCTGTCTGCGATACCTGGGAAGACACAGTATGGGCCTATTTCCGAGTAATGGTGGACAGTCTGGTGGAACAGGAAATTCGGACATCAGTAATGACTCTGGATGGAACTGAAGAACTCCCTAGAGAGTACTTAGAAACAAAGTGAGTGTGTTGGTTTTTTAGTCACAGTGATTTATAATATATTCCCTGAAGTTTTATTATACAGCCCTTTTTTTTTATCATTAATATTATTTTATCCCTTTTGTGTTTTCTTCTGAAGTTGGACCTTAGAAAAAGTTTTTGAAGAGCTTCAAGCTACTGATAAAAAGGTAAATGTTAAACAGATCAGTATTTGTGGACTAGGAAGTAATTGTTACCCTGTTGTGCGCTGTATCTGAAACAGAAAAAAACGTGGAGTTTTCTTTTCTTTTTCTGTCCTCTTTTTGCCTATTATAAAAATAAAGAGACCTTTTTTAAAAGAAAGTAACTTTATATAAATGATACATCATTTCTGTTTATTTGGTTTATTTCTTTAGGATAAATTTCCCAAAAGCAGGGCTACTGGGTGAATGAGTATAAATACACTCTTTATACACACACATGCATGTATACAGTGTTTTCAGATTGACTACCAAAGACATCATGTTGTACACTGTAAATATGTATAAATTAAAATAAATATGTACAAATTAAAAGGAAGAAAAAGAAACATTTACAGTAGAAAAAATAATTATCAGGTTGTAGCAATTCATTCATACTCTCAGTTATTAAATTCTGCATGCCCAGCAGTCTTGAATGTCACAGTTTTTGTTTTTTGCCGGTCCATCAGAATAGGTGGGAAATAGGAGCTCCCTCTTCTACTCACATTTCCTTGTGTATTCGTAGGGCTGAACATATTTCCTTATGCTTATTTTGAATTTCTTTTTCATATCTTTTAGCTATATTTCTGTTGGGTGTTACTTTTCCTTATTTTTGTGTGAGTGTACTTGACGTAGCAAGGAAATTAATGCTTTTTCTGTCAAGTGTTTTGTTACCAGTCTATTATTTTGGAGATACTAGCTAATAAAAATAGAACTAAATCAAGGAATAAATACAAATATCAGAGATTGGGGAGACATTTACATATAACACAATTATAAGTCTGGAAACTTAAAACTGAATGTGCTACTAAAATTTGTTGTGTTTGCTAAATAAAACACAAAATTACAAAATAGCATAGCCTTTCTGTACTAGCTATAACTAATTAGAAAATGATACAGCTCCCCTCTCCCCAAAGAGCCCCAAGACTAAACCAAAAAGATCTAGGAATAAAATTAGTCAAGGGCTTCAGAACCCTTATAAAGAAAATGATAGAATCTTATTGGAAGACGTAAGATAAGACATGAATAAATAGATCTAGTACATTCCTATATGAGAGGATTTATTGTAAATGTCAATCATTCTAAAGTTAACATAGAAACTTAATGCTTTGAGAGAGTATTTTCAGACAGAAAATTTCTCAATAGAAAAATAAATGAGCTGGGCACACTGGTGCACGCCTGTAATCCCAGCTGCTTGGGAGGCGGAGGCAGGAGGATCGCAAGTTCGAGACCAGAGGCAGTCTGTGTAATTTAGCAAGACCCTGTCTCAAAAAGTAAAAAATGGGCTGGGGGTGCAGCTTAGTGGTCCAGCACTTGCAGAGCATGCTAGCGCAAGGCCCTGGGTTCAACCCTCAGTACCACAGGAAAAAAAAAAAAAAAGAGAGAGAGAGAGAGAAGAAAAATAAATGAAAATGCCAAGAAAATTTTAAAAAGGAACAATAGTAGTTGGGTGCAGTGGCACAGTCATGTAATCCCAGTGATTTAAGGGGTGGAGACACAAGGATCCTAAGTTCAAGGCTAGAAATAATCTGCATAGGTTAGGGAGACCCTGTCTCAAAATAAAAAAATAAAGAGAGTAGGAGTATAGGTCAGTGATAAAGCACTTCCAGAATATGCAGAAGGCCCTGGATTCACCACCCCTAGTACTGGAAAAAAAAAAAAAAATCCCAAACAATATTTACAGGGTGCTTACCCTACTCAATTAAAAACAAAAAACAAAACAACAACAACAACAAAGTATAAAATTGACTTGGAAATAAATAGACAAGTGGAACACAAAATCCAAATTAGAACCAAGTTGTATATGAGAACAGATGTCAGAGGTGACTTTTCATTTCAGAGGAAACAGTTCCTGGCATAATTGACTTTCCACCTGGAAGAAAACAAAGCTAGAGCTGTAACTAATGCCACATAATTAAACAAAATTGCAGATCTGAATGTGAAAAAGAATAAACACTGAAAGGAAATTGACTACTAAGTAAAGATTAAAATACTGGTGGTGCCAAAATTGGTATACTATTTGAAGAGACATTAACTGTGTATTACTTTTTGAAGTTGAATTGAATTACAGTAGCAATGTACAGTATGATGTTAGCTTTAAAGGTGGCGTTAATCAAAGGAATGCTGGTGCTACCATGTAACAGGCAGGATAGTCAAAGAAAATGGTGGAAGCATGGTTGTCCTTTGAGAAGTACAAGTCCATTTTGAGGTTGTATTTGAAATTTGAGAATGTTAAAGTACAATGACAATAGAGGTGTGAGTATGCAACAGAACTTCCAATACACCTACCAATTGCACACATTTGAGATAATTTTGAGACTCGTAGTACTGTTTGTGATATGCACAAGGGAAGATCTGGGAGGCTTTGCACAGCAACAAGTCCTTCTTCTGTTGTGATACCCACTTTGAACAACATTTGTAATTGGAGAAGTCAGATATGATTTGTAGTCATCTTTTGTTATCTGTGCATATTGAGTATTACAATCTTAACAGTGTTTTCCTTTCTTAAAATATGCATGCCTTTTTTGGCGCCTTCTATAATTTTGATTCCTTTACCCCCAAAAAATGACCCGTTTTTGGAAAAACCAAGCTGCAGGTTACTTAGTTTTTTCTACTCAGTGTCTCGTGACTGTTTTGTTTTGATACTTTTGGTGACATATGCAGAAGATATCCAAAGAATGGTTTCAAGGAACTACTTCTCATATTGAAAGAAGTCTTCTTGTTTACTTTGCTTAAGCCACATGGGTCTTTCCTTTGTAGTCCATCATGTTGTGCTAACGTAAACAAGAATAAAATCTAGAGAACCACAGTTTAATAATATTCCCAGAGGTTTAAATTATTATAGTTCTATACATTCAAAGATACTGTTTAGTCTGGGTTTGTAAGCCTTCAGTGTATTCAAAGGTAGTATATCCTTTCCATGTTTGTTTTGATCTTCCCAAGACTCTTCATTTCCAACTTTGTATGTGTTTCTTCAAAAGATTGACATTTTTAGTGTAATGATGAGTACGTTTTCCAGAATGAGTACTAGAAAATTTATAGAAAATGTAAAAAATTTTTTCAGAGAGTTCTGGAAGAGAATCAAGAACATTATCACATAGTTCAAAAATTCCTTATCCTGGGGGACATTGATGGTAAGATATAGTTCTGTTTTCTTTTATCTGAGCTCTTCAATTTTTGACAGCAATTTTTGTAAAAATTATCAAAACAATGCATATGACTCACTACATCTTTTAGTGTTTATAAATATCCATCTGCTTGGATGCAACTATTTAACTTAATTGTTACTATAAGTAAAATTTATTTTTTAAAAATCCTGTATATCTTTTTATAAGCATCCTTCAAAAGTTTTCTTACAGATGTAGGTAAAATTTAAATTCAACCCACAGTTTGTTTAAGAGAGTGTAGAGAGTTATATTGTGGTTATTAACAATGAGATAATGACTTAATAATACATAGGAGTGAGGTTACTGATGTTGGTAATGTTTATCTCTCTTCTTCTGATATTATTCTTACTGTTGAATCTTTGGTTTGGTGGCTTATAGGTTTGATGGATGAGTTTAGCAAATGGCTTTCTAAAAGCAGAAGCAATCTACCTGGACACCTCCTCCGCTTTATGACTCACCTCATTTTGTTTTTCCGAAGTCTGGGACTACAGACCAAAGTAAATAAAAATGAACAATTTATTCTTTGCAAGGTTGATGCTATATACCTATCATTAGGAAACACATCCCTTTTCTTGTTTTCTAGAAATGGTGATAAGTGTTCAGAAGTCTTCTGTATTGTTTCATATAATTTCCAATGGTAATTCACTGTGAGTGGGCCTTTATGGTTTGAGTCTGTGGCTACAGAATGCAGGTAGTTGCCTGATTTTTGACAACCTTATCCTCATTGATATTCAACTTTTAATCAACCAGCTCAGCTAACTAAACCAGATTAAGTTCTGGTGAGATTTTAAAACTTTATTTTCTCTTTCTTTTTTGTTTCTTCTTTACTAAAATGTTTAATAACATCTTGGTCAGAGTATATGTAGAAGCAGAATGATGCAGTAGTTGAAAGCTTGAGCTTTAGAGTAAGAATCTTAAATTCAAACCTTACTCAGCAACTTCTAACTATACAATTCTACAAATAAAACCTCTCTGGGTCTTTATTTTTTCTCTGTGAAATGTGAATACTACCAGCGGTAAGTACCCACAAAGAGTTATGGTAAGATAAAATATACACTTAGCCTGGTTTAATAATTATTGCTTAATGGCAAATATTAATCATTTAAAAGCAGAATTTTGATTAGAAATTGTATTACTAGTACATATAAACAATTGTGTTTATAATTGAATTATATCTTTTTTCCCTATGAAGGAAGAAGTTTCTATTGAAGTTTTAAAGACATATATACAGGTAAACTTTGAGAATCTACAATTCGTATTTTTTTATAGTTTTAATGAAAACAAAAATCAAAATGATATTATTTTAATGCCCAGTGGTAAGAAAGTCATCAGAATTCATAAGAGATCTTTGAATTTTCCTACATACATTTTTAGAACTTAACATTGTCTGATTAGCAGCACAAATATATGTCTGTTTGAATCTCTCCCAAATATATTTCAAAGTTTGAAATAAATAGTTTTCAATGCACTGCTGATCCTAGAACTTAACTTTATTATTGACCTACTTTGATCTTTTTCTATTTTTTAGCTTTTAGTAAATGAGAAACATACAAATCTCATAGCATTTTATACCTGTCATTTACCTCAAGACCTCGCTGTTACTCAGTATGCATTATTTTTGGAAGGTGTTACAGAATTTGAACAGCGCCACCACTGCTTGGAGCTGGCTAAGGAAGCAGGTAAAAATGGATAAGAACTTCATTTATTGGCCTTTTGGGCAAATTTTCATTTTGGCTCTGCCAACGTTTGTCCTTTAACTATGAATCTTATTTCTCTTGAGAGGAAGGGGAAAAAATTAATTTTCTGTGATATTCTATTTGGGAACAAAATAACTTATACTGTAACTCGTGTAAAATGTTTTTTTAACTTGGCATTTTCTTTTATAATGTCTTTCAGCTTTTTACACATTATATTTTTAAAGAATTGTTCCAGGAACCAGGAGTGTTAGCTCAGAGGTAGCTCACTTGCTCACTCCTTGTGGGGAGGCTTGGAGTTTGATTCCCAGCACCACAGCAAACAAACAAACACAAATTGTTCCAAATGTACCAAACTGTTATAACTGTTTAGAGGATATTTAGTATCGATGATTAATCTTTGGGTTTTTGTTCCTTCAAAAAATTCTATAGATTTGGATGTTGCAACAATAACAAAAACTGTGGTTGAGAATATTCGAAAGAAAGATAATGGTGAATTTAGTCATCATGATCTGGCCCCAGCCTTAGATACTGGCACCACTGAGGTAATTGGGGAGGTGGGGGGCGGAAGGGTATTGTGTAACTTCTAATAATTCCTCATCTTGTTCCTTGCTGAACTTCTACCTTAAAATGCACTAGTTTCTATCTTTTTCCCCCTCAAGAGGAATCTTTCTTTTTTAAGAATGTTTCTTAAACATGTGGTGTGTACCTGTAATCCCAGTAACTTGAGTGGCTGAGGCAGGAAGATCACAAGTTCGAAGCCAGAGGTAACCTGCATAACTTAGCGTGGCCCTGACTCAAAAAAATAATAAATGGGCTGAGGGTGCAGCCCAGTGGTAGAACACTATTGTATTGTGTTTAAAAAGCACCCCCCCCGCCCCCGTCTCTGTCTCTCTCTCTTTAAAGTAGCTTCTCTAATAGAAAAAAATTCTGTGTATTAGCTTTTTTCTTTTTTTTTTTTTTTTTTTTGCGGTACTGGGGGTTGAACCCAGGGCCTCACGCCTGCATGCTCTGCAAGTGCTGGACCACTGAGCTGCACCTCAGCCCATTTTTTTTTACTTTTTGAGACAGGGTCTCGCTAAATTACGCAGACTGCCTCTGGTCTCGAACTTGCGATCCTCCCGCCTCCGCCTCCCGAGCCGCTGGGATTACAGGCGTGCACCACCACACCCGGCCCTGTGTATTAGCTTTTTGTTTGTCACATTATTCTAGTACTCTTTAAATCATTAACTCTTCTATTTTCAGAAAGTGAAATTATAAGAAAGAAAACAATTGTCGGCCTAGGGGTGTGGCTCAGCCATAGAGTTTTTGCCTAGCATTTATGAGGCCCTGGATTTGATCTCCAGCACCACAAGAAAGAAAGAAGGGAAAGAGGGAGGGAGGGATGGGGGAGGGAGGGAGGAAAACAATCCTAGCACCTCAGGATGCTCAAGCAGAAGGATCATTGGTTGTGGCCAGAGGCACAACTTAATAAGACCCTGTCTCAAAAAGGGGACTGAGAATGCAGCTCAGTGGTAGAGCGCTTGCCTAGCATGTTTGAGTCCCTGGTTCAATTCCCAAGTACTGCAAAAACAAAAACACTTGGTTAAGTTGGTGGAGCATGTACTATATAATTCCAGATTCACAATCCAGTGAGTTTTTTTGTATAACTTAGTAGAGAGATATTAAGTAGGAAAATAAGGAAGCTAGATTTCTTTCATAATTTTATGTAGCAAGAGAAAATGTTGTTTGTGAGAAGTATAATTATAAGTTCTTCTGATTTGCAAAAATTGATATTTTTTTCTTTTTCTTTTTTTTTCCCCTATAAATGAATAGGAGGACCGTTTAAAGATCGATGTTATTGACTGGTTAGTATTTGACCCAGCACAGAGGGCGGAAGCACTGAAACAAGGCAATGCAATAATGAGAAAATTCTTAGGTATGCTATATTTTATATTCTCTGTTCAGATCCATACATTTTTGAATTTTGTTTTGTTTTTGTTCCACAGAAAAGGGGAGGAATCTACTACTCTTATATACCAAACCTGGTGTTGTGAAACAAAATCTATTTAAAAGTAAATTTTCATTATCCCTCCTATTTAAGAGAAAATTTTCATTATCCTAATCAATTTTGTATATAACATCATAGCTATCAGACTTTGAAAAATATAATTGCTTTCTTTTAGACACACAAGTATGTGAAAGTAACTGCATTTAATGCATGTTTTTGCTTACTGTCACAGTGAGGTAAGAGCCAGTTCAATAAGTAGAAAGATCACTAATGCCTTTAAACAGAAGTACCTAGGGGCTGAAATGTGAAAGTTGTGAACCAATAATTTGAGGTCTTGGGAAATCATGATTCAGAAGTCCATATATATTGAAAATTGTGTATCCTTTTTTGACAGCATCAAAGAAGCATGAAGCTGCAAAAGAAGTATTTGTGAAAATTCCTCAGGATTCTATAGCAGAAATCTATAATCAGTGGGAGGAACAAGGAATGGAAAGTCCACTTCCTGCTGAAGATGATAATGCTATCAGAGAACATTTGTGCATTAGAGCTTACTTGGTGAGACTATAAAGAAAACTACAGACTTTGTGATGTTTTTTCTGATTCACTCTGAGTTTTAACTTTTTCCCAGGATGGTGATTTATTCATCTGTTTTCCCTTGTGATTATAGTGCAGACTGAGCTACTAGGAGATTGAAAGCATGGCCTTGTCTTCATTTTTATGATTCAGTTTTGATTGCTAACCAGCCAAGATTAGATAGTGTGTCTGATGTCTAGAATGTATGTTTTCTTGTGATTCTGTGAATGCTTGTCTCAACTTTAATGTTTCTATTGCTATTAGCAATAATTGGAAACAAGATATTCTAGATTTATTAGGACTGAAGTAACAACATACTTATTCAGAATTTATTCTGCAAATGATCAGGTGATTATCATGGGGTAAGTAGTAGGGCAGGAGTGACCAATCCCTGGTGAAGGACAACATGTTTGGGAGAATGACAGGTCAGTGAAAAATAGGAAGACTCTCAATTAAATGGATTGACACAGTGTCTGCTACAATGGGCTTAAACATAAAAAAAATCGTGTTCCTAGCACAGAATTGGGGAGTGTTTCATTCTCTTGTACATAGGGTTACTATGAGTCAGACCCAAGTTGATGGCACCTAACAACAACAAGTAGTAGGGCTAAATTTGTGGGTAACATTCTATTTTTACCCTCTAAAAGCTAACAGCCTAGTTAAGAAGGTAAGTAAGTGTGCACACTTCACAGAGTAGTAAATGGCAAGATACGTATATGTTAAAGGTGTTGAAATAGTACAACCCGGAAAACAACACTATATACACATAAATACTTTGCTGGTGTTTTTTACTTCATAAAACATTTACATATTCACAATGATTTTTGAGTGTGTATAAAAAGTGAATATTCAATAGTTTTGTTTCTTGACGACTGCAGAATTTTTCTAAGAACCAAATCTTTTAAAAGCTTTGAACAATAAAATTAAATTTTTAATTTATTTTATTTTTTAATTTTACATTTTAGGAAGCCCATGAAACCTTTAATGAGTGGTTTAAGCATATGAATTCAGCTCCACAAAAACCTACTTTGATACCCCAACCAACTTTTACTGAGAAAGTAGCTTATGAACATAAAGAGAAGAAATATGAAGTAAGTTGAATATAGATCTGGGATGAGCCTACTATATCTGAAAAATATATAATATTCTTTAAAGAGATCATTTCTTTTCAGCAACTGTGTTCCATTTATAACAGTCTTCCTGGTAATGTTTTACTTTGAAAAAAGGCCATATGTTTAATTACTTTTCGGTAGGTAAGTAATCTTGAAAACTACCTTTAGGTGATATTAACATTCATTTACAGAGTTAACATTTGATATAATTGTGATCTGGTGCTACTTTTATATTTGGCTAGCTGAAACATCAACTCTTTGTGTACGAGGTGGGAGGTACTTGAAGTTGAACCCAAGGCCTTGTACATAATTTCGAAGTCCTCTACCACTGGGCTGTACTCCCAGCCTATTTTTTTACTTTTTATCTTGAGACAGGATCTCATTAAGTTATGCAGGCTGCCTGTCACCTCAAACCTGTGATCCCCCTGCTTCTGCCTGTGGAATTGCTGGTATTATAGGTATCAGCCACTGTACCCAGCATGAAACATCAACTCCTAAGTTTTTTTTTTCCTATACCTCGGGGTTGCACATACTTGCCAAGTGCTGTACCACTGGGTTGCACCTGCAGCTCATTTTTTATTTTGAGACAGGGCCTCACTAAGTTATACAGGCTGCCTCTGGCCTTGAATTTGCAATCCTCCTGCCTCAGGCTCCTGAGTTTGCTGGGATTACAGGTATGTGCCACTGTGCCCAGCACCTACCTATATTTTAAAAATACAGTATTTGTTGATTTTTGTCCATTATCCCTGCTTTAATGTTTGTTTTGCAGATGGATTATGGTATTTGGAAAGGACATTTGGATGCCCTAACTGCTGATGTGAAGGAGAAAATGTATAATGTCTTGCTGTTTGTTGATGGAGGATGGATGGTAGATGTCAGAGAGGTAAGCTGTGTGTGTTGTTTATAGCTTAAAAACAAAACAAATAAACAAAAAGCAAAAAGAACCCCATGTACACTATGTCCTTTTTCAAATGTTCTGTCTCTGAATAGGAGCAGTTACAGATTTTATATAACATTTATAACTATAACTAAGCATCCCATTTTTTTAAGCAAAACTGAAAATACTAGCTAGGGAATAGAGATATTTTATTCTTGGGTAAACCATCACTTCACATTTAATATGTTCACACAGAATCTAATTTTTTCATATTCTGGACCTAAAGTTTTAATTATATACATCTACAAGGTGTGATCACAAAATAGGGTGAATACTTAAATTTAAAAAAATTTATTATGGTAAAAGACACATTGCCATTCATCCCCCTCTGAATACTTCCCTTGACTTCAAACACACTCCATTCCATTGTCCTTTCCTGTTTCTGGAACAGTTCTAGATGCCCTCTTTCGTGAGTATCTTTAATTTAATCGTCCATCATGACAGTGCCCCCGTGTCATATGTCCTTTCTGGTATAGCAATTGCTGTCAAATAAAAACATAACACTATGTCCTCATCTCCCTTACTCACTGGATTTGGTACTGTGAACTTCTGGCTCTTCCCCAAAGTCAAAATGAGTATGAAAGGTAAATGTTTCGAATCCACTCAGGACCTGGAGGCAGCCACAACAGCACAACTAAAGATAGTGTAACTTTCATGAAGGAAGCAGCCTTTTTTCTTCACTTCTTTTAATTAAATTAATTTAAATTAATGCACAGAAGAGGCTTTCAGGAGACATCTGGTAAATGAATAGTACTACCTTACTGGAATACACAGTCTTCACAGTCTTCAATCTCTCTCTCTCTCTCTCTCTCTCTCTCTCTCTCTCTCTCTCTCTTTTTTTTTTTTTTTTTTTTTTTGTACTTGGGAGTTGAACCAAGGGCCTCACACATACCTTGCAAGTGCTCTACCACTGGACTGCACCCCACGACCCATTTAAAAGCTTTTTTTTTTTTAATTTTAAGTCAGGGTCTCACTAAGTTACACAGGCTGTCCCTGGCATTGAATTGGCAATCTTCTGCCTCAGCCTCCTGAGTCACTGGGATTACAGGTGTGTGCCACCATGCCTGACTCCTGTAATATCAATACAGGTCAACTCCTGCTATCAACACCTATCAGTTAATAAGATTTTTTCATATATCAGGCACTGTATATCCCTGGTGGAGAAAAATCTTGTTTTATGTATTTGCTGGATATTTCAAAGCTTTTGATTGTTTAGACAAGAAAAATAACTTAGGTTGTAAGTAGCGCAATGTATTCCTTTTTTCCTTGTGGCTAACAGCTGGGCACATCTGGCATGATTCTGGATCATTGATAGCAGCCAGTCTACTGGTACATATACATGTAATAGGCACCCATTATAATTAACATGAGAAATCATCTGCAACACCCTCTGATACTGTGGCAGCAACAACAGGATTTAGAAGCAGGTACCAGAATCGATCCTGGGAGATGAGATTATTAATAGGCCTGCTGCCACTTTCAGGCAAGAAGGAATCTAGGAACCAGGGACACTTTGCCTGCTTAGCACAGGGGAAAGACTATATTGCAACACAAATGGAAAGGCCCAGAAAGCAGCAATCTTCTCATTTTTTATAGGCTCCACATAGGGATCACTACTATGAATAAGACCTTGAGGTGTTTTAAATCTTATTTTAACTTTACCTCTGAAGGTAATGAGTGCTTTATCTTCAGATAATAAAGTGCTTTCCCTTGTAAAGCTTGGAAAATATGATGCATGCATTTTAATATTTGCTTTTATGCATTTATACCTCAAAATGATACTAAAAGATTAATAGGCAATAGTTTTTCTTGTGTGTAGAAACTTGGCCTTAGTGAGTACAGTTACTCATTAGTAGAATTATATCACATTTTGTTGCTTCACTTCTGTGAATATCTACGTCTTAGCCATTTAACTTTATAACCTCTGAAGAAGTTTGTTTTTTTTTTCCTTTTGGCAGTATTGAGGGGTTAAACCTAGGGTCCCACACATGCCAGGCAAGTGCTCTACCACTGAGCTGCACCCACAACCCCTTTGCTGTTAATTTTTTTGAGACACAGTCTCCCTAAATTACGCAGGCTCTCTCTTTTTCACAGTCTTCCTGCCTCAGCCTCCTGAGACACTGGGATTACAAGTGTGCACCACCTCACCTGGCTTAAATATTTTACTAGGCTTTGCAAAGGAGCAGTTATTGTTTTAGGTTAGCTTGTGTTGTTTTGTTGTGTTTTACACTACGAGTTCTGTGGGTTTCTTATTTTACTTTCTGCAGTACTGGGGATTGCACCCAAGTTCTTGCACATGCTAGGCAAACGCTTTCCCAATAAACTACACCCCCAGCATGCCCTTCTTATTTTAAAGAGTATTTTAGAAAAGTTAATGTGTCTGGATACCTTTTTATTATTTCAATTATTTTAGTTTTCACATGTGTTTTGAGAATGTAGTGGGTAGAAATGGGATACTATTTTTTTCTTCTGCAATTTTACTATCCACATAATTTGTTAGGGCTGGGATTTAGCTCAGTTGGTAGAGCTCTGCGCTGCAGTCTCTGAGGTCCCAAGTTCAATTCCCAGCACCGCAAAAATGGGAGGAGAGCCTGGCAATCCACTCCCAAGGCAATCCCGATACAGTCGCCATTGAAAACCCTATGAGGGTCTCTATGAGTCGGATACTAACTCGACGGCACCTAACAACAACAACAACAACAACATAATTTGTTAGAAGCCTGCAGCCATAGCATTGTGGTGTCTGATCCTGTCTGATCTCTAAAGCTAAGCAGGGTTGAGCCTGGTTAGTATTTGGATGGGAGACCTCTTGGGAAACACCAGGTGCTGTAGACTTGGGAGAAGGACCCGGTAACCCATTCCCCCAAACAATCAGCCGTTGAAAACCCTATGAATAGCAGAGAAGCACTAGCAATACTGTTTTGCCTCTTGTATGTAGGGTTGCTATGAGTGGGACTCTGACTGGATGACATCTAAGAACAACAACAATTTGTTCGACAAATTTGTTACACATGGAAAGACATACTAATTATTTTTTCTACATTAAGTTGTCCCCGTATATCTATTCTCTCATTAACCATATTATTCAGATTTGTAGGTTCTTTGAGTTTTTCTGGTTTTTAAGTTATAGAAGGAAATCATAAATTTACTCTTCTGTATTTAAACTTTTTTTTCAATTTATTTCAGAGTAGTGAGAATTGAACCTGGGACTTCATGCATGCAAGGCAAGCCCTCTATCACTAAGCTGTGCCTTCCCCCTCCACTTTTTTGTTTTTGATTTTTGAGACAGGGTCTCAGTAAGTTGTGCAGTTGACTGGCTTCATACCTACAATCTTCTTGCCTTGGCTACCCAAGCAGATGGGATTACAAGCATGTACCATGGCGCCTACCCATTCTCCTTCTTTAAAACAAACTAGACATTTGCAATACAATTGTCTCTCCTCACACCCTGTCCTGACCCTTCTTCCCAGCCATGGTCACTGCTGTCAAGTTGGTGTATCCTCTCAGACCTCCTTGTCAATCTGTAGTTAAATCTGCATATATTCAGGGAAATGGTGATTATTTTGTATTCTGATTTTTGCTCTAATAGTATTCAGTCTCATTCCTTTTATGTGTGTTATTCTAGACATTAAGTTTATTAGAAATACATTCAGCATTTTATTTTCATTACCATACTGTAACCTCTATATTATCTTCATGCTTTTCTGCCCTAAAGTCTTGGTTGGAACACTTTGCCTTATTCCGTTTTTTAATAGACATGATAAGCTTTAGAAAAATCCTTTAGATTCTCCCTATTTTAGTTTTGATTGAGTGCAGTCACCCCTCTGCATCCATGGAGGCCTAATTCTAGGATCCCCATTGATATAAGATTGCATATACTCAATTCCATAATGTAAAATGGCTTAGTATTTTCATAACCTACACACATCTTCCCATATCCTTTAAATCATTGCTAGATAATTCATAATATCTAATGTAAATGGTAAGCAAATAGTTGTTATACTATATTGTTTAGGGAATAATGACAAGAACCAAAAGTCTGTACATCTTTAGTACAAATGCAACATTTGACCTCCCCATATTTTCCATCTATTGTTAGTTGAATCTGCAGATTTGGAACCCATGTATAGGCAGCAGCAAACTGTACTTGGCTTTTCTATTTGTTAGGATATGTAGCTTAAAGTTGACAAAGTGATTACTTGATGTCTGTAGGATGCTGAAGAAGACCATGAAAGAACACATCAGATGGTTTTACTAAGAAAGCTATGTCTGCCAATGTTGTGTTTTCTGCTTCATACTATATTGCATAGTACTGGTCAATATCAGGAATGCCTGCAATTAGCAGATATGGTATCATCTGAGCGCCACAAACTGTATCTGGTGAGTTCTAGAGCATTTAACAGTTTTAAATTCAGTGATTTGCTGTACTTTGTGGTAATATTTAATTTTGTGAAGATGCATTTACATTTTTTTAGTTCTTAGATTTTCTGAAAGCGATTCTCTAGTTTAAATCTATGTGCTTTTTTCTCCAAAATGTGTATGTATGTATAAGCAGTTAGAAGTATATAGATTGACTCTGAGACATAGCTTTAAGGTTCCTGAGCTACCCTAATTTATTAGCTTCTGGTCACGTGAGGCTTGTGGATTTTTGGTGGTATTTTTGCAGTTCTTGGGGGCTGAACCCAGGGCTTCATATGTACTTTACAAGTTCTCTACTACTGGGCTGCTCCCCCAGCCCATTTTTACATTTTTTATCTTAGGACAGAGTCTTGCTAAGTTTTACAGGCTGCCTGTGGCCTCAAACTTGAGATCCTTCTGCTTTAGCCTCCCTGTAATGGCTTGCAGTTACAGATGTGCACCGCTGCTCCCAGCTGGCCATGTAAATCTTAAAGAGGAATTTCTTATATTAAGCTAATCATCATATTGATTAGATAACTGTAAGTTCATGTTCTTCTTTGTTCTCATCCTTAATCTTTTCTTTTTAAATATCAGGTATTTTCTAAGGAAGAACTACGGAAACTGCTGCAGAAGTTAAGAGAATCCTCCCTAATGCTTTTAGACCAGGGACTTGACCCATTAGGATATGAAATTCAGTCATAATTCATCCACTCTTTGTATTCGTACTGACACCCATGATAAATGGATTTTTTTTTATTAAAATATACATATTTGTAATTACTGGCTTTTTTCTTTTGCTTTATTGTGGGGGGAAAATATAAAATTTAGGCAATGAATTTTGTACTTTTCAGAATATTATGATGATACCTTGAAAATTTAACATATCAGTATTTCCCTAAGTGTCTTTCTTAATGACATAAAGATTAAAATTTTCTGTTTTAATAAATTCTGATATTATCTATTATGTAATAAAGAAATTAAATTTCTAATTTTTCCTGTAATCATAAATACCTGAAATCTTAAAACTACAAAGAAGATGGAAAATAGATTAATTTTCAACCAGGTATATAATTTCTCACTTACAAAATTTAGTATTTTAAATATTAAAATTAATAAGATGAAATTAGCAAAAATATTTTCAAAAATAATAATATGCTATTTTCTTTATTTGGGAAACATTTCTAGTTTACTAACTCATTCAGCAAACCTGCTATTAAAGGAAGTTGGAACATGTAAATACTTACAGTATCTGGCACACAGCAAGCAATGAGTACATTATTATGGTGGTTGTTAGGTGCCGTCAAGTCAACTCCAATTCATAGCGACCCTATGAGCAACAGAACAAAACACCACCTGACACTGTGCCATGCCTGGCCCTGTCTGACAGTGCTTCTCTAGTATTCATAGGGTTTTCCATAGCTGATTGTTTTTTTTTTGTTTTTGGGTTTTTTTGTGTGTGGTACTGGGGGTTGATGCCAGGGCCTTGTGCTTGCATGCTTTGCAAGTGCTGGACCACTGAGCTGCATCCCCAGTCCTTTTTTTTTTCCTTTACTTTGAGACAGGGTCTTGCTAAGTTATGCAGACTTCCTCTGGTCTTGAACTTGCGATCCTTCTGGCTCCGCCTCCCAAGCCGCTGGGATTACAGGCGTGCACCACCACGCCTAGCTGATAGCTGATTGTTTTGAGAGTGGGTTGCCAGGTTCTTCTACCAAGCCTACAGCACCTGGTATTCCCAGATGGTCTCCTATCCAAGGACTAACCAGGCCTGACTCTGCATAGCTTCCAGATCAGAGATTGGATGCCAGGGTGGTATGGCTGTAGACACTGAATACATTAGAAAATACAAAATGACTAAGGTCTCTCCCAGCCTTCTTAGGAGAGAAAATATATGTATTTAAAAGATTGCATAAAAAATATGCCTGTAATCCTAGCAGCAAGAGGATCATAAGATCAAAACCAGAGGTAGCCAGTGTACCTTAGTGAGATCCTGGTTAAAAATTCAAATAATCTGAAGTGGACAGGTCTCTGAGTAATTACCATTTGGGCTAAGGTTTGAGTAATGCCCTGAATTTTCAAAGGCAAAAAGATAAAGTGTAAGAACAGTGAGGCACTGTGTATTAGGATATCAGAATGAGCAAAGCCTAGCAATGATAAATGCTTTATGCATGGGGCCATGTTTATGAGCCAGCAAATAGGCCACGCTAGCTAGAATGTATGGCTTGTAAATGGAATACCTAAAAGAGTGCAACTCTCTTATTTTCTAGATTGGTATCTCTCAAAGCTGACTAATCATCTAAATCAACTGAGGAATTTCTTAGGTATATATTTGTAGGTGACATCCCTGGAGATACCTGGCTGTGGAGGCCAGGGATAGGATCATAGAATTTGTATTTTTAAATACAGTATGCCACAGATGGGCTGGGAGCTAGCTCAGTTGGTAGAGTGCTGTGCTGCAGTCTCTGAGGTCCCAAGTTCAATTCCCAGCACCGCAAAAATGGGAGAAGGGCCTGGCAATCCACTCCCAAAGCAATCCCGAAAAAGCCATTGAAAACCCTATGAGGGTCACTATAAGTCGGATACTGACTCGACGGCACCAAACAACAAACCAACAATAACCATGCCACAGATGATTTTAATTAGATAAGTTTGGGACATTCTGACTTATATCAAAGGTAGGTATTGATACATTCCTCCTATACTCAGGGAAGACAACACTCAATGCTCACAATATTGCCATCTGGACATCAGTTGGAAATAGGTGTAGAGATGGTGACCTGCCTCAAGTTATGGTGCTGCTGCTGCTGCTGCTGCTGCTGCTGCTGCTGCTGCTGCTGCTGGTATTGTTGTTGTTGTTGTTGTTAGGTGCTGTCAGGTTGGTCCCAACTCATAGTAACCCTATGTACAATACAAGAAAACACTCCCCTACTCTGATCCATACCTGGCACTATGTCAGCACTTCTCTGCTATTTATAGGGTTTTCAGTGGCTAATTGTTTCAGGAGTGGGCTACCAGGTCCTTCTATCATTTTTGCAGTGCCAGGAATCGAACCCAGGGTCTTAAAATGTGCAGAGCAAGCACTCTGCCAACTGAGCTAATCAAATTATGTACATCAGCTAATAAGACTCAAATATGGCATATTTTACTTCACAAAGTCTGTTTGATGTTTACACCTTACTATGTACCTAGTAGGGTTTTTTTTGTTTTTTGTTTTTGTTTGTTTGTTTGCGGTACTGGAGATTGAACCCAGGGCTTCACTCCTGCATGCTTTGCAAGTGCTAGACCACTGAGCTGCACCCCCAGCCCTTTTTTTTTTTTTTTTTTTTTTTTTTTTTTTTTTTTTTTTACTTTTTTGTGACAGGGTCTTGCTAAATTACACAAACTGCCCCTAATCTCGAACTTGCGATCCTCCTGCCTCCACCTCCCAAACTGCTGGGATTACAGGCATGCACCACCGTGCCTGGCTCTGTACCCAGTTTTTGAAATGAGACTGAACATTATGAACTGACAAAGTATAAATCTAACAACACACACAGGATTTGGATACTGGAAACTATAAAATACTAATGAAAGAAACCAAAGAACAAAATAAATGGAGAGGGGCTAGAGGAATAGCTCAGTGGCAGAATACTTGCCTAGTATGCAGAAGGCCCTGAGTTCAGTACCTAGCAAATCAAAAAATAAAAATAAATGGAGAAAAATACCATGTTGGTTAATTGGAAGTCAAGATATTGGTTTATCCCAAACTGATACATAAATTTAACATAATTCTTATCAAAATTCCAGCAAGAAAAGAGATTGTATATTAGTAGGTATTATTGAATTATTATTAATTTTTTAGGTGTGATAATGGTATTGTGGCTGAGTGAGAAAGTGCCTTTATTCTTAGGCAATACATGCTGAAATATTTAGGGATGAAAAGTCAAAATCTACACTTGAAATAGTTTAGCTGTTAAAAGAAAAGTCAGCATATATAAAGCAAATGTGGCAAAATGACAACTAGCATGTCTATGTGAAGAGCACAGGAGTGTTGATTTTACTAGTCTTACAACTTCTCTTTAGATTTAATTTTTTTCAAAATAAAGATTTGGATGTTGTTAGGCGCTGTCAAGTTGGTATCTGACTCATAGCGACCCTCAAAGAGTTTTCAGTGGCTGTTTCGGGATGGCCTTGGGAGTGGATTGCCAGGTCCTTCTCCCACATTTGTGGTGCTGGGAATTGAACTCGGGACCTCAGAGACTGCAGCGCAGCCCTCTACCAACTGAGCTAAATCCTAGCCCAAAGGTTTGGATAGTGTTCAATAAATTGTGGCAGAACAACTGAATGTCCACATAAATGAGCTGTGACCCTCTCTTTATTCCATATATATGTAAAGATTGAGGCAAACCTGCCAAAATATTGTTAAACCTACCTTATGAGTACATGAAGATTCATCCTGCTGTCTCTCTTACGAATATATTTTTAAGTTTTTTAAGATAATACTTTCAGTAAGTAATGTTTTCCCCGCTGGTGAGGGCTAAATTCGTTCAGCATCTACCTTGTACCTAAAATTGGCCAACAGCTTCTGTACGCCCTACTCCACGAGTTTGAAAGAAGTTATCTAGGAGGTCGGGTCAAATGACACACACAAAAAAGACATCAACACAGGGGCCCGGACTGGCCAGTCAGGGTCCAGGTTAGGCAAGCAAGGGGCGTAGGACCAAGTACAACCACCGGCGAGGCAGCATTCCTGCCCAGCGCTTAGCGCGCCTGCTCAGGCTGGAGGCCTGTAGGCCCGCCTCTCGGGGCGGAAGAGCTGGCGCCCCGAGTCACGTGGCTTCGGGCACGGTAGGGTAGGGTGGGGCGGGGTGGGGCTGGGCGCTGGAGGTACTGCCGCGTATTCGCGGTCAAAGAGCCCCCGCGCAGCATCTGTGTGCTACCAGTGCCGGAGCTTACTGGGGACCCGAATAGTGCATGCCTTTCTCTGGCTGGACAGTGAGCTCGGCGTCTGCGAGGACGCGGTGGCGGAGGGGAAGAGTGGCTGGAGACCGGACACTCAGCCCTCTGCGAGGCTGGACGGCCCCGGCTTCGGGGAGGTCGCAGCTCGGCAGACGGCGGGCCTTATGGCCTCGCTGGCGGACCGAGTACGGACCAACGGGCGCATCGCCGCCGGGCTCCTGTTCAATCTGCTGGTGTCCATCTGCATCGTGTTCCTCAACAAATGGATCTATGTGCACCACGGCTTCCCCAACATGAGCCTGACCCTGGTGCATTTCGTGGTCACCTGGCTGGGATTGTACATCTGCCAAAAGCTGGACATCTTTGCCCCCAAAAGTCTGCCGCCCTCCAAGCTCCTCCTCTTGGCCCTCAGCTTCTGTGGGTTTGTGGTCTTCACCAACCTTTCCCTGCAAAACAACACCATCGGCACCTATCAGCTGGCCAAGGCCATGACCACGCCAGTGATCATAGCCATTCAGACTTTCTGCTACCAAAAAAGCTTCTCCACCAGAATACAACTCACGCTGGTGAGTAGCGTTAGCTGCCAGAGGCTCCTCAGTAGCCACCCACATCCTGAACGTCTTTCTCCCCGGGAAATTTGAATGCTCATTGTTTAACCTTGCGGCCAAGATCGCTCCCATCATCTTGAATCCACAAAGGAGTAGAACTCTGTGAGCGTGTGAACTTTGGGCTTATTTTGGGGAGAGTGTAAAAGCCATCTTTGCATTCTGTTGGGCTCTTATACCTAAAGGGTGTGCTCGAGTGGGTTTTAGCAACTTCCATTTAATAGAATTCTTTAAATGCTATGATTTGTAAGAATACTACCTTCGGGTACGTTCCGACATATCAAAATATCTGCAAAAGCCTGAACTGAAAAACAGCCCTCCTCCACTGGGATTTAGCTCAGTTGGTAGAGCGCTGCGCTACAGTCTCTGAGGTCCAGAGTTCAATTCCTAACACCGCAAAAATGGGAGAAGGGCCTGGCAATCCACTCCCAAGGCAATCCCGAAACAGTCAGCCATTGAAAACCCTATGAGGGTCGCTATGAGTCGGATACCGACTCGATGGCACCTAACAACTCCCCTCATCCCATAGTCAAACTGCATATGATAAATATAAAAAGGTTTAGTATAAAATGTCTCAGAATTCTGCATCTTTATTTTATAAAGTGTCTGCAGAGGGGTCTGCGTCTTTTTTTCCTGCATCTTTAAATACAAAGAGATTCACTAAAGTAATTTTGGCTCTTAGTGACATAATATTTGAGATCTTGGTGCTCTCATTGTTAAATGTTTATGTTTATATGTTGTTTAGACCCTAGTTTGGGGGTCCATTTATTTACCTGTGCATGCATATGGTATTTTCTTGCATAGCACAATGCATGGACTGATGATTTTACCCCAAATTTAAGGTAGAATTATATGTGAACATAAACATGGAATTATCATATTTCACTTTTAGGAAATAGGATTAACAATGTTTTCCCAAATAAAGAAAACATTTATACAGTTAAGTGTTTCCCAATTATGTGTTTATGATTAGCCCTATAAGACACTTTGAAAGGAATACTAAATTTGTTTCTTGAATTTAATCTGAACAGCATTTGCCTCTTTTTCTTTACAGATTCCTATAACTGTAGGTGTAATCCTAAATTCTTATTACGATGTGAAGTTTAATTTCCTTGGAATGGTGTTTGCTGCTCTTGGTGTTTTAGTTACATCTTTTTATCAAGTGGTTGGTAATTTCTTTTTCTTTATGTGACTTTTTAGCAGATTTCATAAATTTTGAAGATGTATCGCAAAGTTTCAAAAATACGGTATAGAGCCAGGTTCAGTAACGCTGGCCTGTAATCCCAGTGACTCAAAGTGGAGGTAGGAAGATCACAAGTTTGAGGACAGAGGCAACCTGTGTAACTTATCAAGACTGACTCAAAATAAGAAATAAAAAATAGGCTGGAGGTGCAGAGGTGGTTTCAACCCCCAAGAACTGGAAAAAAAAAAAAAAAGAAAAATACAGTATAGAGACAGTAGACTGTTGAGAAGGAAACATAATTGCATCAACTGTCTAAATTAAGGTGAAGAAAAGAAACAGAGAAACAGGCATACAGTGCTCACCAAATACCTACCTGTTTTTAAGTTTATAATACCAATGTAATAGTTTGAAAGTTTCACTACTTTTTGGGATATCTTTGCAAAATGAATAGCAAGTCTTTTTACTTCCTCAATTTTTTGGTTATATTTATCATTATCTCTTTAATTATAAAGTTGCTGTGAAGAAGTGAGTACACCACCAGAAATTTGAACAGGAAAGAAATATTTCAGATTTATGGGTTTTTTTCCCTCACAAAACAGGCTGCTGTTGTAACTTGTGTACTGGTTTTTAATAGTGTGTCTATATCAATAGAATATTTTGTAACAATGGGTTTTTCACTTCTTGGGCAAGCTTAGTGCCTTGCCTACTAACAACAGTCTTTAAAATTTTGTTCATGAATTCCTTTACTTTATAACTATAAATCTCAACAAGTATGTTTTCCGTTTCTTTAATAGTGGGAAAAAAAATAACACTGTAGTGTACAGTGAAACAGTATTCTCTATACTGAAAATTTTGGTCTGGAAATTCTGGATGTGTGTGCCTGGGGAATCAAAGCCAAAATGTATAACCAATTTTACTTTTTTCACAAGCACCCACTGGTGATAAATGAAGAAATTCTTTTTAGGACTATTAGGAGTTCAGTAATACACCCTTAACACCTTAAGCTCTCTGGTAGTGATCACTTTAGAAATTTTGTTATGGAAAAATACTACAGTTGTGATTTTTCCCCCCCAGTACTGGGGATTGAAACCAAGGCCTCCTCACATGCTAGACAAGCACTCTAACCTCCAGCCCTTTTTAAAATTTATTTTGAGATAGGGTCTTATTAAGTTGGGCAGAATGGCCTCAAACTTGTAATCCTCCTGCCTCAGCCTTCTGAATAGCTGAGATTACAGGCATGCACTCCCAGGTTTGGCTTATTTGTTGAATATTAAAATTTCTTGTACTCTTTATACATAATTTCAATTTGCAGTAATGTCTGCTGTTCACAGGTCTCAAACTTGCTATAGATTAGAATCAAAAGATTCATATCCCTAAAGTAGATATTTGAAGTGAGATTTACTTAGGAGTAATTGGAGTCTAGCTAGCAGGCAAAAGTTCTCTTATCAATAAACAGTAAAGTACCTCAAGTTGTTATTGTTGTTAAAGTACTAAAACAGAACAGATAAATTCCTCCACCCCAAAACATCCTCTTAAAAAAATTGTATCTGCCCCGTGTATTCCAGTATAGTTTCTAAGTTGTTTCTTCTTACAATGTTGGGAATATTAAAAGGAGTTGAAAGAATAGTCATTGGTTGATCATTCATTCAACAGACCTCTTTTCTCCTTAATGCTCATCCTGGATAGAAAGATGGAAAGAAGCTTTAATGCAACATTGTAGATGCACATGTAGACAGCTAGTCACAGGAGCACACCTGAGGGTGTGAGGGAAATTCTGTGGAACATTAGGGAAAAAGTGGCAGTTCTGCACTGGGGGTGATGAGACTTGAGAGAAAACTAACAATTTTAGCTGAAGGACGCATAGGAGTTTTCTCAGCAGTGAAATGTAGCAGGTCTTTCCTTCTAATACGTGTGAAAGTACAGAGCATTTTTGGAGCCTTTGATTTGTTTGGTAAGACTAGACTGTGTGTGTGTTTGGGGGAGCCAAAGCTGAGGAGGGGATGAGACCAGATTGTAGAGTCTTGATGTCACACCGAGGAGGTGTCTTTATTCTGCAGGCACCAGGAGAGGAGGATAGGCTGGGGAGTGGCTTCATCATACCCTTGTTTAAGAAAAATTACTGATGGCCATAAGACAGGGAAGAAAGGGTGGCAGGCAGAGCAGTTAGGAACTTATGGGCACGTCAAGGGGAAGGCAGAAAGGGCAGTGTGTGGACATGGGAAGGGGAGGGACCTTTTGGAGGAAGAATTGGTAGGATCTGACTAAATGTGGGAGTGACAAAAGTAAGTAGTTGGCGGTAGGAAGAGATGGTAGCATTAACTATTGGAAGGACACAAGAGCTCACTTGTAGAAGAACACAAGAACTTGAGTTTACTTGCCTAAGTGAAAATGGCCAGGAAGTGTGGAACAACGGAAGGTAAGAGTTAAGATCTTCATAGAGGGCAGGGATGCAGCTCAGTAGAAGAGTGTTTGCCTCACATGCACAAGGCCCTGGGTTCCACCCCCAGCAACATACACACGCGCGCACACACACACACACACACAATGATACACAAGGAAGGAGTCCAGAGCTGTAGATGTCAGCAGATGGGAAAAGGATGTGCTTTGGATGTGACCCTAGGAGGTGATGGTGCCCTTTAGGAGGGCATCAGAGGGGCAGCAGGCAGAAGCTGGGTTGTACTGCGGTGAGGGACAGCGATGCCCCTCATTCTGGGCAGTTCTGTGGTGGGGGGAGTGTCTTGAAGCTGCAGAAGGAAGGAGGGATGGGTGAGCATGCGTTGTCTGCATCCATCTGCTTTTGCTCCCTGCTCTGCCCCTAACAGCAGCAGAAGAATCAATTCTTTGTCCTTCATATTCACAGAAGACTCTTAGTTAAAGCTGGCAGGAGTGTGGTTCAGATTTCCTGCTCTTCTATTTTTGTCTTGGTGGATTCCTATAGACTTAGAGTTTGTGTAACAGGATACCCTGTCCTACAGGAAAGAGGTATGTAGAAGTTATTTAAATGCCTTGCCTGCTCTTGCCAGATCTTACTCAAACTCATTCTGAGCATTTTTCAAAGCCTCCTTTTCAGTCATATTTGTGAAGCATTTTGAGAACTAGTGGGATTTGAGGTTTTGAGGTGGTGTTTTTACTAAATAATAAAGTGTTTTAGGGTTCACAATTACCCAGTGTACCTAGGTATGTTGGTGGGGCACGGGGAATACTCTCTATAGAAGAGTTCTATAGAGAGGAAAGTTTCTCTACCATTGATTTGGTTTCTAAAGTGACTGGAAAGGCCACATACCCTGTAAGCCACATGCATGGGCAGCCACCTGGGATAACCAAGGTCCCAGGTAATCTGTCAGTCTATAATCTGCCTGCTCCAGTTGGGTTTTTTATATGTTTGGTTGATTGATGTTTTGGCCATTTTTAGAAAGACGATATTTATATTCCTACTTATCACCTGAATTTCCCTTCCCTCCTTATTTTCCCAAAATCTCTGATGCCAGTGGGCCCCTTTGTGCATTTTTCCCCTTTTTAGGAGGATCAGGAATATAGAGAGTATTTCTCCCCTTCTGAGGAATTGAGAAGAAAATCAGATATGAATTCATAGAGCTTTGATTATCTGGGGTGCTTAAAGGGCATTCATGCATCTTACCAGTCTTTGAAATGTTGTAGAATAGTTAGGTATTTCCTCTTCCCCCAGCCTGCATCTCACATTTCCATTAATGTGGTTATTAGAATTGAGTCTTTGATTAAGTGATTTTTTTGTGTGTGCCTGAACTTCTTTTATCTCCTAATTTTCAGTGGGTAGGAGCCAAACAGCATGAATTGCAAGTAAACTCAATGCAGCTGCTGTACTACCAGGCTCCAATGTCTTCTGCCATGTTGCTGTTTGCTGTGCCCTTCTTTGAGCCAGTGTTGGGAGAGGGAGGAATATTTGGTCCATGGTCAGTCTCTGCTTTGGTAAGTTCTAATTGTTTTGGTGTCTAATTAGGAAACAGTGTAATAATAATCCCTTATTTGTACAGTTTCTAGTTTTCAGAGCACTATGTGAGACCCATTGTTATGCCCTGTCTTTATCATCACCCTTTAAAGAAGGCAAGGTAAGGATTATTTTTCCAATGAAACGGAGGTACAGAAAAGTGAAGAGACTTGCTTGAGGTTGGACAGCTGGTCAGTGGCGAAACCAGGACTGCAGTTCAGATCATTTGATGCCAGCTTACTGTTCTGACCATACCAAACTATCGTCCACAATAATTTTATATTTTTTACAAGGAAAATGTAGCTTTATTTTGATATAAATAGTACATATGTATTGTATACATTTTGAACATACATAAAAACATGAAGAAAATAGACACCCTTTGGGATCCCACCACACTAAGATATTAATTACCTTTACCTTTTGGGTCATGATCATTATTACCTCATGAATCTCTTTCTCTATACATTTTTTTCTTTTGCTTTTCTTCACTTTTCTGTTTTTCTTTTCATTTTTCTTTTTCTTCTTTTTTTTTTTGTAGTACTAGGGAGTTGAACCCAGGGCCTCACGCATGCTAAGCAAGTGCTCTACCACTGAGCTGCACTTCCAGCCCCTTTTTAATTTTTTATTTTGAGACAGGATCTCACTAAATTGCATAGGCTGCCTCTTGCCTCGAACTCAAAATCCTCCTGCCTCAGCCTCCCAAGTTGCCAGGATTACAGGTGTGCGCCATGGCACCTGGCTGGATCTCTTTTTTGTGTGAGCATCGACACCACATGAATGTTTGCATGTAATTTTATATAATGGAATCATACCATATATCCTATTTTTATCCTGGATCCTTTTCCCTCACCCTTCCTGTCCATACACACTTATGCATCTAAAATAATATCCAATCCATGCCCTTAAAGTCAGTCATGTTTATGTTCTAGCATTTGTTCTTTCAAATTTTCTACTTGCCACATACACCCATGTAAACACACCCACATACATTTACATAAATGAAACACTTAGTCTTTTGACAGAAGTGGGATCATACACTTTTTAAAAAAAATTAAATCCAGAACCTTATGCATACTAAATACAAGCTGTACCCCAGCCCCTACATACACTTTTCTGCATCTTACTTTTCTCCCTTAACAGTATCTCATGAGAATCTCTCCAAATGATTCTTTTTGGTGCCTATATGATAGACCCTTTTGGCAATTTAATTTTTTTCCTGTTCTTTACTACTATGAACAGTGTTGTAATAAACATCCTAGTACATGTCTTCATGTAGTGGTACTTCTTTGCCCCCTCTCCGTCCCCCACTGCAGAATAAAGTCCTAGGAATTGAATTGTCAGATCTAAAGTATATGTACTTTGGGAACATTTTAAGTTAGAAAGTGTAATCCCTCTTTGTCATAGTCAGGTTGGGTTACTGTTACAAAAACATCAGGGATTGGTTGGCCAAAACAACACAGATTTCTTCCTCACCTTCTGGAGGCTGACATTCTGACATCCTGATGCCAGTATGGGAAGGTTCTTGGTAAGGCTCACTCTCCGCTCACGGATGGCAGGTCTTTTCATGTCCTCACCTGACAGGGAGGAAAAAGGAAAGAGAAACAGGCTCCCTCAGATCTCTTGTTCAGAGTATACTGTTCCCTCAGGACATAATCCAGAGGCTCTGCACTTCTGACTTGATCATCTCCTAAAACCATCACATTGGGGGTTAGGATCTCAATATACAAATTTTAAGGCAACACAAGTCATCCATAAAACCTGACTTATGAGGAATTTCTACTTCCCACAGCTTTAACTTTTGAAACGCAGTCAGTGAGGGTGTCTTTTTTCTTAGTGATGTTCATTTATTAAACATGTATGTAGCCCTTACTCCGTTCCAGGCACTCTTCAAAGTACTTTGCAAATGCTAACTTCTTTACGCTTCATAATTTTATTAGGTTAATACTAATATTATCCCTATTTTTACTGATAAGGAAACTGAGAGACAAAGAGTTAAATAACTGATCTAAAATTACAAAGCTATTAAGTAGAGCAATCCATGCGTTCTAGTTTAAAAATCTGTATTCCTTTTTTTTTTTAGTCCTAGGGATTGAACCCAAGACCTTATACATGCTAGACAAGTGTTCTGCCACCAAGCTACACTCTCAGAGTGTCCCTCCACCTACCTACCTTACTTCCTTCTCTCTTTCTTTCTTTCTTTCTCTCTCTCTCTTTCTTTCTTTTTTTGTAAAAGATGGAGTCTTACTGTGTTCACAATTGGTCTCATTCTGGTCTCAAACTCTTGGGCTCAAGTGATCTTCCTGCCTCAGCCTCCTGAGTAGCTAGAACTACAGGTACACATCACCACCCCAACACGAAGTCCATATTCTTTAGCACTCTGCTGTGCTGCCCATGAGACCTATAGTTGTTTCAAATTCATATACTTTGTCATCTATGCTTTTTTCTAAAGTATAAATCAATGGGCCATCTCTCAGGTAATATTTCTTCATACTTTACAAAAGTCCCAGGCATTTGGGTTATCTGATCTTCAACCATTGCAGCTTCAACACCTGAAAAAAATGAGAGAGGCTTTTACGGTATTTGATCCCTAGAACCACAAAAAAAAAGTGGGGGGAGAGTGATAGAAAGTCCATTTAAAAATTCAAAGACAAATAAAAAAACAAAAATGAAAAAAACAAAATACTCAAAGACAGTAAGAGCATAGCAAGCCAAGGCCATTGGGCATGAGGGAAAGCCATCTCCATTCCTCAGTGTCCCAGGGGGCATCACTGACTCAAAGTAGAGCTTCTCATTGTCTTTTTGTTGTTGTTGTTGTTGTTGTTGTTGTTGTTTTGGCAGTACTGAGGGTTGAACCCAGGGCCTTGCACATGCTTTTAAGGGCTGTACTGCTGAGCTGCACCCCCAGCCCCCTATTTTACTTTTTGAGTCAAGGTCTGAGTACATTACGTGGCCTGCTTCTGGTCTCGAACTCCCGATCCTCCTGCCTCTGCCTCTGCCTCTCAAGTCAATAGGATTACTGCCCTGTGCCACCCAGCCTGGGCTCATTTTCTTTTTATTGATGCACTAAGTCATCAAGAAATAGGATGTGATGTTCTATGAACTCAGTACAAATTAACAATGATATATTTTACATATATTTTTAGAAACAGTTTTTGAAATCTTTAAGAAGCAAGTTTCTCTAAATTAACTGTTCAGCAGTCATCGCTTTGGTAAATCAAGCATAGTATTAAATGGAATGCAAATCCAATTCCTCTGATCTTTTGCTTATACTGATTTAAAAACTGATAAAAGCTACATGGGACAGAAAGTATCCCCAATGTAATATGTTTTCCTTATAACTTAAACTTCTTAATAATTTAAGTCATAGCTAATATTTTATCTAAATTCTCTTCAGAGATAGAAAATAATTTTATAATTTTTAAAATTAAATGTGAGGTGGGTTTGAACAGAACTTTGTGTGTATACAATGGTATGGCCTATTTGTTCATCCTCACCCAAGTTGTTTATTCCTTGTCGCATGAACATGCCCTGTGCTTTCATGACTCTACACTGGGACCTCTGCTGTACCCTGCTTGGAACCTACCCCTTATTTTTTCCCTATACATGCCATTTTGGTTGTCATGATTTTTATTACGTCCTGTTGTAGTTTCTAAGCTCTTCAAGGGAAAGACCTTTATACATTCTGTGTTTCTCACAAGCTCTGACCTATTTTATAGATTTCCAGTGAATGCTTATTTAAGTAAGAATAAAAATGAGTAACTCAGCAGAAAAAGATCTGGAAGGGTATATGCCAAGATGTTAGCAGATATGATGATTGGGATGATAAGAATTCTTTGTGCTGTTTTTGCTTATTTTTATTTTTTATTTTTTGCAGTGCTGGGGATCAAACCCAGGGCTTTATGCATGCTAGGCAAGTGCTCTGCTACTGAGTTACATTACATGCTATCTTTATTTTCTGATTCTTCTATAATGCATGTGTGTTATTTATAATAAGAAGTTATTACAGCTGGACACGAGGTGCACACTTACAATCTCAGCTACTTAGGAGGCTGAGGCAGGAGGATACCTTGAGTCCAGGGAATTGAGGCCATCCAGAGAAACGTAGCAAAACTGTCTCAAACTTTTGCAAAATATTTCTTCTTTAAATGAATAAGAAAAGTTAACCTGGAAATTCACAGAATCTTCCATTGACTCTTGTGGATAGTTACATTTTTGAACTCTATTCATTCTGCTTGTTTACTGTCAATTCTTTCTTCCAAATTCTCTTTTTCTCATCTTGTTTTTAATGGTTGATATTCAAGTTTTTAAAATATCTAATGAAATGTATTTTACTTGATTATAATGATTACAGTGCTTTGCATTAATGATTCTCTTGGTTTATTTGTAGCTTATGGTGCTGCTGTCTGGAGTAATAGCTTTCATGGTAAACTTATCAATTTATTGGATCATTGGAAATACTTCACCAGTCACGTATCCTTTTCCAAATAATTTACAAATGTAGATAATCTTTATGTTTTCCCAAACTGGCAAATTCATTACCCTAGCTGAGTCTCATACTATTTCATGGCCTAAATAGAGTAGAATGGGTTATTTTTAGTCTAATGTGTCTTCCCACTGTAGAGGATGTAGAATTTTGAAGAAATGAGGAAAGGAATTCACTGTCTATTGTATAATTTTTTAAATTTCTTGAGTAGTAAGTGACATTTTCCCTTATAAAAATTAACATAGTGTAGCATTTCTTGCAGATAGTGGGTTTAAATAATATTTGCTGAATGAATAATGGAGTGGTTAATGAGTTTTAATCATTTATACCTATAGTAATAAAGTAGAGATTCGGTTAACCACATAACAAGAGACAGTTTCATCTGATTTTGGGGTGTCTTTATACTTAGTTGGATTTAATGTGTGCCTGTTTTTTTCAATATTTCAAATTTTAAAATGAAGTCATATGTCAAAAGTCAAATCCAGTTGCCCTTTTATTTTCTTTCCTTTTTTTTTCTTTTTTTGCAGTTTTTAGGGGTTGAACCCAGGGCCTTGCATGTACTTTGCAAGTGCTCTACCACTGGGCTGCACCCCTAGCCCATTAAAATTTCTTTTTTAATCTTGAGACAGGGTCTTGCTAAGTTACGTAGGCTGCCTCTGGTCTCAAACTTACTATCCTCCTGCCTCTGCCTCCCTAGTCACTGGGATTACAGGTGTGCACCACTGTGCCTGGCCCAGTTGCCCATTTTTACAATTCTGCTTTGTCATTCTGTTTCTTTTGTTTTGTTTTTGCAGTGGCAAGGGTTGAACCCAGAGCCTTGTGCATGCTAGGCATGTGCTGTATTACAGCCCCTTGTTTTGTTTTTTTGAGCCAGTCTTGCTATGTAGCTCAGGCTGGCTTGGAACTTGCCCTGTAACCCTGCCTGGACTTGACCTTGTAATCCTCTTGCCTCAGCCTCCTAAGTGCTGGGATTATAGGCATGTACCACCATGCCTACCTGTTATTGTGTTTCGCTTTACATTTCACTTTGCTGTACTCTTGTTGTTGTTGTTAGGTGCCATCGAGTCGGTATCCGACTCATAGCGACCCTCATAGGGTTTTCAATGGCTGAGTGCTTCGGGATTGCCTTGGGAGTGGATTGCCAGGCCCTTCTCCCATTTTTGCGGTGCTGGGAATTGAACTCAGGACCTCAGAGACTGCAGCGCAGCGCTCTACCCACTGAGCCAAATCCCAGCCGTACTCTTAGGCGAACAAAAAGAATGGATTTCTCTCCAGATCAGAGAGGTTGTTGTGGTTGTTGTTAGGTGCCATCAAGTCCTGTCCAACTCATGTCAGGGCTTGGCTCAGGCCCGGCAGAGGTCAGAGCCTTGCCCAGACGCCACGTGGGTACTGGGGACCCACTGAACCGGCTTTGGTGTAATGGCCAGTGGTGCCAATGAAGGACCTCAGGAGATCTTCAACAGGGAAAACAGGAAAGGAAAGTTTATTGGGTGCTCCCCAAGTGGGGTACAACAAGCAAGCAACCCCTAAGTAAGAGCTATAAGTGCTGGTTCTAAGCCTGCAGCATGGAATGCTGCAGGCTGAGTGCTGTAACAGCTCAGCCTTAAAGGCACAGCTACAGCAGCCAGTGTTCCATTGGGCTGGAGGTCAGTTGGCCTTGACTCTTGCAGTTCGCCTTCTCTGCCTCCCTCCTTCCCATGGATGGGAGGAATTGGGAGGCTCTTCATGGCTTGATTGTAGCCTTCGGTGCTTCGGGGCCCCTGGCCTTGACCACATCGGCTTGCTTGAAGAGTCTGTTGGAGTAGGGAGTGCTGGTCAAGGTGATGCGGTTCAGTTGGCAGTTAAGGGACGGTCAGAAGTGGTGGAGGGGGAGAAGTAGTAGGGGTCCAGCGGGTTCAGGAGCCCTGCTTATATAGGGTCCTGGAGGGGCATGTGACTGGGATTAGCCAATCAGGGCACACACCTGACAGTTACTGCAGATAAACTGACATAACTGCCAGGTAGGGACAGTTATCTAACAAAAATGCCAAGGATAGCCAATCAGGATTAAGGCAGTTAAGGCAGGCCAGGCTGGTCAGGCACCATCTTTGCTCACTCGATGGGAGGGGCAGGTGTGAGTAAGATGTGGCCCTGGGGTCCCTCAGGTTATTATGAGGGACCCTAGTTATGGGGTAGATTTTAAAAATTCCCAACAGACTCATAGCAATCCTGATAGGCTTTTCAATGGCTGATTGTTTCGGGATTGCCTTGGGAGTGGATTGCCATGTCCTTCTCCCATTTTTGTGGTGCTAGGAGTCAAACTTGGGATCTCAGAGACTGCAGAGCCGTGCTCTACCAACTGAGCTAAATCCCAGCCCAGATCAGAGGTAGTTTAGTAATATTTTTTAAGAGTGTACTGATAGGCTGGATGTGGTAGTACATGCCTGTAATCCCAGTAACTCAGGAGGCAGAGGCAGGAAGATCGCAAATTCAAGGCCATAAGTAGTCTTTGTAACTTAGCGAAACCCTGTCTCCAGATCCAAAAAATTTTAAAAGTGGGCTAGGGATACAACTCTGTGCTGGAGCACTTGCAAAGTGTGCACAAGGCCCTGCATTCAACCTCCCAGTACTGCAAAATAAAATAAAATAATAAAAGATAAAACAATAATAAAAAAGGGGCTGGGGGTGCAGCTCAGTGGTGGAGCACGTGTCTATTGTGTACAAAGTCTTGAGTTTAACCTCTAGTACCACAAAAAAGAGAAAAGAAAATAAATAATGCTGGTCTATACCAGGATCGGGGGCTGGGGTTTAGTTCAGTTGGTAGAGTGCTGCTCTGCGCTTTCTGAGGCCCTGGGTTCAATCCCCAGTACCGCAAAAAATGGGAGAAGGACCTGGTAGCCCACTCCCGAAACAATCTGTCATTCAAAACCCTACGAATAGCAGAGAAGCACTGACAGTAGTGTTTTGTTATGTTGTACCTAGGGTCACCATGAGTTGGACTGAACTCAACAGCACCTAAGATCAACAACAGCATACCAAGATGGTAGCAGTGGAACAATGAAGAGTAATTGGAGTTGGATATATTTCCAAGTAGTGCCAACAGGTTTTGCTGACAAGTTAGGTGTGGAGAGTGAGAGGAAGCAAGGTTGGCTCTCATGGTTTTTGGAGTTGCCATCAACTGAGATGGCACAGCTGAAAGCATGTGTGAGGTAGTGAGAGAGATGAGGTTCAGAGAGTCAGTAGTTGTTGTTAGGTGCCATTAAGTTGAGTCTGACTCAGGGAGCCTATGTACAACAGAACGAAACATTACCCAACACTGTACCATGCCCGGCACTATGTCAGTGCTTCTCTCCTATTCATAGGGTTTTCAGTGGCTGATTGTTTCGGGAGTGGGCTGCCAGGTCCTTCCCCCAAGCCTACAGCACCTGGTATGCCCAACCAGTCTCCCATCCAAGGACTAATGAGGCCCAACCCTGCTTAGCCTCTGAGATCTGACGAGATTGAATGCCAGGGTGGTATGGCATCAATAATGTGTAGATACAGTTGTAACTGGTTGAAATAACCAAGCAAACAAATAGAATAAGAAGGATGTCCAAAGATTGAGTCCTGGGGCACTTGATGTTTAGAGTTCAGAGAGTTGGAGGAACAGGGTAGAAGGAGGGAGGAGACTGGTGGAGAGTCCAGGTGAGGAGAAAGGGGCAGTAGTCAGCTGTGTAAATATTGCTGACATCTGAGGTATGAGGAAGACTGGTAATTGATCAAAGGTTTAGTGAGGTGGAGGGCACTCAAGGTTCAAACAGAAGCATTCCGAGTATTGGGGCAAAAGCCTCATTGTAGCAAAGCGGAGAATGGGAGAGGGGAAAAGAGGATTTGGAAACATCAAGCATAGACTGCTCTTGATTGATTAACTGCTTGATTTTAATTTATAAAGAGAATCACTGAAGAATGTCTTTAAATTTGCCTTCCCTAGCTGGGCATAGTGGCGCACACCTATAATCGCAGCATTTGGGAAGTTGAAGCAGGAAGATCGTGAGTTCAAGGCCTACCTGAACTACATAATGAGATCCTATCTTAATAAACAAAGGCTAGGGGTGTAGCTCAGTGATGGGGCACTTGTCTGATGTGCCTTGAGTTCTATTCATGGCACCAAGATAAATAAATAAGTAAATAAAATTTTTAAGAAATTTAAAAACTAAAACTGTCCTCCCATTGGTAAAAATAATCTTTAACAGATCATGAACTGCTTAGAACACAGGCCAAGGAGTAAAGAAATTTGAAGTTGAAGCATTAGAACCAATGCACTTGAAAATAGATCATAATTGAGAATAAAGCATATTTTATTGTGATTATAATAAGCACCCTTGAGACGATCCTCTGTATCTCAGGAATCACCTCCATTGGATCACACAGGTGCAGGTACCCTATGACCTGGTCCATGCTCCCATGAGGCACTGCTGCTGCTCAGCGTGAGTTCCTGGCTGCTCAGTTGTTCTCAAACAGAGGAAAGAGCCTGGTTGTGGATGTCAGGCAGGACCAGGTTTCAGTGCCTAGCTCAGCTACTTCCTGTGAATCTGAGCAAGTTGTAGGAGATCTCCGAGTGTCACTGTGATCACTTATGAAATGAGAAGGGCTGGATAAGTATAGCTGATAGAACCCTAGCCCAGGATGCATGAGACCCTGAGCTTGGTCCCCAGCACTGAAAAAAAAAAAAAAAAGAAAAAAGAAAAAAAAGAAAAGAGGACAATAATAGCTGATGTTGGTTGTTATGTTTAAGAGAATATGTGTTAAGCACCTAACAGATGTTTGTTATGCATAAATGCTGCCATTGATAACTATTATCATAACTAACATATGGTGCCTACTATATGCTAGAAGCTTTGCATATGGTAACCTCTTTAATCCTCATGATAACTTTATAAAGTAAGTAGATTATGTTATAGATGAGAAAACTGAGGTACAGAGGGTTAGCTGTGTCTAGTTTTGTTATTAGGAAGAGGACATAGGTCCATATCATGTATATGAAGAATAATAAAATATTGATTTATATAGGAAAATTATATTTAAGATATGGCAAGTTTTGTGGGGGGCAGTACTAGAGGATTGAACCTAGGGCCTTGCAAATACTTTGCAAGTGCTCTACCATTGAGCTGTACCCTCAGCTCCTTTTTTATCTTGAGCAAGAGTCGCACTAAGTTACACAGGCTGCCTCTGACCTAGAATTTGTAAGCCTCCTGAGTTGCTGATTATAGGCATGTACCCCACTCCTGGCTAAGAAAATATTTTTTAAAAGAAGTATGTGTTTGTTTTCAGTTTGTTTCTTGTATGAACAATGATTTGAGAGAAAACTAATCCAGCAGTGATTCATTAGTAGTATACTAGATTAGAGCCTGGACTTTGGAGTTAAATAGGCCTATCTGTGTTTGTACTCTAACTCTGTCACTTAAAAATTCCGTGACCTGGGCAGGTTATTAAACTCCCTGAGCCTCCACAACTGTACAAAGGAAAGAGTGAGAGCACAGTAAGGGCAAAGTAACATGTCAGTGAGATGGGGGTACATAGCATGTAGCATAGTATAGTCAGTGCTCCATATTATCCCCGCTTCCTCTCCTTCTCCCTCTCCCCCTTAAGCATACTGGCATTGTTTCCAATGAGTCAGCTCCCTGGGATCTTACACATCCCAGCTCATTGCTGGGGAGAGTTCATTAGAAATACCACTATCCAACGTAGTCATAAATTGGTGTTGAAAATATCTTCTCTTCTAGCCGAGTACAGTGGGACACACCTGTAATCCCAACACTTGGGAGGCTAAGGCAAGAGGATTGACATGCGTTTGAGACCAGCCTAGTCTACACAGACAGTTCCAGCACAGCATGGTCTAAACAGTGAGATCCTGTCTCAAGAAAAAGAAAAAAAAATCTTCTCTGTACCTTGCTCTGAATTTCTTTCCTCACTTTGTGTTTTGGCCTCCGTGGGGAGGCCAACAGGAACACTTGAGGTAGTTTCTTGTCACTTTTGTGTGTGTAGCTTAGGTTCTGCCGGGGAGAGGACAATGTCACCATCATGTTACTTTTAAATTGCTAAAACCTACCTGAAGAAACCAGGATTGACCCAGCAATTCACAAAACCTCCCGTTCTTTAAATGAGGTTGCCGATGTTGTCTGTATTTCCCAGTTCTTTCCAGCCACAGGAAGCCTTTGCTGTGTGTGTGTGTGAGGATGTGTGTGTGTGCGTGAGCGTACCTGCATGTGAACTTAACGTATATCTTGCTACTCCTTTTTATCCTTATCTGGAAACCTCAGCTATAACATGTTTGGACACTTCAAGTTCTGCATTACTTTATGTGGAGGATACGTTTTATTTAAGGATCCCCTGTCAATCAATCAGGGTCTTGGCATTTTATGTACATTATTTGGTATTCTTGCCTATACCCACTTTAAACTCAGTGAACAGGAAGGAAGTAAAAGTAAACTGGTACAACGTCCCTGAGTTTTTGTGGCAAAAAGAAAGTTGCCCCAAGAAGATAAGAAACATTAAGTACATTACTTAAAAAAAAAACGGTACAAAATTCATTGAAAGATTTACAGGAACAGAAATTTTATTCACAAATGTGACTTCTTTTAGTATCATTTTTAAACTTAATTCTCTAAAACCAAAATGGTTCACACTTCTTTTCAAGGATGATTAGAAGTGACTGAGATGTAACTGAGTGGAAGAGTGCCTGCCTAGCATTTGCAAAGTCCTAGGTTTAATCTTCAGCACTGTAAATAAATGAGTAAATAATACATAAAAACAAAATTATATGAAATATATATAAGATAGTTTGATTATGCCAAGTAAAATATATGAAAATGAAAATCCTACAATAATGACAGAAGAATTTGTATCCCAATACTACAGATGTGCTGTGGGTTTTCAGTGTTCCCACTCTTCTTAGGAAAGACACATAGGACTCCTCTACTAGAAGATAATTTCCCAATGTGAAATTTATTGTAATTTTTGTCACAGTGTTCAAGCAGTGCTAGAGATAAAACCCAGGGACTTGTGCTTGCTAAACACTCTTGTCATTGAGCTAAACCCCTAGCCCTCAAGTCAGAATTTAAATCTAGCATTTCTATTTCAGTTGGTTTAGTTTAACTTCTCATGTATTTCATTTGTAGAAGTGAAGTATTTACAGAAACCAAAATGTAATAGAGAAGATGACCATAAAACAAAATCCAATTCTAAAAGAACTACTTTTCTAGAAAATTGATGTAAGAAATCATACCTTATCAGGCTGAATGTGCCTATGACCCGAGCTACTCAAGAAGCTGAGGCAGGAAGATTACTTGATCCCAGGAGCTCTAAGGTCAGCCTAGGCTATATAACAAGACCCTGTCTCAAAAGAAAGTCATATATTGTCAAAAATCACCTTCAGTTTTACAGATCTTTTCTTGTTTTGAATGAACTGTAGAGTTAAAAAAACAGAATAACCAGCCACATGTCATGGCACATACCTGTAATCCCAACACTCAGAGATGGAAGCTGGATAATGCAAGTTCTAAGCCAGCCTGGATTACATAGTAAATTCCAGTCCAGCCTGGTCTACATAGCAAGACACTGTTTCAAAAACCAATACAAACAAACCACAACAATAAACCCAGAATGCCTCCATGTTTAAATGGCTCAAGGAAAAGACCATAGGGCCAGGAGTGTATTTCAGCCGTCTGAGTGCTTGCCTAGCATTCACAAGGCCTTGGGTTCAGTGTCCAGCACACACAAAATGAAATCAAATCAAATTTTAAAAGGAAGACTAGATGAAATAGAACAAATTTCTTGGTTTTTTGTTTTGTTTGGTTTGTTTTTGTAGTACTGGGGGTTGAACCCAGGGCCTCACGCCTGCATGCTCTGCAAGTGCTGGACCACTGAGCTGCACCCCCAGCCCATTTTTTCACTTTTTGAGACAGGGTCTCGCTAAATTACGCAGACTGCCTCTGGTCTCGAACTTGCGATCCTCCCGCATCCGCCTCCCAAACCCCTGGGATTATAGGCGTGAGCCACCACCCCTGGCAACAAATTTCTTATTATCCTGGTAACTGCTGCCCTGGCTTCTTTGAGCCTCAACTCCCTCCTCCCACTCTCTACCCACCACCTACGGAACAGCCATGAAGCATGGTGTGGCACTGAGGAATTTGGAATGAATTATGTCCTACTTGTCTAAGGTGACCAAAGTATATTTTTATGCAGCAAGTGAGGGCAAATGCCATTCAAACACTAAGCAGAAACTTGATAACAATATGAGGAAGGATTTGAAAGAGACATAGAACCCTAGTTAACATTTAACTAGGTCTAAGGGCTTCTAGAGGAATAATTTTTAAATTGATGCATAGAAGAAATTTATCATTTCCACCTAAGCAAATATTGTACCACATATTTAATTGCAAAAATATATTTCTGCCTTCCAGCATCTTGACATATAAACATTAAAAGCTGTTGTTGGGGCTGGGCGCTGTGGCACACGCCTATAATCCCAGCGATTTGGGAGGCAGAGGTAGGAGGATCGCAAATTCAAGATCAGAGGCAGCCTGCGTAATTTAGTGAAAAGGATGGGGCTGAGGGTGCAGCTCAGTGGTCCAGCACTTGCAAAGCATGCAAGCGTGAGGCCCTGGGTTCAACCCCTAGTACTGGGGGAAAAAAAAATGCTGTTGTTGATAATCTCACAATAAATTGGCCGAGACAGATCATTCCTCTTGAATTAAATAATTCTTTTTCTAAACATTATTTAAACTTTGTGTTAAACAGTTTAAGACAAAGAGCCACATGAACAAAATACACCTTCAGTAAGATGATGAATTGCATATATATATATATATATATATATATATATATATTACCATAATAAAAAATACACAAAGGATGGAGATGTAGATCAGTGCCAGAGCACTTGCCTAGCATGTTAGGCCCTGAGTTCAATCCCCAGCATTAAAAAAAAAAAGGAAAAAGAAAAAGAAAGTAATCAGGAAATATTCAGGCTGAGCATAATCCCAGCACTTGGGAGGCCAAGGTAGGAGGATCAGGAGTTCAAGGCCACCCTGGGCTATATAGTACAATACCAGTCTGAACTGCATAGTGAAACCCTGTCTCAAAAATATAAATAAAATTAAATAAAAATATCCCACACACACACACACAAACACCTTTTAGAGTTTTAGAATTTCTTTTCCTGGATCATTTAAAATAAAAAGTGTCACTGAAAATTTATCTTGAAGAATTTCAGTTTATCCATCTGTTGTATGATTAGCATATGTGGTTTTCTCTTTTTGTTTTAAATATTCTTAGTTTAAAAAGATATTTTATTGTGCTAAGAAGTACAGATGACTTCATCTTTACCATATGAACCTTGGGTATCATGTTTGTCTAAGAAATATTCTCTGTGTATGTTTAAATTAACATATTATTTCCCAGAATTTGGATAAAAAGTATTTCGGCACAATGATGATTTGATTTCTGTGCACCAAGAACAGCTGACATGATTTGTGCCATGTACAAATTCTAAACTGTAAATAAAACTTGAGGGCAAAAAGTAGTTAGAAGTGGTGTATGGATTATAATGAATGAATGATGTCTATAGGAACACAGTAACCAAGTTGGAGCAAGACTGGTGAGGGCACATTTACATATATGAATAAACTATCTACTGCTAGAACTAGAGTCTGACAATCTTCACCCTGAAGACAATCATCTCATTGGAAAGAAAAAATCCTGCGAAGAAATGCACCATATGACCAGGACCAAGCACAGAAACAAATCAGATACAATGCTTTGGAAGAAGACATCCTTTTATTGCCAATGTAACTGGACTTAATTTTTATCCTATGTTAAATGCCTAAACTTCCAGTTTTACCTGTTAAAAATAAAGACGCCTACTTGTTTTTACTTTTGTCTTGCATGTTAGAGCCAGTAGAAGGAGGATGGCTTCTGTATGTACATGTGACAAGCTGGTCTGTTCTGCTCCCAGATCTGCAGACTAATAAAACAATTCCCTTTCCCTTTTAAAATTCAGGAAAGAGCCACTTGTGGTGGCACACACCTGTAGTCTCAGTGACTTGAGAGGCAGAAGCAGGAGGATTGCTAGTTCAAAGCCAGAGGTAACCTAATTTAGCGAGCCCCTATCTCAAGAAAAATAAAAAGTAAATGGTCTAGGAGTGCATCCCAGGGGTAGAGCGCTTGCAAAGTATGTGTAAGGACCTGAGTTCTATCCCCTAATAATATATGTATATTTAAAATACATGAAATACATGAAAATTTATAATTTCCCATTTGTTTATATTAAGACCAAATTAATCAGAAAGATGTTCATGTGATTTTTGTTTTTTGGTTTTGATTTTTATGCTGTACTGGGGAGTTGAACCCAGGGCCTCACGTGTGCTTTTGCAAGTGCTCTACCACTGAGCTCTATCCCCACCCCATTTTTTACTGTCTTGAAACAGGGTCTCTCTAAGTTATGCAGCCTGCTTCTGGCCTCAGACCTGTGGCCATCCTGCCTCTGTCTTCACAATGGCTGGGATTACAGAGGTGAGCCGCCACACCCGGCTTTGTTGTTGTTCACGTGCACTTCTTTGTTGTTGCTGGGTTTTTTATTTTTATTATTATTTTTTTTTAATGAGACAGGGTCTCACTCTGTAGCCCTGTCTGGCCTCAAATTCACTATGTAGCCCAGACTAGCCTCAAACTATCGATCCTCCTGCCTTAATCTCCCAAATACTAGGATTACAGGTGTCTGCACCACATCCAGCCTTGTTTATGTTTCTTTACTCATAGCTTCTACTATAAGGAAGTTGTTCTTGTAAAGTGCCATTGAATCTTGTCCAACTCATAGTGACCCTCACAGGGTTTTCAATGGTTTATTGTTTCAGGATTGCCTCAGGAGTGAATTGCCACATTCGTCTCCCATTTTTGTGGTGCTGGGAATCGAACCTGGGACCTCAGAGACTGCAGGGCAGTGCTCTAGCAACTGAGCTAAATTCCAGCCCCCACTTTTAGGAAGTACAAGACATTAAATGAGATTTATTTTCCTACTATTTTATGTTAGAAAACATGATTTCTTTTGGTGTTTCAAAGCTGCTTTATATTTCATATTAATCATTGGGAAGTGAATTATTGCTAATTCAATTATTTATGGGTATTTGGGCCAAATTTGTTTGTTTGTTTGTTTGTTTGTTTGTTTTTGCTGTACTGTTTTTAACTTGAGAAATAGCACATTACTCAAGCTGTAGTAATTGACATTTCTCTATTTAAAAATATAAATACTATTTAACCAGTTAGACTATGAATTTCTAAATGTTTAATTTTTCCAGTTATACGTGAAAGATTCTTTTTCCTGTTAAATAATCCGTATCAACCACATGGCTTCATTTTCCTTTTCCTATTTGTCTTCGCCTTTCCCAGGTCAGTTTCGTTTCCTCAATTCTTCATTTTTCAGTTTGGAATCAGTTAGGCCTACGTTTGGTATAGGAGAGGAAGAGGTGGGCCTCACCCGAGAAACTGGGAGGTATAGAATCACTCTGTTGCAATCTACTGAGGTCCCTACTGCTAGGACCTCTCATAGGACTGATGGGGTTCCTCAGTCCTTTCTTTGCCTTGAGTTTAAAAGCAAGACCAGCCCTTCTGGACTGAGAGTTTTTAGAGAATTATGGAGGCACTCATTGACTGTATATGTGAGAATCAAATGTTAACCACAAAAATAAGGAGCCAGCCATGGTGGTACATACCTATAATCTCAGCCTACCTGTGCTACACAGCAAGACTGTCAACAAAACAAAACAAAAACAAACAACCCCACAAAAGTGCTGTAAGACACTTGGTTTTCCAACCAAATACACATTCCTATGCTTTGCTCATCTCTACTCTAAAGCCTAGAAATGCCAAATCCTCTTTTTACCTTGTTGCCTCCTAATTAGGGGTGGTACTGTGACATCTCACTGATGAAACACTTGGAACTCTGAAGACCTCTGGGGAAGATTTTTCTTTCCTGATAAAAGGGATGGATGCAGATTGAACTGCCTCTTCCCACTTCCTGACTTGAATGCAGCTGTAGATGTCTAGAATTGTGCTGATCAGTGTATGAAAAGAGTGAAGAGAGCCTGATAAGAAGTGTTGAGCTGCTGTGGCACCACCATCGGATGCCTAACTTCAGGTTGCTGCTGCTGCTGCTTTTTGTTGTTGTTGTTGTTGTTATTGTTTTGTTGCTGTTGTTGTTGTTGCTGCTGTTTTTGTATGGTTGGTTTGGGGGTTTTTTGTTTTTGTTTTTTTGGGTTTTGTTTTTTTTTTTTACTTTTGGTGAATTTTTTGAGTCAGGGTCTTGCTGTGTTGACCTTCAGGTTTCTTGTTCTAGGAGAAAAAAAGGAAACCCTATTCGATTAAGACAATTTTAGTTGTTATTTGCAGCTGCCGGCATGCCAGTGAGCCTCTGGATGTAAAAAGGAGCAAACATTGAAGACTATGCATTAGACTTTATTGCTGTTGTTAGGTGCCGTCGAGTCAGTGTCCAACTCATAACGACCCTGTTCTGTACAACAGGCGAAACAGTAGTGCTAATGATTCCCTGCTATTCATAGGGTTTTCAATGGCAGATTGTGTTTTGGGAGTGGGCTGCCAGGTCAGTCCTTCTCTCAAGCCTGCAGTACCTGGTGTTTCCAGGCGGTCTCCCATCCAAAGACTAACCAGGCCCAACCCTGCTTAGTGTCCAAGAGCTGATGGGATCAGGTGCCACAGTGGTGCAGCTGCAAGATATGTTAGACTTTAGAACCCAGGAAACAATAACTAAATGTAGCTGGTTAAAGGTAGCTAGCCTGACCCCAGCCATCTTTCCATTCCATAGACTATCATACTCTGGGGGCTGGCTAGGATAGGAGTGGTCTGGTGGCCATGTAGGCTCAGGTAGAAACCAAACATGAAGATATTCCTGGCTTTGGGTAAAGAAACCATTTCCAAGTAGGAGGAAACTTTCCAGCAGGGGAGGTTTCCCACACTGTGGGAGGTGGCCTACCTTGTCCTCCATTATCCCCTTTGTACTCCCTGACTTTGGTCATCTTCAATCACCCAATATTCCACTTGTCACACCCATAACAACCTCACCCCCAGCAGTTCCCCAATTCTGCTTCGAGTTGGTAGACCAAGAAAGCATTTTCACCAATGACTGAAAGGTTATGCTTAAGTCTTGCAACTATGAACAGGGTAGAAGTGCTACAGATACTCAATATGAAAATCTAGGGGAAACCCATTCTGCTAACACTCAGGACCATAGGAGGATAGAGCTGCACTAAGGAGCCCCCTGGTGCCCACTGTGAAGATCCAGCTTGACTTGACTGCAGCCATCTTGAGTCACGATTGCCATAATTGCCCTGAGTAACCCTGGTCTGTTGTCCCCCTGCCCTTGCATCATTTCCCAGCATACTATACACAAAACCATTAGAATGCTATGTGGACTTTTATGACCAGACCCTAGTGCAATCAGCACCAGGAATGTGCCTGTGGTCTTTGATGTTAACTTGAGATAAACTAGGTACATTCTGGCTTGGACATAACTCACTTTTGTCCTGAACATTGTGTAAGCCCTTCCCTATGACCCAAATCACAGGGATCCACTGGACTTGGCACCAACTCTTGACTGTGCTTCCATCAGTAGGTCCCAAAAAAATTACACTCTGTGTAATCCTGCATCTGTCTGCCTCTTTGGTCTCACAGCACCTTGTGGCCAGTTCTTGTTATACACTGGGACCAGGCTCTTCCGGAACAGCCACATACCACAGGACTGTGGACATGCGTGGAAAAGTGCTGGGAGGAAATGTCTACTTATTGTCATGGAGACAGTGAAGGGGGAAATCTTCAGCCAAACATAGGGCTACTCTTAGGAATTTGTACAGAACATTATGAGAATGAACATGTAGTGCTTGTACACAAATAGCGCTGTTCAGCGAGGTCAAGCCTGTGAATGTCTCATGCTCCCGAAAGCTCAGTAATGTTCTGAAGCTCAGATTTAGCCAAGGAATCCATGAGCTACAACTTCTGTCCACTCCTCCCCTGGGACTGTGGCTTCGGAGAAGTATGGCAGGAGCTATCATCATGGTGTTCCTGAGCATCATATTAATCTCCACACCAAGCCAACAGCGGCCTCTCTGAGTGTGAAGATGTATAACCCAAGAGGGACAGTCTGATTTTCCCTGCTCTAATTACAGTAATTTTCCCTGTTCAGGGTGTCAAAAAATCAGAGAAATTTGATACTCCTCTGGAACCTGCTAGAAATGGCATTGACTCAAAAAATGATCATCACAGAATTTATGAGCTTCTCCTGGACTGTGCATTAATAAAATTCCTGTAGACAATACCACTCAAGGCATGATATGGCCTATACACCAGTGCCAGCCCACAAACATTGTCACCAACTCAAACAAGGTAAGTACAGAAATTGAGAGTAAATACTAAGAAATTTTAATAGCATTTGAACATTGCTGTGACAGCTAAGCATGTGATTTTTATATTTTACAAAAGTATTTTTTGGGAGAATAGGTTACTAGGGATTGAACCCAGGGCCTCGAACATGCTAGGAAAGCACTCTACCACTGAGCTACATCCTCAGCTCCTTTTCAAAATTAAAATGTGTGTGTGTGTGTGTGTGTGTGTATCATACATATTTGAGACAAGGTCTTACCAAGTTGTTCAGGCTGGCCTAGAATTTGTGATCTTCCTGCCTCAGTCTCCCAAGTAGATGGGATGCCAGGCATGATGCCACCACACCCAACTAAAAGTATCATTTTATGTTTTACAAATAGATTGAAAGTGAAACACTGGCGCTTCTCAGTTTGAGCAGGACGGCCCCCTCTGTGTGGGGAGATGGCTAGAGTTTTGGCCACAAGGTGAGTGGATGAAGGGGAGCTTCATGGTTGACTCAGCTGGGCCTCTTTCTCTGCTTGGCTTAAAGCAGGTCTCACGTGAGGGGCCTTAGATTTATAGACTTCCCCAGCCCCTGAGAGCCTTAGGGTTTAGTAGGATAACAGGAATAGTAGGCGGGACAATGAGATTGGAGCACCACATGTACAAATCATCCATCCTGCAGAGCCTGCTTCACTGCGACACGAGGCAATCCCATAGATAACTGCAACCTCCACAAGCCTGACCTTCCTTCCACCCAAAGCCCATTTCTACAGCATCATGTCACTGTGAGCTCAGACGAAACATCTTGGCGTTGTAGGACCCCAAATTAGGATCTTCGAGGAGAGAGGCCCCAGAGAGACACCAAGATGCGGATCGATGCAATAAACATGAGTCTTTATTTCCGGCGCCGGGGTCAACCCTCCATAGAGTCTCCCTAGCAAGGGAAGGAAGGCGACCCTGAAGGAGAGGGGCTTGGGGTTTTTATACAGTTTTAAGGGGTGGCAGGAAGGCACAAGGAAACTTGTTTCGAATTGATTGGTGGGAGGTTGTCGGGGTTGTCGGGGTGGGTACTGATTGGGCAAGTTTGGAGGAATTCAAAAAACACTTTCAGGGCAGATTCTGGAAAGTTTCAACCGTCCAGGTCCCGATGACCTATGGCCAGTACATTCTTGTAGTTAATCTGTTTATCTCGGAATTCTTTACCTAGTTCCTCTTCAGAGAACCCCCTGCCTAGGTCAGGAAATTGAAACTTGAGCAAACTTAATTATACAGAAACTTTTAAGCAAGCATTACAGAAACTTTAAACAAGCATTGTAAGACTTCAAGTAAACATTTTGAATGGTTAGTGAGCTCCAAGCATTCATAGGGAGGGGGAGGAGGAGGTGGTAGTGTTCTTCAGCGTCATTATGGATATTTCTCTTTCTCTCACCTTCTTACCCAATCTGGCCGGAAATCTGGCTGGCTCTGCCTTTCAAACATCCAGAAGCTGCCCTCTTCACCCCATTCCCATTGCTACTGTTGGCCTCCTGAAGGATCCCCCAACTTTTTCCCTTGTTCCCCATGGCCTGTTCTCAGACCACCAGTCTGAATAGCCAGAGCAGGCCTGTCATGTCCCCCCTCAAAACCCTTCAATGGTGCCCTCATTTTACTTAGCCAAATTCTCATAGCAGGGATTTGGGCCAAACAGTATATGACCTGTTCCCTCTCTCACTTCTTCCCCTCTGCCCCAGCTGTGCTGGCCTTAATCATGCAAGTGGCCCCCACCTTAGGGCTCTTGCTCAAGCTCTGCCCAGAAGCTCTTCCCCCAGCTGTCCTTTGACTAACTCTCACTTCCTCAAAGTCTCTCAAAACTTCACTTCTTTTTTTTCCAGTGCTGGTGATGGAACCCAGAGCCTCACACATACGAGGCAAGTTCTCTATCACTAAGCCATGGCCACAGGACCCATCTTTTTTTTTTTTTTTTTTAATCACCGTAATTACTTCATCCTCATTCCCAGCACTCTAAAATCTTATCCTACCCTACTTTGTCTTGTTTTCCATAGAACTTATAACTTTGTAATATACCATTTTATTTTTCTTTATTTATTGCTGTCTAGGGGGTTGAACCCATCACCTCATGCATACTTTGCAAGTGCTCTACCACTGAGCTGCAGCCCTAGCCCGTTTTTTAAAATTTTTTACCTTGAGACAAGGTCTCACCAAGTTCTGCAGGCTGCCTCTGGCCTCAAACTTGGGATCCTCCTGACTCCACCTCCCCAAGTGGCTGGAATTACAAGTGTGCACCACCGCACCCAACTATAATATACCACTTTAATTTACTCATATATTTATTGTACAATGTCGGCATTGCAAGGGTAGGAATCTGGTATGTATCCCAAATTAGGCATTTAGCTACTGGACAAGTGGATGAACACGTCTCCCTGCAGCCATTCTTAATTCCCTTGAAGAATCCCCTGGTTCTTCCATTACCTTAGGAGAGGCAAAGTAGAGGGAAAGACGGAGAAGTAAAAGAGCTATCAGTAAAATTCAAGGTTGAATTTTACCCACTAAAAACTGTAAGTGCTTCTTGTTCTCTGGCTTCACCCTCCCAGTCTCCCTGACTTTCATTCCTTTGGGATGGGCCAGAAACAGCTAGGTGACAAGCAAAGGATCAGAATTCATCCAAGGCTGTTTCTGGACTTTGCTCACCCAGAGCAGGAAAGGTGCTCCAATGATTTCACCTCACTCTTCACTTTTAAACACACATTTGTTTAGGGAGTTCCTGCTTCTTGACATTGGAGCAGGAGTTCAGTGAGCAAGGGTAGTACCCACATCTTCCCTTTTACCCCTTCAACAGAAAGCTAGAAAAGAGGAAAAAGGCAAAGAAAATTCACCTGGGAGAAAACAGAAGATGGCATAATTACAGCCAAACATCAGTAATCATAACTGTGTTAAAATCGTATTAACTCACACTATTTAAAGACAGAGTTTTTAATAGACAAAATCTCTCTTTCATTCTCTCTCGTTATATTACGTATATATGTATGTATATACATATATATGTGTATATATATGTATATATATATATGTATATATATATATATTCTTTTTTTTTCCTAAACAGAAAAGAAGAAAAAGGGAAATACCAATATTGAACAAATTGGAGTTTAAGGTAAAAAGTATTAATAAAGGGTTGGAGATGAAACTTAGTGGTAGAGCACTTGCTTAGCACTTTTTGAGGCCCTGGGTTCAGTTCCTAGTACCATAAAGAAAAAAGTATCAATAGGACTACATGGAGTTTTTTTGAGGGAGGGAGGGGTTCAGTGCTGGAGCTTGAACCCAGGGCCTCATGCATGCTAAGCAAGTAGTCTACCACTGAATTTTACCCCCAATCCCTTGTTTATGTTTTGAGACAGGGTCTTGCTATTTTGCACAGGCTGCCTCTGGTCTCCATCGAGAATTGAGATTTTAAACTCCTCTGTTGGACATTCACAGAATAAGCAGCCTGAAGTTATTAAATTTTTCTAATTGGTTGTCTAGCATCCTGCATACAACAAGCACAGAACACATATTCTTTCCAAGTACCTGTGGAACATGGACACAGTGAAGCTGAACTGAGATCATATTACAAATAATTGGTGGATTTTTAAGAGAATGGTTTCTCATTTTCTGTATGCTTATTTAATAAAAATATTTTAATAAATCTTTAATATTTAAAAATAATTATTAATACTTATTTAAGCCCTCTTTTGTTGTTTTACAGCACTGAATCCTGAGGTTGTACTAGAATATTGAGTGATGTGATTTCAAAATGCAGGTATTGTTAGGGTTTCAAGGAGTCTTTGGAATTCACTACAGGTGAGATTAGAGGTATTAGGTCTGCACCATCTGTCCTAAGATATGTGCCTGGAGCCAAAAAGGAGGTTAGCATGGTTTGAGATGGAGAAAAGCGTGGGAGTAGAGAATTGGTGAAGCCATTTTCAAAACATTACAGGAAAATTGAATGAATGGATGAGCTTAATACACATGGGTTGGTGTGAAGCAGCAGAAAGAGGGAAGAAGAGGGACATTTTAAGACACTTAACCAGGACATCTGGTTATTCTAGCTCAGTTAATCTTTTTATTTAAATTTGTCCTAAAATTTTGTTTTAAAATCTTAATGCATAATTTTAATGTTACACTTTTTAGAAAGATTTTTAAATTTCTGTATGCTATTTTGAAAGCCTTACTCTTCTCCAGCACACCTACAGTTGAAGGACTGTAGTTCACTGCCTTCCAGCCTATGAAAAGGAGGCTTGTCTTCTCCAATGTCTACTTTTTAGACAGAGCATTGATTCAAAGGGAACAGATGTGGACTCTGGGCTAATGGAGAATGAATGTACAGTCAGAAGTCGGAAAGGAGGAATTAGGAAAGCCTTCTTTAAACTGTCGTTATAGCAAACATCTTTAGGAAAGATATTTTTAGTTTGCTTTTATTAAGAGCATTATTTTTAAAAGTGTAAGTTTGACAAAGTAATTGTAATTTGGGATATCGGTGTTAGTGCCACTGGCCAATTAATTCTGAGTGTTATGCTGAAATTCTTTGGATGAGCAATGATTCTGCATAAAAAGAGAAAAGTAAGGGCTTTTATTAGTGTAAGGAGAATCTCATTTTGCTTAATAAAACCATTACCATTATAACAGTATCATTTCTACATTTTGGTTTATAGCCCATAACCACTGTTTAGCTAATAAAGAACAGCACTGCTTTGCAGAGATGTTTCTTTAGTTAATTTGTTTCCTTTTGACTTATCTTTCTCCTTTTGCCTCCTATCTTTGAATACAGTATTTAGCAAAACATGATTCTGACCCCTACTCCTTCTTTAGTCTCTTACCCCCTAAGAGCAGAAAATTTGTCTGTCTCTAGTGGATAAAACAGTGTTGGGCACATATTAAACCTTGTTTTTATCATTTCTAAGCTGATAATTCTCAAAACCACATCTTTTCTTCTATACTCTTATCTGTAGTGTATGTTTGTTATTTCAAGTAAAAATTGTTAGCTGTGGTCAAGTCGATGTCTAACTTATACCAACCCTATGTACAACAGGGGAAACACTATTGTCAGTGCTTCTCTGGTATTCATAGGGTTTTCAATGGCTGATTGTTTTTTGGGAGTGAGTTGGCAGGTCCTTCTCCCAAGCCTACAGCACCTGGTGTTCCCAGGTGGTCTCCCATCCGAATACTAATCAGGCCTGACCCTGCTTAGCTTCCAAGATCTGACAGAATCAGATGCCACAGTGGTTCAGCAGCAGGCCAAGTAAAAATGGTTGCTTGAAAAAAGCAGTTTACTCAGCTTGCATTTTACTCAGTAGGGAGTTTTTCCTTGAGATGACCTATGTGCCTAGCTCAGTGTGGTGGCAGAAGTGCTTACATTATGTGTGTTTCCTTTTTTATAATACAGAATGCTAAAATGGCAGGCACTCAAGGGTCAGAACTAAATAAGGTTAATAATTTTGACTGCTTATTCAAGAGCATCCTAAGTGAATTTTAAATGAAATTGGTGCTTTTCTAAACTGTCGAGTGTGTAATGATAAGATACACTACTGTTTTATGGTTTGAATATGGAATGTTTCCTACCTGCTCACATATTTTGCGATTGGTGGCCAGCTGATGGGCTTTTGGGATGTGATTGGATCTCAGGGGTTTGACCTAATCAATGGATTAATCCTTTGATAGATTGATGATGTGATGGCATTATTGAGAGGCAGTGGAAAGTAGGAGTTAGGGCCTATTTGGAGGAAGTGGGTCACTGGGGGTGTGCGCTGGAAAGATGTACCTTGCCCCTACCCCTTCTGTCTGTCTCTCTCTCTACTTTTTCACCCAGCATGAGGTTTGTGGCTTTGCTTCCCCACTTGCTCCCCACTATGATGTTCAGCCTCACCTAAGGCCCTTAGCGATGGTACCAGCTAACCATGGATTGAATCCTCTTCAAAAGGGAGCCAAAATAAATATTTCCTCCTTTTTTTTTTTTTTTTTTTTTTTTTTTTGGCTTGTTTCTTGTTTGTTTTATTGTTCTTTGAGTAGCCCTGGCTGGAGCTCACTATCAGTCCAACTCGGCCTCATACTTGTGATCCTCCTGCCTGCACAATATTTCTTCCTTTTAAGTTGATTTTTCTCAGGTAACCCAATGATGACGATTGCTAGTAGAGCTGAAGCCATGGCCTCGATTCACAAAAAGCTAACAATACTTTTACCCAGAACTGCTTTTGCACCATCACTGCAAATGTCACCAAAATGAATAAATACAGTCCTATTATTATGAAAACAAATTTTGACTTCACAAGACCCTTTCTGCGGCCCATGGATCACACTTGGAGAACAGTTGGCCCAGGCTTTCAGAATGTCGTAAACAGGAAAAGCTTGCTGGCCTTGTGGAGCCTGAGGAAGAGAAGACAAGCAATTAACAAGTAAATATGGAAACAAGATGACTTTGGAATGTGCTCAATTCCATGAAGGAGTAAAGCAAGGAGTGCCAGTAGATAGTAACTGGCTGGGAGGCTGCTTTTCAGAAGGCCGTTCTCAAGTGGTGACACTGCCCACAGGATGGGAGGGGTGTACCATGCACTGAGGAGTGTTCTGGAAAGATGGCCCAGCAAGAAGAAAAGCCCTAAGGCAGAGAAGAGCTTGGCATTTGGGAAAGACAAGAAAAAGGTTCAGTCAGGCAGCAGTACTTTTATGGCCCTTAATTCCTATCAACAACTCCATGTTATTACCACTAAAACTGATATCAGTATTTGTACTAACCATTGTATCCTTGCTACAACCTTGTTTATTTCCCTCATTTTACATTGGGAACACTGGTGCCAGAGCTAGAAGAACTCCAAGGAAGTTTGGCCATAGAACCCACAGCTCCTAATCTTTAAAGCCTCTTTTTAGAGAAAAATCACTCAATAGTTAAAAAAAACAAAACAAAACAAAACAAAACTTCCTTGTTTCAGAGGGACAGGGAGAGAAAGGGAGAGAGAGAAAATGAGAATGTGAGAATGAATATCTTATCCCTCTTCCCTGTGCGTCTGGAGAACTGGAAGGCGTCAGAGCCACTCTGATGCTTTCTTGGAATCCACCATGTGAGGAACATTTGCCATAAACTCAGTGGAAAGGAATTGCTCTAAATAATTCCCTGAAATTTTCTCTCAACTTGTGCAATCATTGATGCATTGCTTCCTTTTGAAACTTTTGTCTAATTCCAAATAAGTTATAAGCAAAGAGCACTGAGCTGTGGAACTACATGGTCTACTCTGTGATAAGTTCCTCCATATAATAAGTTAGTTCCTGACTAATTTTTCTAACTTCCATGATACTCTAACAAGGAGGTTATAATGCCCTATCGCAGGACCTGTGTGGAGGAGGGAGGTGGAATCCCTGCCCAGGAGCAAGGTCCCTGGACAAAGGACATTTGTCAGTTTTGGAAGGAAAGAGCAATCTGCTCCCCAAAATGAGCAATAAGACCATCGGTCACATTCTGGAGATGCTTGTGTTGATCCAGCACTTTCTCTTTAATCTTATCTTTGTGGAATCTTCACTGCTTTGCTTTCCCAGCCCACCCCTGCCCCTATCCACAGGCACCCCGTGAAGGATGGAAACAGGCTTGTCAGGTCACTATCACTTGAGGTCAGACTTAGTCCTTTGGTTGTAACCATTCTATCCTGTGGTTTCCAGCACAACTGTGAACTATGTTGCCTTCTAAGAGTCTAACCCATCTGGGGTTTAGCCCCCCACATCTCAGCCTAATATTGAACTCTTAACATCTGCACACCAAGGAGCCTTGCTCTGAGCTTCTGGAAACTGCATGGTTAAATCAAGCCATGGACATGTGCCCTTTCTCTCCTAACAATGAAGATACAGGACCTGCTGGTCAGTGCTCTCCCTCTGATGTCTATAGGACTTACTGGACCATAAGCTCCAGGAGGGCAAGGGCTAGTCCACTTCTGTTCACCTTTGTATCCCCAGGACTGGCACAGTGCCTGGCACATCGTGTGTGTTCAATGATTATTTGTCAAATGATTGAATGTTTCAATGAGTAGTTTAACTGGAACCACTTTAACTGGTCAGTTCAGTGAGAAGCTTATCCATTCATTTGGTCTTTTGTTCATTATTTCATAAATACTTGCTGAGTGCTCATTATTTCAGGTACCTGATCAGATGTAAGGAATAAAATAATCTATGGGTGAAGCAACCTTAACCAAGGGCACATTCCTAATTAGACTCAATTTTTAAATTTTATTTTAATTAATTAATTTATGATGTTCAGGCTCAAACCCAGAATCTTGCGCATGCTAGGTAAGTACTTTACCTCTGAGCTACATCCCTGGCCAAAAAAGTCTTTTATTCAGTTAGTACCATGGAGTAAGAGTTCTCTACATAGCTGAGCACAGTGGCACATACTTGTAATCCCAGCGCTTGAGAGGCTGAGGCAGGAGGATCTCAAGTTCAAGGCCAGCTTAAACTACATAGTGAGACTGTCTCAAAAAACAAACAAACAAACAACAACAGAAAGAGTTTCTTGCATGCAGCACACTGTTTTATACCCAGAAAAGTGGAAAGAAATGGAAGACAGTTTCTTATATCACTGAGTTCTCAATCTGTTGGCCAAAGAATATGGCCAAACATTAAAATGTTTCAAAATGAAACATTTAAAAATAATACCTTTCAAAATAGTAAATAATAACTTCAAAATAATACCTGGCCAAGAGGATTGTGGTGGTAATTCAAAAAATTGATAGAGCGTATATTCCTGACTGTTGTTAGGTGCTGTTGAGTCATCCGACTCATGGCGACCCTCATAGAGTTTTCAATGGCGACTGTATCGGGATTGCCTTGGGAGTGGATTGCCAGCCCCTTCTCCCATTTTTGCGGTGCTGGGAATTGAACTCGGGGCCTCAGAGACTGCAGCGCAGCACTCTACTGAGCTAAAAAGCTCAGTGGGTAGAGCGCTGCGCTGCAGTCTCTGAGGCCCCGAGTTCAATTCCCAGCACCGCAAAAATGGGAGAAGGGCCTGGCAATCCACTCCCAAGGCAATCCCGAAGCACTCAGCCATTGAAAACCCTATGAGGGTCACTATGAGTCGGATACCGACTCGATGGCACCTAACAACAACAACAACAACATATTCCTGACATGACTGGTTACTCAGGATTTACCTTTCCACAGTGACCTAAATAACTGCTTTTATTTTTACTGGGGAAAATTGTGTAGACTCTAGTTTCTTTCCTTCCTTTCTCTCATTCTTTTAATTTTTGTTAACTTTATTTTTAAGTGTGGAAAAGATTCAAGATTACTTTTAAAAATAGACTATAATTTACCTTTTAAATTATTAACTTTTGTTCGTATTTTTAAGTGGTGTATTTGGATTTATGTCTTTAATGTAGAAGTGATGAGGACACTTTTAACTAACGTGTTGAGAGATAAGGAACATGTAGCTTTACAAAGATTTTTTTTTTTTTTAAGTATGATACAGTTTCCAAATTTGAAGCAAAAACCAGTTAGATTGTGTCATTTTCTGGTCATTAGGTGGAGCTAATCCTTTGAAAATCCAAAGCTATTTTTAGAGAAACTTCCCCTGTAGTAGTTTTACAACCAGAGTGTCCCCGTTTCTCTCTCTCTTTCCTCTGCTTTTATTGTTTTGTTCCTTTTTTTTTTTTTTTTTTTGACAGTATTTCCCTATGTTGCCCAAGCTAGCCTCGAACTTTCGATCCTCCTCCCTCAGCCTCCTGAGTAGCTGGGACTACAGGCATGCACTATCATGCCCTGCCTCTTGTTGTTGCTCGGGGCTGTTGAGTTGTGTCAGATTCATATCAACCCTTATAGGGTTTTCAATGGCTGATTGTTTTGGGATTGTCATGGGAGTGGATTGCCACATCCTTCTCCCATCTTTGCAATTCTGGGAATTGGACTTGGGACCTCAGAGACTGCAGAGCAGTGCTCTACCAACTGAGCTGAATTCCAGCCCCTGCCTCTTGTAAGTATTGTTAAAAGGAAAATTCCTTAGACCAATTAAATTTAATAGAACTTACTTGAGCAAAGTAAATCAAAGCAAATCAGACAGATGATTCAAGCAGCTTCCAAAACCAGGTTCTAAGAACTACAATCAAGCATGTGATCAGACAACATTTGAAGGAAAACTGAAGTGAGACAAAACAAATTGACTACTAGCTTAGTCAATCAACCAGTCAGTTGGTACAGTTTAACTAGTTAACTGGTTACGAGGTCTCCTGCAACCAATGAAAGCTTACTTACTGCGATTAAATTCTGTATTGGTTTGGTTTGCTGGGCCCAGGGCAGGTCTCTAGGTGAAATCCATGGCCTCCTACAAATTTTATTTAACAGTATTTAACATGATATTTTCTCACAGTGAATTCCCTTAAATAGAAAAAATCCTGAACGGAAGAAAGATATACAATATGTAGTCACTTCTCACACATTTCAACATGCAGACATGCTGCTCATTAGAATCTGAATTCATTTTCAGACTTTTCTGAGACATTGGAAGCGCCTTGTGTTTATCTTTACAGAGACCAGTTAGAAAATGAGGGAGAGAGCTGCTTAACAGGAAAGAGTGACTAATGTCTGAAGGTCAGAACACTAAGATCCTGGTGACTTAGCAAGTAGTAACACATGAGTTTCCCCTTAAAATAGAAAACATTCTGTGCTGATTTCTCATTTTGGCCCCACTAATTAGTCCTCAGCCTATAATTTTGCTGGCTCTTTCATTGTTTCCTCTAATGACAATGGAAGCTGCAGTTGCTAAATATTTGAAGAAAGCATGGGGCAAAACAAGCATAGAAGAAAATGGACAGGCACATGCATAGCTGGTAGCAAGAAAAGTTTGTGCCCTCTGCTGCCCCATCATCCTCCTTTCTCACTTTTGTCCTTTTCATCTTCATTTCCTATCATATTGTCATTGGAATTAGGGCTATGTAATGATGAAAAGCAGAGAAAGGGGATTTAATTAATGTGCATATTGGGAAGAGGAACAGGTAAAGGGGTCTCCTAACCCCAAGTCCACCTTTGGAGAATTTATATCATGAGCTTTAGGTTTAAGTAGAGGAAGAATTGAGCAAGAGGTGTGCTTAATGAAGCCACCTTGCTCAGAGTGTGATTTCAGTTCTGTTTTTACAGGGTGATTTCAGAACATTGTCATCACTGTCGGCTCTCATCATCAGAGGTGTTATTTGCAGTCTCTTGTCAAAGATGTGTTTATCGATTAAAGTTTCCCAGAGCCACCGATTGTGGTAGCACACTCCAGTAATCCCAGTGACTTGGGAGGCAGAGACAGGCAGATCACAAGTTCGAGACCAGAGGCAGTTGTGTAATTTAGCAAGACCCTGTCTCAAAAAGTAAAAAATGGGCTGGGGGTGCAGCTCAGTAGTACAGCACTTGCAAAGCATGCAAACACGAGGCCCTGTGTTCAACCCCCAGTCACACACACACACACACACACACACACACACACACACACACACAGAGAGAGAGTTTCCCAGATCCAAAGTGGATACAAGTTTAGGGCAAGGGCTGGAGACCTTCAGAGGCCTGTTGGGCGTCTGGAACAGGACATTTGTGGGTCCAAGTAAAGAGGCAATTTTTTTTTTTTTTTTTTTTTTTGTGGTACTAGGTGGTACTCATGCTTGCATGCTCTGCAAGTACTAGACCACTGAACTGCACCCTCAGTCCATTTTTTTTTTTTTTTTAACTCTTTGAGACAGGGTCTTGCTAAATTACGCAGACTGCCTCTGGTCTCGAACTTGTGATCCTCCTTGCCTCCACCTCCCAAGCTGCTGGGATTACAGGCGTGTGCCACCGCGCCTGGCTCAAGAGGCAATTTTTTTAAGTAAAGGCCATTTATAAGTGCCTATTACAATATTTCATTTTTAAAATCTTTTCCACGCCTTTTGTTCTTTCTGTCACACTTGTACATTAAGCCCACATGTTAAAGCATTGATGAGCACTGCTGCTTTAACTCAGGAACGTTACTACAAAAAAATGAGATCCTAGTAGTCATTGTAACGCAATGTTAAGTGTGTTCCCTTTTTGATAAAGGTTTACAGGTCTTTCCAAATGATTAAAATTGTTCTTAAATGAAAAATTTTAAACATATAATATTGGCAAATATTTGTTTTAATTTTGATAAAGACCTACAAATCCATGTCTTTCCAAATTTAGTCTAGCTAAAAAAGTACCCTCTTACATTGATCACAAGACTGTAATTGCATATCTTTTCTGGCAATCATTTTGGCAAAAGCCACTTAAATGTTTTTGCCCTTGAACCCAGAAAGTCCATTTGCAGGAGTTTTTCCTAAGGAAGTAAAGATGTACATAAAGATTTTTGTACATGACCTTTTTTGTTTTGTTTTTTCTTGAAACTTGTTGTTGTTGTTAGGTGCCATTGAGTTGGTGTCTGAATCATAGCAACCCTTCGTACAATAGGCAAAACACTATTGTCATGCTTCTCTACTATTCATAGAGTTTTTAATGGCTGATTGTTTCTTGGGAATGGGTTGCTAGTCCTCCCAAGCCTACAGCACCTGGTGCTCCCAGGTGTTCACCCACTCAAATACTAACCTGGCCCAACCCTGTTTAGCTTCTGAGATCTGATGGGATCCAACACCACAGTGGAATGGCTGCAGGTGCTCATGTCATTAGGAAAATAAAAATCAAAGTGACAGTGTTATACCATTTCACACCCTCTTGTTGTTGTTAGGTGTGGTGGAGTCAGTATCCGACTCATAGAGACCCTACATACAACAGGTGAAACATTATTGTCAGTGCTTCTCTGCTATTCATAGGGTTTTCAGTGGCAGATTGATTTTTGGGAGTGGGTTGCCGGTCTGTCTCCCAAGCCTACAGCACCTGGTATTCCCAGGCGGTCTCCCCTCTAAGTACTAACCAGGCCCAACCCTGCTTAGCTTCCAAGATCTGATGGGCTCAGATGCCACAGGGATACGGCTACCCTCTATGGGGCTACCCTCTACGGCTAGTATAATTACAAACAAACAGTAACAAGTCCCAGGGAGAATGAGAAGAAATTAGAGTCCTCATACAATAGTGATGGGTATGTAAACTAATGCAGGCCCTTTGGAAAAGGTTGGCAGTTCCTCAAATCTTAACCAGAGTTATCATATGACCCAACAATTCCACTCCCATGAATAACACAGAGAAGCTTAACACAGCATTATTAATAACAAAAACAATTGGAAAACACCGAAATGTCCCATAGTTCTTGGTACATCAATCTGTGTGGTTCCCCAGTCTTCTGGAAAGACCTGGGATTTTTAACTTGTACTTATCACCTAAAACTTGGCTGAGTGAGCAGGATCCTGGAGATCTATGGATCTCTCCAGTTAATGATTGCTAGTCTCTCCTTTCTTACTACAAACAGCTTGGTTTTCCTACTTTTTTCTACATGCTACTTAGAACTTCCAGCTACTGAACTTTCCATTGCAACCCTCTCCAACTTCCCCTATGGTTAGATATAAGAGCTTTGATTTTAAAAAAATTATGATATTGTGCTCCCCCACAGTTTAGCATCATGGTCAATACATACTTAATAATTTTTTGAATAAGTGAATAAATGAATATGCTGTTTATAATCTATCTTAAGCTGTAGGCCATATCCCTCTGCAGCAAGAAATCATTTACGCAGTGGTTCTATGGGGAAGAATCTGACTGTGATTTATAGCATTTAAAATTTTAACCAAGGAGCTGGGATGTAGCTCAGTGGTAGACAGTTTCCCTAGCATGCATGAGAGGTCCTGAGTTTGATCCCAAATGTGCAACAATAAATATAAATTTTAACCTAACAAAACAATAATGATGGTTTGGTCATGTATTCACTCAACAAATGTACTGAAGACTTTAGAAAGTACTCTGCAAGCCCTGGAGATAGAACCACAGAATTCGAAATTAAGAAAATCATGTAGATTAAGTTGTTTACACTACACAATTAGAGGGGCTGATTTATATACTAGAATATTAGTTTCTTAATTCAGAAAGGTATGTATGTCTGAACTATTAATTTCTCGCCATGGGTCTCATTCTTTTGTATCAAGGTATCTGTGAAGCTAGTTAGGCTAACAAGAAGTATTTACTTAGTTGGTTGCTGGGGATTGAACCTAGTGCCTCACGCACGCTAGGCTAGTGCTCTATCACTGAGCTACATCCCAGTAAGTTTTTTAGAGGGCATATAATTAGAGGTAAGGGAGTAGACTAATGTGGAAAGCTATTTCTTTAAAGCTATGGGAAGGCCTGGAATTTTTTATGTATTTCTCCAGTGAATTGATTATTCTCATGCAAAACAATCAGAATCAACTTCTTACTATTTAATTCTCTTTTAAAATATACTTTTCATTTATAAGTAGAAATCTTCCTTTACTGTATTTTATTCCAGACAAGCTCTAAAATAGCTTTATAATTTTTGTCTTTAAGGATAAATCCTGCTCACTTTGGTAAGTTTGAGGTATTGGCCTAGTAGTATATGTGTAAACCTCATCTTTATGTGGGTTGTTCTTACAGATGGCGAGGTTCACTCATGTTAGGGTTACAGGTACAATGAAGACAAGGCTAGAGTTTGTATAAGTGTACTCCAAAGGCCCATGTTAAAGGCTAGGTTGCCATATTGTGGCTATAGAGGGAGATGGTGGAACTCCTAGAAGGTGAGGCCTAATGGAAGGAAGTCAAGTCATTGGAGGCATGCCGTTGCTGGAGATATCGAGACCTCAGCCGTTCCTCTCTATTTATTTGCGTCCTGGCTGCCATGAGGTGAGCAGCTTTCCTACCACATACTCCCACTGTGATGTACTGCCTCACCACAGCCTCAAAAGCAATGGGCCAACCAACTATGGACTGAAACTTCCAAAACTGTGAGCCAAAATAAACCTTGGTTGGTTTTTATTTTTTGCTTTTGTTCTTAATTTTTTGTTTTTTGGGGGTACAGGGTCTTAGTGTGTCACTGCATAGCCCAGGCTGGCCTGAAACTCACTATGTAGACCAGGTTGGTCTCTAACTTGCAATGATCTTCTTGCCTCTGCTTCCCAAGTGCTGGGATTATAGGCATGCACTACCATGTAAGTTGACTTATCTCAGTTATTTTGTCAAGGTAACCCCAAACTGACTAAAAGAGATGGCATCTTCTATCAGCGGGTAAGTACTAATAATTCAATAAATGATATTGGGCAGTTGATAGTTTGAAAAATATCCAGTTAGATGCTCACTTTATACTATTCACAAAAATAAATTCTGGAGAGGGTTGGGAATATAACTCAGTGGTAGAGTACTTGCCTAGTATGTACAAGAAAAAAATCCTTAAAAATAAATTATGGAGGGATTAAAGACGCACACATAAAACAAACAAAAAATCTATATATATCAGAAGAAAATATTGGAGAATATGTTAATGGCTTTCAGAAATTGGAAGCCATTCTAAACCAGACCTCAAATATAAAAGACAGAATGGAATAGATTGATAAATTTGACTCCTCCAAGCCTAAATAAATCTGATAAATTTGAACAGATGGAAAAGTTCTATACAACAAACAGCATCATAACTAGAGTTAGAAGATTGGTAAATTGAAAAACATCTACTGGTTTAAGTAAAGTTAAAAGACAGGCGACAGATTAGGAGATATTTGCCATATATATAACATAGAAAAGATTAGCATCTAGATTTTTTTGTGTGTGTGATAGTAGGGGGTTTGAACCCAGGGCTTTATGCATACTTTGCAAGTGCTCTGACACTGAACTGCACCCCTAAACCCATTTTAATTTTTCTCTTGAGGCAGAGTCATGCTAAATTGTGTAGGCTGCCTCTGGCCTTGAACTCAAGATCCTCATGCCTCTACCTTCTGAGTTGCTGGGATTACAGCCATGGGCCATTGCACCTGGGAGCATCTAGATTTACAAAGCTCTTTTACTAAAAAGAAAAATTCAGAAAACCAATAGGAATGTGAAAATAATAGGATAGATTCTGCATAACAAAATTAATATAATTGGCCAATGATATAATAATAGAAATGATCACAAAAAATTGATTATAAGATTGAGGTAATTTTCAATCATTATATTAGCAAAAAATTAAACAATAAAATGTGATGAACGTGGGAAAAAAGATACACATTACTAGTGGGAATATAAAATTGATAGAGCCACTTTGAAAGGCAATGTCGCAATAGTGACTAAACCAAAAATACATATTTGCTATGACTCAGCAATTCCAGATATAAAGGACTAACATGTACACAAGAAAACATGTACAAGCATGTCCATTGCAGTCTTCCTCAGGGGAAAAATGGAAACACTGAGATTGTTCATGAATACAAGGGTGGCTAATAAAATGTACAAACTAAATATGCAGTGCTATATGGCAGTTAAAAGAATGAGGCAGAGCCAGGCACAATGGCTGTAGAGATCAGATCATGCCCTGATCTAAATTACTCCAGATTGTATAAATTAATAGCTTTCAGGCTGTGCCTTACCTTGGATGACTCCATTTTACAAAACAGCAGTCTTCTCCATTTGATTACAAATGCTGAGGTATGATGACTCTACATCATGATTTTTTTTTTTTTTTTTTACCAGGAAGTACATGTCCAGGAATCTGACAGCAAACCTCGGTTTTTTATGTTTGGCATATAAATGAGTTTATACCCAACATAGAATTATAGTAGAGAACATAGAGTTTATTGTAAAAGACAGTATACCTTAAGGATTAATTATCAGGGAAAATTGAGGCACCTGGAGAAGTTTAGATCAACTTGGAAAGGAATTTGGAAAAACATCCATTCTATGGGTATCTCCCAGAGAAGAGGAGGCATGCACCATGGTCCCCTGAGAGCAGAAGAGAGAAGCGTGAGAGGGTGTGTGTTCTCTCATAGATTTTCTCCCCTGGTACTTGGAGGTTGAACCCAGGGCCTCGCACATACTTTGCAAGTGCTCTACCACTGGGCTGCTCCTCCAGTCCATTTTTTATACTTTCATTTTGAGTCATGGTCTGGCTAAGTTATGCAGGCTGCCTCTGGCCTTGAACTCACAATCTTCCTGCCTCTGTCGCCCGAATTTCTGGGATTATAGTCTCATGCCTGCAGGTTCATAGTTTTGTTCAAACTAGAGCATACTGAATGTGACGTCAACCCTGGGCACCTAGTGTGACATGAGCCTTGAGCATAGGAACTCAAACTCTGTCCAGAAAAACGCTAGTTAAATAAAAATTTGTGGCGTAGGGTATATGGGGCCTAAGGTCTTTGTTTTATAAAAGGGGTTGATGAACTTGTTTGGCATATTTGAAAAGTATGGGCCAATAGACAGAGGTCTTAGAATAGTCTGCCTTTCTACATACATACACATATATATGTATATATATGTATATATATGTGTATATATATGTATATGTATATATGTATATATATGTGTGTATATATATATATATATATATATGTATATATATGTTAGTTGTTGTTGTTAGGTGCTGTCGAGTTGGTATCCGACTCATAGCGACCCTCATAGGGTTTTCAATGGCTGAGTGTTTCGGGATCGCCAGGTCCTTCTCCCATTTTTGCGGGGCTGGGAATTGAAGTCGGGACCTCAGAGACTGCAGCACAGCGCTCTACCAACTGAGGTAAATCCCAGCCCATGTATACACACACACACACACACACACACACACACACACACACACACACACATATAATGGCTGGGAAAAAAAAATATATATATATATTCAGGCAGCTATTCATCTTGGATTAGAGAGTGGGGTCCACTAGAACAGTGTCCTTCCAATGTCCTTAGAGATTCATCTTGCACATGGCTTCCTCCATCATGGCTGAATACAAGAGTCATTTCCTCTGTCTTGCCTGCTAATGTCTATATCACTACCTAACAGTTTGTGCACATAGGTAATCACCATCTGTCCAGCATAAACAATGAGGCATAGACTGATAACTTATTCATATAAATAAAATATTACCACCTATGAACTTATCAATTCAAGGCAAAATATATATCAGAAGAAGCAAGCTATAAACTTAACAGAATACCCCAGATCAACAAGTGACATAACCCTCTTACCTGGACCAAATAAAAGGAGGGACACCTCACATTGGGACATGACAAAATGCCAACACATCATTAGACTACCTAGTGTGTGCATCTTGGACCAAAATGTGATGGACTCCTGATTCTGTCCTTGGGGCTTCAACTCAGCTTGATCCTCCTGCTTGACGCCCACTTGAATTGATGTATGTCTGGACTCAGCCCTGCTCCCTGCCTTGACCTGACCCTGCACCTCACCTTGAACCAGATTTGTTGTCCTTCAGCTCCTCCTCATCTTGAGGCCAACTGTACTCCTAACAGCTCTGTGAGTGGGTTTGATCTCATCTAGCCACCTGCAGTGACTCTGCTTCTGAATCAGCTCCCTGCTCTTGCCTTCAGTAGGCCTTCTTTGAACCTTGAAGCATCCTTAACCCTTTAGTTGCTATTCTGTAACCTATATATAACTGTATGATGTGTAATGTGTGAACTGAGATTTAATATTAATAACTAAGCTTGGAGTAAAAGAACCTGTGATTGCCAATGAGCACCAACTATCAAGTGAAATTGGGAATACTTTGTAAATTAATGCCAACAAAACTGATGTAGCTTGTGAATTTATTGTTATTCAATAAATTCTGACATTGTAGAAAGACACAAATCCATTTATGTTTCTGACAGTGCACTCAAGACAGTGGCACATGCCTATGATCCCAGCTACTTGGGAAGCTGAGGCAGGAGGAGCAGGAGTTTCAGACTAGCTTGACCTACATGGGAAACTCCATCTCAAAAAAAAAAAAAAAAAAAGAAAGAAAGAAAAGAAAAAGAAAAAAGAACAGAGCAGGTCAATGCCACCCTGGATAGCTCTCCATGGCATTTCTGTAGCCTAGGCTGGCCTAGAACTCACCATGTAGATCACACTGGCCTCAAACCTGCAGTAATCCTCCTGCCTCTGCTTCCCAAGTGCTGTGATTACAGGTATGCACCACCCTACCTGGCTTTCTCCTTGGTATTTCACTGGGGAAAAAATTGCAAATATACCATTATGATACCTTTCTGACATATTGTGATATACAAATATGAAATACATTTGGTCTTTATTTCTGGTTCCTGTCGTAGTGTCAGTAGTGGTAAGATATGTCACCCAGCATTGCTGCTTAGCCTGAGGAGTTCCCCTTGTTGGTATCTCCACTCAGGTTAAACTGGGTCCTTGGCTTCATTGCAGAAAAGAATTTCAGGACCAGTCCAAGAGTGAAACAAAGCTAGTTTAATAGTACTAATCCAAGACAAGAACACAAGCATCTTAAGAGGAGAGAGAAGCCCTTAGATGTCTTTACAGTGCAGTTGGCTTTACAACGTGGGTTTAGGGAGATATCAGTAAGGTGGGTTTACAGAAAGGTGTCACAACGGGAGTTGACAGGGTGTATGCTGACTGGAAACATGGCCCCTAATCCCATTTGTGAGGTTAAACTCAGAGGTTTCATGTATTTTGACCCTGTTGTTGTTGTTAGATGCCTTTGAGTCAGTGTCCGACTCATAGCAACCCTATGTACAACAGGTGAAACACTATTGTTGGTGCTTCTCTGATATCCATAGAGTTTTCAGTGGCTGATTGTTTTTGGGAGAAGGTTGCTGGGTCCTTCTCCCAAGCCCATAGCACCTGGTGTTCTCAGGGTATCTCCCATCCAAGTACTAACCAGGTCTGACACTGCTTAGCTTCTGAGATCTGACAGGATTGGATGCCACAGTGGTATGGCTGCAGGCCTGTTGTTGTCAAGTGGCCTCAATTTGGGTCTGACTCATAGTGACCCTATATACTTATTCATAGAGTTTTCAATGGCTGATTGTTTCTGGATTGTTTCTGGATTGGACTGCCACATCCTTCTCCCATTTTTGCGATGCTGGGGATTGAACCCAGGGCTTCAGAGAGTGTAGAGCACACTCTACCAACTTAGCTAAACCCCAAACCCATATCAACCCTAAGCATAGCTTATTGATATTTTAATATTTTTATCATTTAAAGTGTCTCTCAAAAATAATGTCTCTATGCAGGCAGTCCTCACAGCGGTTTTCTTGGTAGTTGTATCAAAGTTCTTGATTCTCAGCTGGTGAGATTCAAGCCAGATTCTGGGGTGAAAGTTCTTTCCCTTTCCATGTCCTCCAGATTTTCCTGTCTTTCTATCTTGCCTCAATAGAGCCCCTAAAACTCATTGAAATTTCTGATTGGATTGTCTTTTAATGTTCATAGTGAGCCCTTTTGATCACATTTGAGTTTATTGTTACTGGAGGTGGCTTAGGTTGGGACCAGGAGACAGCTCAGGATGGGGCCTGTCACCAGAAAGACAAAATATTTAAAGAATTAGAGGTTTGTAACTTTCAGTGCCTGCACCTCCAGGAAAGGGGTTGTGGTGGTGGAGACTAAGCTCTATAAAACTTCTTTTAAAATTATTTTTTATTTTGAGACAGAGTCTCACTAAGTTGTACAGACTGCCTCCGGCCTTGAACTATCCCTCCTTCTGCCTCAGCCTCCCAACTGGTGGGATTACAGGAGTGCAACAGGGTGCCTGGCTGTAACAATGAGATCTGATGAACTCTGTGACAGGAGGCTGCCATACCCAGAGAGGGCATGGAGACTCACCTTCATACCCTGCCCTATTCATCTGACTGTTTATCTATATCCTTTATAATATCCTCTCTAATAAAACAATAAACATACCTGTTTCCCTGAGTTCTGTGGGCCATCCTAGCAAATTATCAAACCTAGTGGGGCAGGGAGGTTGTGGGAACCTCACTTTACAGGTGGATAGTTTGAAGCATGGGTCACAACCTTGGACTTACACTTAGCTTTAAAAATTCTCTCTGTCAATCCTTAACCTGTGGGATCTGAGTGTAACTCCAGGTAGGTGATGTGGAACTTAACTGAATTAGGGCGCACAGTTGGTGTCTTCTGGAGGATCCCCCCCCACCTGAGCACAGAATTGTTGTATATTGAGTGTGAGAGTAAGAACTTTATCCCCCTTTATACAATTTTCTAAGGGGCCTACACAAATGTGTGTAAATGTATGAAAGAAGAACTGAGACAGTGCATGCTTAGCTGGTAACCTGGGTTAGCTCTGGAATGGTGAGGGACAGGGATTTGGATAGGGTTTTAAGGGGTTTCTACCTTATCTATGGCCGGCAGCTGTAGCCCTGTGGCATCCGATCCCGCCAGATCTCGGAAGCTAAGCAGTGTCGGGCCTGGTTAGTACCTGGATGGGAGACCGCCTGGGAACACCAGAAGCTGTAGGCTTGGGAGAAGGACCTGGCAACACCCTCCCAAAAATCAATCTGCCATTGAAAACCCTATGAATAGCAGAGAAGCACTGACAATAGTGTTTCCCCTGTTGTTCAGAGGGTCGCTATGAGTCGGATACCGACTCGACGGCACCTAACAACAACAATAACCTTATCTATAATGTCCCCCCATTTTTTCAAGGAGAATATATGTATTACATTAAATTTTATTTTTAAGCTGGGAGAGGTGGAACATACCTGTAATCTCAGCAACTCAGGAGGTAGAGGCAGGAAAATCACGAGTATGAGGCCAGAGGCAGCCTGTGTAACTTAGAAAGACCCTGTCTCAAAATAAAAAATTAAAAAGTGGGTTAGGGGTACATTCTAGGGGTAGAGCACGTGCAAAGTATATGTGAGGCCCTGGGTTCAACCTCCAAGTACCACAAAATAAATGAATAAATAAATAAGTAAATAAATAAATAAATAATAAAAGACAGTATTAGATTCTATAATATCATCTTACCATATCCACTGATTTCAAAAGAAAAGCCATGTGGCCATTTGTAGATGCATAAAAGGCCAGATAAGGTTGAACACTTATTCTTATTTTTAAAAATTCAAAAAAAAAGTTATAGAAGGAAATTTTTATAATGTGATAAAGGGCATCTACCTAAAACTTACAGCAAGCATCAAACTTTAAAGGTACTTTTATTAAAGTCAGGAATAAGATGAGGATGCCCACAATCATTGCTACTATTCCCTAAAGTAGTATTTGTTTTGATTGTTATAAGAAAAATGAAAATAAGAAAGGAAGAGAGCTGGGGATGTAGCTCAGTGGTAGAATGCTTGCCTGCCATGTGCAAGGTCCTAGGTTCAATTACCAGTACCCTCCCCACTGGGAAAAAAAAAACAGTTTTACATATATTATTATTTCCAGAGAAAATCCAAGAGCAGTTACTGAAAAGCTTACATATAAAACAAGACTTAGCAGTATTGTTGGCTATATGATCAAAATAACAGAAGTCAATAATTGTCCCATATTTCAGCAACAACCAAATCCAAAACAAAATAGAAAAAAGATATAGTTTAAAATAGTAATGAGAGCCGGAGGATATAGTTCCATGGTAAAGTGCTTGCCTAGTATGCCCAAGGCTCTGTGTTCAATCTCCAGCACCAAACCAAACAAAAAACATTAAAGACCTTAAAAAATGGGGTAATATTCTTCCTATGCGGGAAGAATGGATACTGAAAAGATGTCAAAGCAATCTATTAGTTCAATGCAATTCAAATCAAAACCCCAAGAGGATTCTTATTATGAATTAGACATTCTGATTCTAAAAGTAACTCCCAAGAGCCAAAACAATACTGAAAAAAGAGAGCTTACCCTGTTAAATGTTGAACCTTACTATTAGGCTAATATGCTGTGTGGCCCAGCAATTCTTCTTGTATGTACACAGCCTGCTTTTTATAAATTTATAGTCAGTTATAAAAATAGACTCGGTGGATAGGAGCAATCAAACTGATCATTATGATTGCTTCAAGACAGCCAGGCTTGGTGGATCAATATGAGTTGGAGGCCAGCCTGATTTACATACCGAGTTCCAGACCAGGCTGGGCCACATAGTGAGACTGCCTCAAACGCCATTACCACCACCACCAACAACAACAGGGGAATAGAATGGGATTATGAACAAGGGAATTTCAACTTTTTTGGTAATGTTCCATTTAAAATGTATTTGAAGCAGAAATGACACGTGAATTCTAGGCAGTGGTTACATTGGATATTAACTGTACTATGAATGGTACTGCATATTTTTAATTTATCAACATCAACAAAAATCAAGGTGATTAGTTTCCAAAATAGAAACAAAAAACCTGTGTTTATATTCATCATTTGCTAGGATTTTGCCTTTTAATTTACAGTTTAGTTGCAGATGTTTGGAAAGACATGGAATTTGAACTATTTATGTAATCTCTGCTGTTCTCATATTGTGAAATGCTCAGCATTCTGAGCTAAATCTTACTTGTTACCATGCTTTAAAGATTAATCAGCTGTCATTAATAAGTGTAAGTATAAAGTCCTATTGTGGATATGTTTGCAAGGTTTTTTGTTTTTGTTTTTGTTTTGTTTTGCTTGAGACAGGGTCTTGCTTCATAGCCCAGGCTGGCCCTGAACTCACGTTAATCCTCCTTCATCAGCTTCCCGAGTGCTGGGATTACAGACCTGCACCACACACCCAGGTTATGTTTGCAAAGTTTATGTCCCAAGAATACTCAAAACTATAAAGACACTCAAGGTACCTCCATTTCTCGGTAGGAAAGTGGGCATTAAGAACAATGCTATTAAAAAATAAGTTTGCCCCTGAAAAGCCACAGGTAAGCACAATGAAGGGCAAAGGGACAAAGGATAACCATGGAATGCAGGTAAACAGCAGCAGCTGATTGGCATTTTTTTTTTCATAATGGGAACGTTACAAACAACTGAAACTGCTTTTAGAGATCTAGTTTGCCTTCTCATTCCTCATTTTAACTTCCTGCAGTAGTACCATTATGTGATTCTGTTTTTTGAGACAGCACAATATGACCCTGAGTTGGCTGGCTTTCTGGTTGTTCCTCTTACTCATTTGTTGTTTCAAGCACTACCCCCAGCCTGAGCTTCAGTTCCACATTTTCTACCCTTGAACTTTTGTTCTGTAATACTTCACCTAAACTTAACAACCCAACCTTTTACTCCGTTGAGTCTTATTTTTGTCATCAGTACTACATTCTCTTTGGTTGGAAGAGGAGTCTTTTTGGTAGGATTCATTAAACAAAGGATGTGACCATCTTGTTCACCTCTGGGCCTATGGTGGTGCTTGGTACTTCAGGGGAGTTAAATATTTCCCTCTATTCTCTGAAAAGTCAACAATTTGAGTCTCTGCAATAAACAGTAGACAAATCACTGGGAAAAACACATAAATTTTATTATGTGCGCAGGTATGGGAGCCTCACAAAATATGACTCAAGGAAGGGTCGAATGATTGAAGATTATATATTATTTCAAGCTATGGAAAAGAATAGGGGAGCAGGTGGCTGATGGGTAAGGAGACAAATACACAGCAAATAAATGTTGGACTTCCAATGCAGATAGACTGTGGTAATCTCAGAGCTGCCCTAAAAGAATAGGTGACAGCCTGCAGCAATCTAAGACTGGGTAAGGTGTCTAGATCGCCAGTCTCCTGTGAAATGATCTTTCCTAGGTCATTTTTAGGTAGACAAGGAACTCTCAGAAAATGCTACCACTTGCATCTGGTGCTTTGCTAATGTTAGATGGAGGTGAAATTTCTTTTACAAAGGGACAGCTTTTCAGAGCTACTCCTCTGTCTGCCCTTTCTCAAAATTATTTTCTCTAAATAGCCATCTCAAAAGATGGCAATGAAGTATATTTTGGGGTGGCATATTTTGGTCTCCCACAGGGCACATAGTAAATTTTGAATACCAAGTACTTGAAAGATTGAATCCTTGCCTCATTCCTCTCTTTCTCTTTCTCTAAAATTTAATTCCTATCACTTCTTCCTTCATTTCTGCCCCTTCTTTTCTGGTTCTATTAGAAAAGGACTAATTCTTTCTGTTCTGCCCTTCATTTTTGCTCTAATCATTTGGCCAAGGCAAGTTTCTGAAAACAGGGCCAATGAGAAAGGGGAAAGTCAGTCTAGAAGGGGGCTGGATTTGCTACTCTGACCTTAATTCTGCTTAAACCAGTTTGAAACAAATCACCTATTTATATGCTCCCAAAGTCAGCACACTGCCTACTTGGTCCAAGGCCCCAAGTCTCTTGCTTGGTATTTAAGAAGACTCAGTGTTCCTAAAATATTTTCTTAACTGGCATGCAAGTCAAATTAATCTGTTTGTTGTTTCTCAAATGATCCTTTTACATTTTTAGCTTTTTTATTGTATTTAATTATTTTGATATTTACTTTTATTTATATTCAGTTTTTTGATATTATTTTTCTTGCTTGACAACATTCTCTGTTTTAAAGTCATTATCATCCTTCAAAGCATTAAACATGTGTAGATCATGTCTGAGGCCTTTGGGAACTACCCATGCTTTCACTCAACAATGCTTTGAACTCTTGTTACCGTTCACACTAGGTTCATTCACTCGGAATTTAACATTATCAGTTATCTTTCTCTGCAGATAGATAATTTTCAAGGCAGAGTCTTTCCATGTATCCCAGGCTGGCCTTAAACATTCTGTGTAGCCTAGGCTGGCCTCAAACTGGCAATCCTCCTGCCGCAGCTTCTAAGAGTGCTAGGATCCCAGGCATGTATCATTATGCCTGGCTATTTATTTATTTATTTAGCAAGACTGAGGGTGCTTCACACATGCTTTTGCAAGAGCTCCAGCACTGAGCTGCACCTCCCATTTTTTACTTTCTATTTTGAAATAGGATCTTGCTAAATTATGCAGGCTGCATCTGGTCTCAAATTTGTGATCCTTCTGCCTCCACCTCTTGAGTCACTGGGATTGCAGACATGCACAACCGTGCCTGTCTTGCCTGGCTTTTTTATGCTTACATATTTCTCCACTGCTTGAGGCATTCCTTCATTCAAGGTCAAGCATGGGGTCTCACAACAGGAAATTTCACTATATTTCATCTGATAAAAATGGTATTTTTAAAACACCATGCTAAATCCCTGAGGTTAATAATGTTAGGGATGACAAAATAAATTTTCCTTCCTCCTCAGCCTCCTAATTAGCTGTGACTATAGGCACATGCTATGGGAGAAGGACCTGGCAATCCACTCCCAAGGCAACCCGGAAACAGTGAGCCATTGAAAACCCTATGAGGGTCGCTATGAGTCGGATACCTACTCGATGGCACCTAACAACAACAACAACAACAACATAGGCACATGCTACGACACTTGGCTTAAGGAGATTTTTAGTTTGGGTATTTTTCTTTTCTCTTTCTCGTTTTGATTCTGAGGATTGAACCCAGGGCCTCCCTCCCATACATGCCCTCTACCACTGAGCGACCCATTCCAGCCCTACATTCTTTAATTATGTTAAAACCTGGACTTAGCCAGGTGTGTTGGTGCATGCCTGTGGTCTCAGTCAGAAGGCTGAGGCAGGAGGATAGCTTGAGCCCACCAGTTCAAGACCTGCCTGAATAACAGAGACCCTGGCTCAAACAAAACAAAGAGAAAAAACAAAAAACAAACTACCCTCCCCCTGCCAAAAAAAACCCTCAACCTCTTGATTCAAATCCTGCCATGACTCTCTAGGTGCCACAGCATTCTGTTTGCAGTCCCAATCAATACAGAGGCAATGGTTGTTTCTCCTAGTAGATTGTCCTACGCCAAAGTCTTCCCCTGCTTTGTGTAATCCTGTCCCTCTTATGCATAGTCAATGTAGGTTCAATGTAAATAATTTATGAGTATGTCACCCACATTTTCAGTATAAAGTACTCTGTTTATTTACACCTGGCTGACATTTTTCCAGCTATTACTTGGCCTAGCTTCTGGCAGCTGAGGGAACTTATCTCAGGACTAGCCTTTTCTTTCTGGCTAGCATCTGCAGTGGCTCAGCAAAATCCTTTTATTTCAGAGATCTCTATGGAAACATTGCCTGGTTTAAAATCAAGAAAGGTGTGCATCAGGGTTGTACCCTTTCACCATACCTCTTCAATCTCTATGCTGAACAAATGGAGAAGCTGGACTTTATGAAAAAGAACATGGCATCAAGATTGGAGGAAGACTCATTAACAACCTGCATTATGCAGATGACACAACTTTGCCTACTGAAAGTGAAGATTTGAAGCATTTACTGATGAATATCAAAGAACACAGCTTTCGGTATTGATTGTGCCTCAACATCAATAAAACAAAATCCTTACAACTGGGTCAGTATACAACTTCATAATAAATGGAGAAAAGATTGAGACTGTCCAAGATACTTTACTTGGATCAACAAACAACACCCACAAAAGTAGCAGTCAAGAAAAAGACACATTGCACTGGGAAAAGCTGTTGCAAAAGACCTTTTTAAAGCGTTGAAAAGTAAACATGTCACATTGAAGATGAAGGTATGTCTGACTCATGCAGTGGCATTTTCAGTTGCATTACATGCATGTGAAAGCTGGAGTTGAATAAGGGAGACATTAGAATTGATGCTTTTGAATCATGATCCTAGAGACTAATATCGAATATACTATGGACTGCCAAAAGAACAAACAGATCTGTTGTAGAAGTGCAACTAGAGTGTTCCTTGGAAGCAAGGATGGCTAGACTACATCTTATGTTTTGGACATGTGATCAGGAGGAACCAATCCCGGGAGAAGGACATCATATTTGGGAGAGCAGTGGGACACCAAAAAAAGAGGAAGACCCTCAAACAAGCTGTTTTGACATAGTGACAGCAATAATGGGCTGAAACATAAAAAAGATTGTGTGCCTGGCACAGTGTCAGGGAATCTTTAGTTCTGTTGTGCATGGGGTTGCTATGAGTCAGACCTGACTTGACAGCACCCAACAACAGCAACAGCAACAAAGTCTCCAGAGTTTGGGTTTAACAATGTTTAGGAAGACTCCCCAGAAACTAGAGAGACAAAATACAAAACAGAACAAAAAACGAAAAAAACAAAATCACCACCACCAATAAAACAATGTTTAGGAAGATTCCTTTCTAGCAGGCTTGGGACTAGAAGCAGGGACGAATACAGTTATATATACTGACATATATATATATATATATATATATATATATATACACACACACACACACACACACACACACACACACACACACACGGCCTTTGTTCACAGACTAATCACATCTTGGCCAGAGAAGCAGCTGGTCTTTACAAAGTCTACCTTTGGGCTTGTGTCAACTCAGCTCTTTATGTCTTTCATTTCTGAGAGAGACACTTGCCACACCTATGAAGGTGTGTCAGAATTGAGTGCATAATATATTGTACTTTGGCATATTTTGAGATGGCTATTCTGAGAAACTGTACACACAGGTGTAGCTCTGAAACGTCCTTCTGTAAAAGAAATTTATATCTACGAAGGAAATCTATAACACGTCAGTAAGGGATCAACCAGAAAGAGGGCTGATATTTTATTACCTAAGACTATCTGCATTTCCTTACCCCCTGTCGCCAAAGAGCAGTCCCAAGCTCCTATTCCTCTCTGTAGCTCACGACCCTATAGCTCTGTCAGCCCCTGATATCACCAACTGGAACACTTGTATGCACAGGTGTGTAAGTCTATGCCATGGGGTATTTTAAATCTTTTCTAAAAAAACAAGTCTCGAAATAGCTCATTTGTATGCAACTTCAGCAGCTGGTGATCTGGGTTTAAAAATATCATACAGCTGTTAATTTTGTTTTGTTTTTTTTTGACAGTAGCCGACACTTAGATACGAACTTCCCTACCATTTCCTTTGCGGGTGGGAGGTGTAAACACAAGAAATACAAAACTAACATAAGAGTTAAAGGAGTCCTCAAGCGTCGCGCGCCAAACGAAGCGGTCTCTGCGCCTAGCCAGGACCCCTTCCGAGGTGCAGACGCCCCGAGCTAGCGGCGCGTGCCCGGATCCCCGACCCCGCTCGCGGCGGCCGACCCGCCAGCCGAGCGCATCTACAATTGGCTGACTGCGGCGCCACGTACGCGCGCGCCAACGTCCGTATGGGCCGCGGCTTCCGGCGCGCGCCTCACGGGCAGTCGGGGGCGCGCACTGCGGACCTCGGCTGCTGGCGGCCTGCAGGGCCGCGTGGAAATGTGAAAAGATGGAGCTAGCCGGGTCTCAGGGGCAGCCCTGACCCCTCCGGCCAAGGTCCTCCCGGTTTCAACGCTAGGGACCTCCTTCCTCGCCGGACTTGGTGTGTGTGGGCGCCCCAGTGGCCTGCGCCCCCGAGTGGAACGATGGCCGAGGCCCAGCGCGTCGAACTTCCGCGCGCCAAGTGACGTGAACCGGGGCACCTTGAAGGACCCCATCCCACCGTACACCGCCTGCTCTCCGAGTGCGAAACACCGGGAGTGGTGGAGGACCAGGTATGCGCCCGGAAGCGAGGGGTCGGGTCTGGGGTGGGAGCGAGTCCCCGCGCTCGCCCTTGTGTGTCCGTTTCTGCTCGCAAGGTGCCTTTGTGTAGTTCGTGGTGGGGGGCTCGTGGCTCTGGAGAGTTTGTTGTTCCCCGGCCTGGTGGTTGCGGCCTGGGAGGAGGGCGGGGCATTGTGCCCGCGCTGTGGCGGGGCGGGGGCGGGAGTCTCGGCCGGATCCTGGGGTAAAGGCCACGTGGGCTGGGGGCTGCGGGGCTGCGGGCTGCTGCCGCCTGGGGGTCGGGATGACAACAGGTGCCTGTTGGATTGCCTGTCTGAACGCGGCGCGAAGTCTGGGCGAGACTGGGCTGGTTCCGTGGGCAAGGTTGACTCAGCTTTTCCTGTTGGGCTGGTCAAGTTCGGACACGTTCCTAGTCTCCAGTCAAAGGAGCTAAGTCCTGACTTGTTTCCAGCTGGGGCTATTTAAACCGTGCCTTTTGTCAGCTGTGTTCACTGGCGATTCGAGGTAGACACCTGTGGTCGCAGACGTACGGAACATTTTCTACGGTGATTCAGGTAAGGACTTACTTGGTAGTAGTTTTGGTTTATAGAGATACTGTTTGAAGTTATTATCTGTTTCTTTTGTATATGACTTTGTTTTTCTCAGATGTTTTATTATTTCAAGTTTTTATCGTGTGTTGTGTTTTTTTTTCCCTACTTGTAGGCCAATGTGCAATACCAACATGTCTGTGTCTACTGATGGTGCCGTAAGCACCTCACAGATTCCAGCTTCGGAACAAGAGACCCTGGTTGGTACTATTATCTCAAGTGTAACTTTAAAAAATAACTTACGAGGTGATCAAGTAAATTCTATAAACCTGAACTATAACCAAAGTTCTATAAATGAAAGTGTATGTTTAACTTAAGTTCTTCTTTTTCAGGTATTTGGAGAGGTAACTGTAAGAACCTGTATTTTTTTAGCTCTTCACCACGCGGGCTTTAGAAATGAGTTCCATTATGTTTTCAAACATGACGCTGATGTTATGTTTATTGTTTTTCTCTAGTTTGGCTGTCAGTTTTTAACTTTTAAAATGCTTTCTAAAAGTCATAAAAACAATTTATGCTTGTAAAGAGTTTGGTCATTAAAATTGTTAGGTGCTGTCGGGTAGTGTCTGACTCATAGCGACCCTGGTAGGGTTTTCAATGGCTGCTTGTTTTGGGATTGCCTCGGGAGAGGATTGCCACGTCCTTCTCCCATGTTTGTGGTGCTGGGAATCCAACTCGGGACCTCAGAGACTGCAGAGCAGTGCTCTACCAACTGAGCTAAATCCCAGCCCCTTTGTAAAAGTATATGAAATAAAAACTGAAAATTCTAGTCTTCTCTTTCCTTTAGATTTTCTGCGTGCATACCCACATATATGTTAACATGTGAATTTAAATTTAGGTTACTGGCCCTGGGAATGTTGCTCAGTGACAGAAACCTTGCTAACATGTGCAAAGCTCTGGGTTTGTCTCTAGCATGCCAAAAAAAAAAAATCTGTATTACTGTTTGTTCTAGTAAAACAGGATTAAAGTAGAAGTATTCCATGACTTGTTAGTAAATGAACTCTACAGAACTTTTTTTAATGGCTTCATTGCAGTTTATAGTGTGAATATAACATTTATGACTTTACTAATAAGCTTTTTGTTTGTTTTTTTGTGGTGCTGGCTATCGAACCCATGGCCTTAAACATGCATGTAGTCTACCAATGAACTACATTGTCAGCCTTACTGGCGATTCTTAAGTTCCCTCCTTTTTTTGAGTATTATAAATAGTACTGCTTTGGACACACATGCTAACACAAGTGATGTGATTCTTTCTTTCTTTTTCTCCTCCCCACCCCCCATACTGAGGGTTGAACCCAGGGCCTCTCCCTAGCATGCTTTGCAAGTGCTGGACCCCTGAGCTGCACCCCCAGTCCTTTTTTATTTTTATTTTTTTGAGACAGTCTCTATAAGTTACACAGAAGTTACACAGACTGCCTCTGGTCTTGAATTTGGCAATCCTCCTGCCTCTGCCTCTGAAGTCGCTGGGATTATAGGACTGCACCACCACGCCTGGCTCCATGTGATTATTTCTGTTAGAAAGATACAGAACTAGAACTCCTGAGTCCTGAATTACCGGCATATTTAATTGCTAACTGGTAACTTGCTTACCAAAAGATTGTGACAGTTTTCACTCCTGGCCATACCATACACACCAGTGTTTTCTTATTCATGTACATTTCAACGTATTTGTGGAATGTAGTGGGATAATTTGATATGGGTTGTTGTTAGGTGCCGTCGAGTCGGTATCTGACTCATAGCGACCCTCATAGGGTTTTCAGTGGCTGTTTTGGGATTGCCTTGGGAGTGGATTGCCAGGCCCTTCTCCCATTTTTTCGGTGCTGGGAATTGAACTCGGGACCTCAAGAGACTGCAGTGCAGCGCTCTGCCAACTGAGCTAAATCCCAGCCCCTTGATATGGGTATACAATGTGTAATCATTAAATCAAGATAATTAGCAGTTTCATTTACTTAAATGTTTACCATTTCTTTGTTGGGAACCTTCAAACTTTCTAGTTCTTGATAAAATATGTAGTTCTTTAATTATTATTGCCTTAGGGTAAAAGGTACCAAGCTTTGTTTAAGTTTATTAGGTCCCAGGTCTCTGGTGAGGCCTGGCATCTTTTTTTTGTTAAATCACTTGTTTATTCTGGGATTTGCCTGATCTTCTGTCATCATTTTTTTTCTTAATAGTTTGAAAGTTCTGAGCATTTTGTTGTTGTTGTTGTTAGGTGCCATCGAGTTGGTATCCGACTCATAGCGACCCTCTGTACAACCGGGGAAACACTATTGTCAGTGCTTCTCTGCTGTTCATAGGGTTTTCAATGGCAGATTGATTTTTGGGAGGGGGTTGCTGGGTCCTTCTCCTGGCGATTAAGTGTACTTAATTTTTGTTGTTTACAAATATTGCAGGTACTTGATTTTTTTCCTCATTGAGAACATTTTTATAAAATCAAATTTGTTTACTTTTCTTGACCTTTGAATTTTCATATAATACTTTGGAAGAACTCGCTCATCCCAAGATTATGTGAATGTATCCTATAGTCTAGTATTTTTAACTTTCACATATAGATCTTCACTTGGACTTTTTCTTTTCTTAAATACAAGATTACAACTGGTATTATCTTTTATAGTAATTTTCTTCCTGATCCATGTCTTGTAAGCCTTCATAAGAAACTCTTTCCAGTGCAAATTTTTACTTTGCTATTTTGTTATTTGAAGTTAACATAGCAAATATGCATATTTATTATTATTATTATTATTATTATTACTATTATTTTTTTCCCCCAGTACTGTTGGTTAGAACCCAGGGCCTTGCGCTTACATGCTTTGCAGATGCTGTACCACTAAACTGCACCACCCCCCCAGCCCATTTTTTTACTTTTTGAGACAGGATCTCATTGAGTTATACAGGCTGCCTCTGGTCTTGAACTTGAAATTCTCCTTCCTCCACCTCCTAAATTGCTGAGATTACAGGCTTGAGCCACTGTGCCCAGCTGTAACATGTTGTTGTTAGGTGCCATCGAGTTGGGTCTGTTTCATGGCGACCTTATGCACAACAGAACAAAACACTCCCCAATTCTGTGCCAGGCACATGATCTTTTTTATGTTTAAGCCCATTGTTGCAGACATTGTGTCAATCTATCCAGTTGAGAGTTTCCTTTTTTTTCATTGACTTGCCACTCACCCAAACATGAAATCCTTCTCCAGGGATTGGTCCTTCCTGACATGTCCAAAATATATAAGACACATTCTAGCCATCTTTACTTCCTAGGAGCGTTCTCATTGCAATTCTTCTAGGACAGACCTGTTGGTTCTTTTGATAGTCCATGGTATATGCAATAGACGTCTCCAGCACCATAATTCAGAAGCATCAATTCTTTTCCTGTCTTCTTTATTCGATGTCTAGCTTTCACAACCATATGATGTGACTGAACATACTATGGCATGAGTCAGGCATGGGACTGTAACATAGCAAATATAAGCTTTTAGGACATGATTGCTTGAAAAGCATATGCTCTTGAAGGAGGATCGCCTCCCACCCCCAGCCCATTTTTTTTACTTTTGAGACAAGGTCTTACTAAATTACACAGACTGCCTCTGGTCTCAAACTTGCAATTCTCCTGCCTCTACCTCCTGAGCCGCTGGGATTCCACGTGTGCACCACCGCACCCAGCTTAAGTCATATGTTTTATTTATAAAGTTTTTTTGCAGTTCTTAGCCTTATCTGGTGCATAGTAGATGCTCAGTAAATGTTTTTCAAGTACATGATTGACATATAGGCCAACTAGGAAGAAAATGCTGAGCTGTAGTTGAGGGACATGAGTTGTAGTCTTAGATCTGCTCTTAACTGTTCTTGTCATCTTAGGTTAGTTATTTGTGTTCTCTAGTAGTCAGGAACCTAGTCCATACAAGATTAGTAACAGGATTTACTCTGAATATTCTTTTCTCTTGGATTGTGTAAATTTGCTTATAGCAAGCTCATTGGATCTCATCATTTATGATTATAAGTCAGTAAGCAGAAGATTGACAGCCAGAGGAAAAAAACAGTATTCAGCATCTTGCATTTGGTAGTTTTTGACCACATCTAATGATATTTGGTGAATCTGTGGTTTTGGAAAATTAGGTCCTCCCTAGCTTTTTTTTCCAAACCATCTTTATCTCTGATACTCATTTTACATAGTCTATTGTACTTAGTGTAAAACCCTATAAGTTTTTGATCTAACTTTGTGACATTGTTGAACATAGTGTTTGCTACATTTATTGGACTTCTTTCTGGACATACTTGCTTCAAGAATTAGAGTTTCAGAATAATTTTGCAAGTATAATAGCAACTTTTTTTCTTCATAGGTTAGACCAAAGCCATTGCTTTTGAAATTGTTAAAGTCTGTTGGTGCACAAAAAGACACTTACACTATGAAAGAGGTAAGCAGAACTAAGATAACTAATATCTTATTGGATATATATATATAAAACTATATTTAACAGTTTTCAAATCATGGGAGAAATTGGCCATATAGAGAGGTGTTGCAAATAAGCAGCAACATTAAGTTTTGTGGTCATTTAGACTACAGTTTGAAACTGAAAATTCTAATTATACTTGCATGAGTTTCATTTTCAACTAGGAATTCAGGTACAGAAGGAATCTCTGTAGGGGTTCCTGGCCTTTTTGTGCTATGAACTCATTTGGCAGACTAGTAAAAGTCTTCTCAGCTTGGTAACACCTCAGAACTCATATTTTTAAGTCTGTGAAATAAAATACATATGATTACAAAGGACAGATATCAAAATATAATTACCAAAATAGCAAGCAGTTTTGTGATTTTAAAAAAATACATTAATACTGAAATTCAGGCGAGAGAATAAATATGATTTTGATATAGTGAGGAATAGATGGGATATTTTGGTGTGTTTGCATGATATGAAAATGTCTTGATTTTTACTGGTAACAAAATCACAGGTACTGCTGATAGTGTTGCCTCCTTGTAATTGAAGGAAAAACTAAATTTCAGTTCAAATTTAGTGAAAATAAAGGTAGAAATATATTTTTTTCCCCATTCAAATTAATGGACCCCCTGAATTCTATCCAAGGACTTTTTGGGCATCCCTGGATCCCAGGTTAAGAACCTCTGCACTAAAAATACATGAATACAATATACTGTACTGAAATTCTGGGATAGAAGTGAGCTGATTCGTGAACATATGTTCTATTTAATAGATACAACATTTCAATGTATTTTTCTCTAGTTTGAAATTTTTTCATAGGAGCATGATTTTCAGTGAGGGATCAGGCCATTTTAGGCAAAATTTCAATGTGAATAAAATGTGCCTGTTCCTTATCTCTCTCATTTTATTATGGGGCTCATTTACTTAAAGCATTAAAGCTCCTTGTAATAGGTAGTGGGGCAGGAAGAGATTCCAGAACCTTTTCATTTTCAGCTATATTGTATAAACATCTCAAGGGATGTTGATAGGAGGAATCTAGATTCTCTTCCTTCTTCGTATGACACTGCCTGTCAACCATCTCTCAAATCCGTAGCCATGAAGAAATATTCCTCCTCCTACTTGACATCTGCCTTAGCCAGTTAAGTCCCTGCACAGTGCTTGCAAGGAAATGCCAGGTTAAATGATACACTTAGGACTGTTAACTTGGGATTGACCTTATTATATAATCAATTAAAGAAATAAAAATGGTATGGATTTAACAGTAGAAGAAACAAGAAAGTGGCTCAGGGCCAATGTAGTAGTAACATAGTATAGTTTACCTTGCTATCTGCAAGGGGTTGGTTTCAGTACCTCTCACTTCCATCTTCAAGTCCCTTAGATAATGGTGTAGTTTTTACATATAACCTATGTACATCCTCTCATATACTTTCAGTCATCTATAGATTATCTATAATACCTAATATAAATAGTTGCTAATACTATATTATTTAGGGAATAATGGCAAGAAAAAAGTCCTGAATGTACAGTTTTTATACTGAAATATTTTGGATCTGTGGTTTGTTAAAGCTGTGGTGGTGGAACCTGCAGATGTAGAGAGCTGACTATCTTATCTTTGTTCTGGGGCACTTGGGAAAGTGAAAGGTAGTATGGGGTGTAGTAGAAAGTGCATTAGGCTAGGATTCAGAAGACTGGGATTCAGTTTCCTCATTTCTTTTTTGTGGTGCAAGGAGCATGCACTCTGCCACTGAACTATACTCAACCCCCTTCCACATTTCTAATACAATTACAACAATTCTGGAACTATCAGAAGGATGAGCCTCCTCTTTTTTTTTTTTTTTTTTTTTTTTTTTTTTTTTTTTTTTTTTTTTTTTTTTTTTTTTTTTTTTTTTTTTTTTTTTTTTTTTTTTTGGATGAGCCTCCTCTTGTGAAAGTATGCTAACAACTGCAAAATGACATACAAGTTAAGGTGGTGGTTAATAGGTTTGTATTGGGATAACTTAAAAGTGTATTCCCTACTTTGACTTAATGGATCACATAGAATATAATCTAACTTGTAAAATATTTTTATTAGTAATTTAACTTTTTATATTAATGGTTCAGGGCCATCGTTTCAATTATTATAGATATCATTAATAACTTTGAAGATTTATTTCATTGACTTAATTCTCTCAGTTGGATGAGTGTCATTAGTCACTTTCCTGTCTTTGAGTTAACCTGAGAGATATGGAGGTGTATAGTGTTTATGACTATTTACTAAATAGCTTTAAGTCACTGTCATAGTTTAACTGATTTTTTTTTTTTTTTGCAAATTTTGTATTTTGCTTCCTTTTCCCTTCCTTATATTAGTACCCAAGTATCTTGGCAGAGTTTGCAGGAAGGGGAAAAGACATGATTAGATTAGAGGAGTCCTTTCTGTTTTCATTAAATTAAAAGTCTTAAAAGCAGCTGTTAGAGTACCAAATAATTGCTGTTCTACATGGTTGTGGATGATTGCTGGTTGTTTAATCTTGTTCAGATAATGAGCTATTATTTGAATGTATTTGAAGCTAATATTATTTCTGAGCATTAAAGAAAACTAAATTTTTATTTCAGGTTATATTTTATCTTGGCCAGTATATTATGACTAAAAGATTATATGATGAAAAGCAACAGCATATTGTGTATTGTTCAAATGACCTTCTAGGAGATTTGTTTGGTGTGCCAAGCTTCTCTGTGAAAGAGCACAGGTAAATTCTTCTCTTTAGTCCATTGTAAAAGCCAGCTGGGCAAACATTTGCAGCTCATGTCCCTTCTGTTTTGTCAGAGATAAGTTGCTTCACTATATGTACAAAATGTAGTTTTTCTTTTTTTGTGGCAGTGGTAGGTATCAAACCAGGGCTTTCTACATGCTGGGCAAGCACTACTGTGCTACATACACTTCTAGTCCTGAAGTTTAGTTTCTCAACTCACTAAAATACTGTTTGAGAATGGGAGCTCTGGAATCTTACAAACCTGTATTTGAGACCTAGCCCAGTCAGTTAATAGCTTCATGTTTTGATAAATTGACCTCACCTCTCTAAATTTTACTTACTTTTTTATAAAGTAGGATAATGTCAACACCTCGTGGAGTGATTATAAATATCTCCTGAAGAAACATGTGTAAAAAGCATAATGTTTGCCACATGGAAGCATTTAGATGTTAGCTATAGTTATATACTATGAATTATTACTCCAATCACTTTAGAGGCAATCTCTAAGTAGTAAAGGCTTAAATTTGAGTCTTAGTTACTTTGGAAATCTTTTTTTCTTTTTTCTTTTCTTTTTTTCTTTTTTTCTTTTCTTTTCTTTTTTTTTTTTGCTACTGGGGGTTGAACCCAGGGCCTCACACTTGCATGCTTTGCAAGTGCTGGACCACTGAGCTGCACCTCCAGCCCATTTTTTTACTTTTTGAGACAGGATCTTCCTAAATTGGGCAGACTGCCTCTGGTTTCCAACTTGCAATCCTCCTGCCTCTGCCTCCTGCGTCTCTGGGATTACAGATGTGCACCACCATGTCTGGCTGGAAATCATTTTGTTTTTTGTTATATACTATTATAGTTAATCAGCTGAGTTTAACTCAGATAACATTTCTAGAGTTATTCTACTAGTAACTGAAGACTTTTTAGTCATTCTTACCTTAAATTTGGAATTTCTTGTCCCAGTGTGTGTTGCCTAAGCATTTGCATTTTAATAAGTGGAATGGATACTTTCCACCTGTAACAATTAACTAGGTTCTACCAGTGTTTAATGCTCAGTAGTACTATAGGGGCTGGATTTGTAGCTCAGTGGTAGAGCACTTGCCTAGCATGGAGGCGGCCCTGGGTTTGATTTCTAGCACCAAAGAAAACAAAAAAAAACCCCAAACCAACTGACGCCCAAAAAATAGCTAAAAAGATGGTATTTCAAATATTTATAACTTTAAAACAAGTGCATTATAAACATAACTGTACTCATTATTGAGCACTAGGAAAAAACAAAGGTCAAGAAGAGTACCTTGTCACCAATAGGCATTTTTGTTTTAAAATTTTACTTTTATTTTGATGCTGGGGCTGAACCTAAGGTATTGTAAACATGCTAAGCTCTACTACCTTGCTATATATCCCCAACCTTCATCCTTATTTATTTATTTATCTATCTGTTTATCTATCTTTGTGTTACTTGGGGATTGAGCCCAGGGTCTCTCACATACGTTGCAAATGTTTTACCAATGGGCTGCACCCACAGCCCATTTTTTATTTTTTATTTTTTATTTTGGGTAAGGATCTTGCTAAGTTACACAGGCTGCTTCTGGCCTCAAATTCATGATCTAACTTGCTCTGGCTCCCAAGTTCCTGGGATTACATGTGTGCACCACTGTGCCTAGCTTCATCTTACTTTTTTATTTAATATTATATAAGTGCCTTTCCGTGGGTAAATTCTTGTGTTTAATATCCATTTGTGTTACTTTATACTTGGCCTTGGGATATAGAATTTAGCTTGATAATTTTAAGAAATAACTGTTGGTGATTTTGTACTATTTGAATATTGAATGCTCTGATAATGTTTGGAGATATACTTTCTGATATTGAAGGCATAACTTTAAGATTATCTTTACTTTGAATTCCACTAGGTTGAGAGATTACAAATTAGGGAAATTACTGATTTGAAAAAGGATATGAATAAGAATATTGAGTTTTGTGAGTTTAAGTTGCTCTATTGGGCTGAGGATATAGCTCAGTGGTAGACCATGTACTGAGCATATTTAAGGTCCTGGGATCTATTCCCAGCACTACAGACAAAGCAGACAGACAAATAAGTAAATATCTTATTAGTCATTCTCAAGGGTGGAAAGAAATAGTTGAAACATACTTTCCCATTAACCTTGAGAATTAGAAATATCTTGTGACAAATAAACATTGTCTGAGCTAGTTTACAAACAAGACAGAAAAACATACTACATCAGTGAGTACTGGAATAAATGAGTTGTCCTTTTGTTTTGTCCTGTCTGAGGGCAGATTATTTCTCATTCTTTGTTTTCCCCACTGTATAGAACAGTGATTGGCACATGGTATGTTCCCAGTCTGTCTTTATTAGAGAGTGAATACTGCTTTGTTTTTTTAAATTAATTTTAAGATCAAGAAAGAAAATCCATTAAATGGCTGGTCTAGGGTTTAGGAGCGTCAGGATTATAATCAAGGTTCTGTATAATGGGTTTTGTATAATCTGCTTTGTTTTTTGTTTGTTTTTATGTTTTTGAGACAGTCTTATTAAGTTGTACAGGCTGCCTCTGGCCTGGAACCTGCAATCCTCTTGCCTCAGCCTCCCAAGTAGCTGGGATTACAGGCGTGTGCTACAATGCCTAGCATGTGTAACCTATTGGTGTTTTAAGGCAGTTTGCTTCTAAGCACAGTGCTAAGAAATTTCTGTTTGAAAATAAGTTTCTATGCTAATCTGCCTTCTGTTTGCACACACTTATTCTTTGGGGTATTTTGATGAAATCCAAACAAAGCCCATGTTAGGAAATGGAGATATGAATCTTTGAGAGAAACCTTTGTGATCGTTGAAAGTAGCTCTGTGTGATCATTGTGTTTCTAATTATTATGGTGCTTTTTAGGGCCTAGAAGCTTGTAAGTGATACACTTTGAATGTACTGATTTAAAGTATTATTTTGAATATGTGCAGTAGTTCATATTAAATATACATATGAGTCGTTTAACAAATTTTTACTTTTAAAATGAATGTCTTTTTTTCTTACCAAGGAAAATATATACAATGATCTACAGAAACTTGGTGGTAGTCAACCAGCAGGGTAAGTTAATTTTGAACACTGTAAACATACCATACAAACATTTTAAGGGCTGAGGTATGCTCAGTGGTAGAGTGCTTGCCTGACATGCAGGAGACCATGGGTTCGCTCCCCAGCACTGCAGAACAAAAACAAAAGAGCAAAACAAAACATTTTTAAGACATTTTTGTGTGTGTATGTATATTTTGTAGTTGTGATTCTTTTTATGTATTTACTTATACGTTGAGCTGAGATCTTCCTAAATTGCCCAGGCTGGTCTGGAATGCACCATCTTCCTACTCCAGAATTCGAGGTGCATGCTGCATTTGGCTTCTATTTATGTATTCATTCATTCATTTTGTGGTGCTGAGATTGAACCTTTAGTTTTACCCATGCTAGGAAAGTACCATTTAGCTATACCCCCTGCCCTGTAATTCTCTTTAAAAGTTACTTTAATTATATATTAATTATAATAAAAGTATGATAAACTTTAGTAGGGAGAAATACATACGAACAAAACCACAGATTCTGATGTAAAGTTGAATGCATATTGCGTCAGTTTAACTTTTAAACTTTGGGATATGAATTTGGCTTTATTTTGAAAGATAGATAATTTTCAAAAGCTTCTTTTTGGTAGAGGTATAATCAAACCTTGAGGAATGCATTGAAGTGCTTTGGGAAGTAATATAGTTACTTGGGTAGGATCATATGAAAGAATGAGACTTTTCTTTTTCTTGTTTTTTTTTTTTTTTTTTGTTTGTTTTTTGAGATAGGATCTATGTAGCTCAGGCTGGCTCAGAACTTTGGATCATCCTGCCTTTGAAACCTAAGTTAAGAACTGGTTGCAAAAGCTTGTTTAGTTTTTAGAATGAATTGTCCACTCCCTTGTGATCTCACTCTTCCATATTTAGGTTTTAGTACTCTTGCTGTGGGTACACTTACATTTGTTTTTCGTGTGTCCCATTAAGGTATACCTCATACAGTACAGTATTTTGTTAAATGTGTTGTTAAGTATGTGTGAAATTGAATACTTAACTCTACCAGAGTAGGGATTTAAAACTCAGAAAAAGGCATTAGTATTTTATCCCAGAATCAAAGTACTGATTAGGTTGGTAACAGAGCATTTCATTGTTGTAAGGCTGTGGTTTGTTTTTGTTTTTGTTTTTTGTTTGTTTTTTGAGACAGTCTTGCTGTGTAAAGAGCCTATGTAGCCCAAGTTGTCTTCAAACTTGCAGTCCTCCTACATCTGTCTAAAGCTCTTTATGATGTTGAATGATGGCAAAACACACAAGTTAGTATGTATAGTAGTATTTTGAGATTTCTGAAGTACCCTGATATTCATTCATTTAAATAAACTTTGGAAGCTTACTAGGAAAATTATATTAGTGAAAGGATAATTATTTCTTATGTGTATTTCTTTCTGAGTTTGTTTTAGGTTTCCATTCAGTAATTTCAGAAGTCCTAGATTAGTGTTGTTAACCTTATCACACCTAGTGCTGATGTTTTATTACATGTGTTTTTTAACATCTTCTTTATTATAGTAAGGCAAAATTCCTGGATAAGATAATCTGTCTATATGTTCAACTTAAGAACATTAGTGTAATGCTTTATCTATAACATAAGAAAAAGTTAAACTATGGTAATATATCATTTCAAAATCTTAGTGCTGCTGGGTGCAGTGGCTCATACCTGTAATCCCAGCGGCTTGGGAGGTGGAGGCAGGAGGATTGCAAGTTTGAGACCAGAGGCAGTCTGCGTAACTTAGCAAGACCCTGTCTCAAAAAAGTAAAAAATGGGCTGAGGGTGCAGCTCAGTGATCCAGCACTTGCAGTGCGAGCATGCAAGTGTGAGGCCCTGGGTTCAACTCCCCGTTCTGCAAACAAAACAAAACAAAATCTTAGTGCTCAGGCATGACTTCCCTATTGAGATGAAAATGTTTCCAGAGTGGTAGTGATATGTACCTGATTATGATGTTGGGTAATTATGTATATCCCAAATCTGGAATTTTGATGTTTGAGCTATAGGTCTACACATCTAGCTACAAACACCACCTGTCTACCTGAATAACTCATTTGAGTGCATTGTCTTTCCATCTATATCTGTTCACTTTTGTCTCTTGATGAATGGTACTGTCCGTTTATTGACGCAGGTGGAATCTTGGAGTCCTATTAACTTTCTCCCTTGCCTTATACATCAGATACCAGGTCTTGATGGTTTTCTTTAATTTCTCTGGAATTTATCTTTTCTCCATGCCTTAAGTTAGGCCTTAATACTTTTTCATTTGTATTACAGTTATTATGTAATACTAATTTCCCTGCGGGCTGGGATTTAGTTCAGTTGGTAGAGCGCTGCTCTGCAGTCTCTGAGGTCCTGAGTTCGATTCCCAGCACCGCAAAAATGGGAGAAGGATGTGGCAACCCACTCCCAAGGCAATCCCGAAACAATCTGCCATTGAAAACCCTATGAGAGTTGCTATGAGTCGGACACAACTCGACGGCACCTAACAACAACAACAATTTCCCTGCCCTCCCACTCCCTCTTCCTTCTCTAGATTTAACTCATAGCCTTGCACATGCTAGGCAAGTTCTCTACCTCTGAGTTATATCCTCAGCCCTTTTTATTTTGAGACAAGGTCTTGGCTAAATTGCCAAGGCTGGCCTCGAATTTGCAATCCTCCTGTCTCAGCTTCCTGAGTATCTGGGATTACAGGGATGTTCCACAATACCCAGCTTTTTTTTTTTTTCCTTTCTATTTTGCCAGAGTGATTTGTCATTCTTTTCATTTAGGAGTTTAATTATTCTCTGGAGGCAATAGTTCTGTGAGCTAGGAAATCAGTTTTATTTCTTGGAATTTTTAGAACTGGGAACTACCTTTGGGAAGACCCTGAAGTAACTGATGAGAAGAATGCAGAGATGAACTGCTTGTTGAATCCCTTGTGCTGTTTAGTTTGATGCACAGGGCCCTTTACAATCTGATCCTTCCATTCCAGTAGTAATGAATAACCTTTAGTTCTCTGCAACAGGAACTGTTCACTCCTGGGTGTTTTTTCACCTGGGAATGGTATTTCCTTGGTCTAGACGGCTTTTTGTAGCCCTGTTTGCACATACTGCATTACAAAATCTTTCTGGTCCTGCATTCCTTAACACCACCCCCGACTCTCTAGCAAATAATTATTGCTCTGTCTTCTTTGCCTGTATATCTTAGAATAGTTCTTTTAATGTTTTTATTAAACTTTATAATTACTCTTATGTACCTTCTCCTGTTGAAATTGAATTCTATTATTTGTGTCTCCAGTATTTAGCAGTGCAAATCGTACTTGGGAAATACATGTTTAATGTTTGTTTAAGGGTTAAATTGTGTGTGGAGTTTGTGTTGGACTGGTATCTGTTGAACTGCCCTGTCTTCATTTGTGATTGTTTTGTTTTTCTCTTAGAACCATCAGACTCTCGCACATCTATGGGTGAGAACAGGTGTCATCTTGAAGGTGGAAGTGATCAGAAGGTAATCTTTAAATAAATTTCTCATTCTAGTATAGTGGTGCTTGAAATTTGGGAAGGTTATATAAAGCAGAATTCATAGCTTCTTGGTATTATGAGTTTGTCATTTTATTTTTTTAAAAATGCTTAGGACCCTGTACAAGAGCTACAGGAAGAGAAGCCTTCATCTTCAGATTTGGTTTCTAGACCATCTACCTCATCTAGAAGGAGAGCAATTAGTGAGACAGGTATATATGAATATTTGGTGCATTAAACAGCTGTTTGGTGTTTTCTTTTGTGAAATTAGTACCTTTAGGCTTAATGAAATTGTTTTGCTTTTTTGATTTAGGCAAATATCTTTTTTTCTTTCTTTTTTTTCCTGTTACTGGAGATTGAACACAGGACTTCACACATGCTAGCCAAACATTCTACTATTGAGCCATATCTTGGGTTCATGGTTGAATGAATTTCTTGTTTATATTACTATATTTGATGTATAAACTGCAATTTTAGCAGCATTTTTCTCACAGACATCAGGCAGTTTACTACACTCCACAAGAATTTTTAGTTAGCCAGCTTTCTATTACCAAGGTAATAGGGACAAGGATATAAACTCTATTTTAGCCATTATTATTATCAGTCATTATAGCATTTAAAATTTTTATGTTTGGGATAGGGTCTCGCTATGTTGCCTAGGTTGGCCTCCACCTTGGCAATCCTCCTGCCTCAGTCTCCTGAGTAGCATTAAAGGCTTCAAAATTTTTAATCATTATTTTCAATAAAGGATAAAACATAACAGTGGGTAAATAGTATCTTAGAAATGAGAAGAGAGAAAATGGCTGAGAACATTTTTCCAGAACAAAGATAGTGGAAGAGGAGGCCGTTGCCTAAGAAAAGTGATAATAACTAAAAGTATGATTTAGGCAAAAAAAAAAAAAAAAAACCCAAAACAAACAAAAAAGTAGCAGTTCAGGTCAGTGAAATAGAATATGGATAAACCAGAACTAGAATCTTGTACATGAGGGCAGAGTACAGTGAAGGCAGAGGATGTCTTGGTAAATATATGGAACTAAGCTGGGCATAGTGGCGCATGCCTGTAATCCCAGTGAGTAGAGAGGCTGAGGTAGGATTGCAAGTTTGAGGCCTGAGGCAGGCTGTGTAACTTACTGAGACCCTGTGTCAAAAAAAATAAAATAAAAATTAAAAAATGGGCTCGGGGTGCAGCTTGGTTGTGGAGTGCTTGTGAAGCATACATGAGGCCTTGAGTTCAACCCCCTAGTACTGCAAAAAATGAAAAAACAAAAACATAGAACAAATGGGTAGTTATTTGGGGCAAAAAATAAGTTAGATCTGTAACTTAAGTCAAAATGAATTCCAAATGAGATTAATGAAAAAAAGTAAAAAGCACAGCATATTTGAAAGATGATATTAGGTGCTGTTTAGTGGGGGTCTGACTCATAATGACCCCATGTACAATAGGACAAAACACTGTCCAACACTGTGCCACGCCCGGCACCATATCAGTGCTTCTCTTACTCAAGGGTTTTCGATGGCTGAATGTTATGGGTGTGAGCTGCTGAGTCTTCCTCCCATTTTTGCAGTGCTGGGGATCGAACCTAGGGCCTCAGAGCATGCAGACCAAGCACTCTACCAACTGAGCTAAACCCCAGCTTTGAAAGATAGTCTGCTTTACACTTGACAGTGTTAATCTTTATTATAACAAGTTGACAAAACTTAAATATTAAAAGTTCAAATAGCAAAAGGGATAAGAAAGAAGGAACAAAATTTTTTCACAGTTATAAATGACTAATAAATATGGGGGGTGAATTTTGACAGTTTCAACTTTATGGATAATAAATGCAAAAAGAGTGTCTTGGTCTGTCAGATTAGCAAAGCTAAAATTTTTTTTGATACAGGGTTTTGCTGTGTAGCTCAGGCTGTCCTTGAACTTGCTGTGCAATTCAAGCTGGCCTCAAATTTGCATTGCTCCTTCTGCCTCTGTCTCCTGGGATCACAGGCATGTGCCACCACGCCCAGCCATAAAGGTAAATTATTTATTCATCTTTCTAGCATGTGTATTGACACTGATATACTTTTGGTGTATCTATGAATTGGTTATGTGTTTATGGACTCTAAAATGGCCTATAGTCCTGGTAATTCTACATTTAGGAATCTGTCCTAGGGATATAATCAGAAATTCCAAGATTTATATGTAGAGATACTAATTGTAACATTATTTATAACTGAAAACATGTCATATTTGATGATAGAGAATACTATTATTGTAGAACTTAAAAACTTTTTAAATTGATTTGCATTACTGGGAGTTGAACTTAGAATCTCACACATACTTTACAAGTGCTCTACCACTGAGCTGCACTTCGGCCCCATTTTTATTTTTTATCTTGAGACGAGGTCTCAGTGAGTTAGGCTGCCTCAGGCCTTGAACTCACAATCCTCCTGCCTCAGCCTCTCAAGTCACTGGAATTACAGGCTTGTGCCATTGTGTCTGGACAAGCATATTGATTCTAGACCATTGTCTGGACCACTTACCTGGACTATACTGCAGCACCTTTCTCATTCTCTAGTTTCCACTCTTGCTCTTTCTATTCTGTCATAGTATGAAAGAGATTGTAAAAAGGTAAATTGAGTTATGCAACTTCCCCTCTTAGCTACTTTGATCACTTACCTTTAGCCTTCAAATAAAATCCATATTTCACCTTGACCTAAAAGCCTCCTCCCATTTCACTGTTTCAGTTGCACTGATTCGTTCCTTGGATAAGTCAAACTTTGCTTTACAGCCATTGTTACAGTGCTTTAACTGCCAGGAATTCTTTTACCTCAGTCTGTTGTGACTAGTTCCTCATTTTCTGTTTTTGTTTAAATAGCCCTCTCAGTTCTCTAACCATTCAGAAAAGTAGGTTCCTTCTTGTTACAATTTTACTTAGCACTCTGTTTGGTTGTGTCATTGGACTAAGTGTAGTTGGTAAACAATTTTTGTTGCCTTAATGTTTGAATGTAAGCTTCCTCTGGTGGCAAGGTTGACGGCTGACTTCCTCTGTTTTCCCATTGCCTACATGAAGTAGGTATTCAAATTTGTGACTAAATTGTTCAGTTGTAAATAGTATATGTGCTAATGTAGATATCATATTTTGCAACCATTAAAAATATATACAAAAAGATTTAAGAGAAAGCTACCCCTAGATTGTAAACATACAGTGTGATTCAGATGTGTAGAGTTTTTTTTTTTTTAGTGGGGCTGGGGATTGGACCCTTGGCCTTGAACATGCTAGGCAAGCACTCTACCACTATGCTATATCCTAAGCACTCAAATGCTTTTTATTTATTTTTTATTTTTTGGTTTTCCAGAACAGGAAATCTCTATATAGCTCAGGCTGGCCTGGAACTCACTGTTTATCCTAAGTTGGCCTTGAACACTTGGTCTTCCTGCTTTAGTCTCCCAAATTCTGGTATTACAGGCATTTACCGTCACACCCAGCTTCACAGTCTTTTTAAGAAGAAAGTTAATAGCTATATATATGAAAACTGGAACATTATCGCAGTATTAACATTTAACATAAGCTGGGCTTGGTGGTGTATCCTTCTAATAGCAGCACTTGGGAGGTGGAGGTAAGGAGGATCATGAGTTCAAGGCCATTGTGGGCTTCATAGTGACTTCCAAGCTTGGCCTACAGAGTGAGACTCTTTTAAAAAAGTTAACAGAAGTATTATAGTCTCAGTAATTTGTATTGCAGGTAATTTACATTTTGTCCTTTTTATTCTTTTCCTGGGGCTGGGATTTAGCTCAGTGGGTAGAGCACTGCGCTGCAGTCTCTGAGGCCCCGAGTTCAATTCCCAGCACCGCAAAAATGGGAGAAGGGCCTGGCAATCCACTCCCAAAGCAATCCTGAAGCACTCAGCCATTGAAAACCCTATGAGGGTCGCTATGAGTCAGATACCGACTCGATGGCACCTAACAACAACAACAACAATTCTTTTCCTAAATGTTTTTCTTTTTTTTTCCCTTTTTCTTGGGGCAGTATTGAGAATTCAATACTGGGTCTTGTGCATGCTGGACAAGTGCTGTGTCACCACTCTACATACCTAGTCCTTCCTAGATTTCTGTACTGAGGCATGTATTATTACCTTTATAATCAGAAAAAAGTTCCAAATGTTATTTTTAAATGAAGGTTAAAAATACAGATCAGTGGCATAGTTTAAGATTCTAGATCACATCATTCAACCCAAAATCCCTTTTTCTTATGAGGACACAAACATGATTAAGAATTTACATCAAGCCGGGCGTGGTGGCTCATGCCTGTACAATCCCAGCTGAAGCAGGAGGCGGAAGCAGGAGGGAGGCGGAAGCAGGAGGATCGCAAGTTCAAGACCAGAGGCAGTCTGTGTAACTTAGCGAGACTCTGTCTCAAAAAGTAAAAAAATGGGCTGGGGGTGCAACTCAGTGGTCCAGCGCTTGCAGACCATGCAGGCGTGAGGCCCTGGGCTCAACCCCCAGTACCACAAAAAAAAAAAAAAGAAAAAAAAAATCAATAACTTGTGATTTAGTTGTGGAAATAAAAATACTTACAGCATAGGATATAAAGATGTGAAATTTAGAGGAAAAAGACAACTTCTGAATAGCTAGGCCAAAAGAGGGAAACAATGAGCAGAAGTGTTAAGAGTTGAGGCATATGGGTTAGGTTTAATTCCATATTCCTATTAGGTACTTAATGTTAGGGTAAACAGTGTAAAGCTACAGTGAAGACATGTTCACATACAGACTTAAGTAATCATGTAGGTATTTGTTTAAAATGAGTAGTTTCTCTGCTTTATGTTCCTATGTATAAGGCATACAAATATCTTTTCTTTCAAATCTTCTCTGACACTGATTTTAATTTTTGTTATTCTCATGAGTGAAAAACACTATCTCATTTCAGTTTACATTTCCTTGATCAATAGGAGGTAGAGTTTTCTTAGTTCTTTTTTTTTTTTTTTTTTTTGCATTACTGGAGGTTGAACCCAGGGCCTCGCGCTTGCGTGCTTTGCAAGTGTTGGACCACTGAGCTGCAACCCCAGCCCATTTTTTTGACTTTTTGAAACAAGGTCTAACCAAGTTACACAGACTGCCTCTAGTCTTGAACTTGCGATCCCTCTGCCTCCGCCTCCTGAGCTGCTGGGGTTACAGGCGTGTGCCACTGTGCTTGCCTAGTTATTTCTATTTTTTTGTGACAGTTTTCCTGTTGACTTAAAAAAAAAAAAAAAAAAAAGCATTTGGTAGGAGGACTTTATATAATATGGGTATATTAACTGATTTCTTTTGTATGTACTGCTATTTTCTTCTATTTGCCTTTTAATGTTTATTCGTGACATTTTATTTTGCCAGGTAAACCTAATCTAGTCTTTTTTGAGGGGTGGGTTCTAGTGATTAAACTCAAGGCCTTGCATGTGCCATGTGTCTGTTCTATTGCTAGCTGCACCGCTAGCCCCATGGTCCAGTCTTGATAATCTTTTTTGAACTCTTCGTAGTGTTATGGTATACTTTCCTATCTCAGTGTAAAAGATTTTTTTTCTTGGCCTGCAGGTGTGGTAGAGCATTTGACTAGCATGCTCATGGCCCTGGGTTTGTTTTTCCAGCAGTTAAAAAAAAAGTTCTCTTATAGTTACATGAATGCTTTTGTTCTTTATGCTTGGATCTTTGATCTGTTTTGATTTTGTGTGTGGAGGGGAGAGTGTTGCTGGGAATTGGACCCAGGAGGACCTCACAGGTGCTAGGCAAGTACTTTCCCACTGAGCTCCCCATCCAACCCTGTTTGGAATTTACTCCCTTCCCCGCCCCTTCCCCCCGCCCCCAGTACTTAGGGGTTGAACCCAGGACCTTGCACATGCTTCATAAATGCCCTATCACTGGGCTATACCCCAGCCTATTTTTTAACTTTTTTTCTGATTTTGAGACAGGGTCTCATTGAGTTACTCAGATTGCCTTTGAACTCAAGATACTCCTGGCTCTGCCTCCCGAGTCACTGGAATTATAGGCATATGCCACTGTGCCTGGTGGAATTTACTTTTTGTCTGTTATGAGTAGGATTCTCATCTGATAAATTTGACTTTCTGACTTCTTAAATTAGATAACTTATTTAAAGTAGACAGTTTTCATCGTTTTTTACTTATTTTGAAAATACAGAATACCAGCCAGATGTGTTGGTGTGCACCTATTGTCCTATTTAGGAGGACTGAGTCAGGAGGATGGTTTGAGCTCAGGAGTTCAGAGTTAGCCTGTACAACATAGTGAGACCCTGTGTTTTAAAAATAAACGTGGTACTGAAGAAATTGGAACAGTAAGAATACCTTCTGGAGCTAGATGCCACGGCACGTGCTTGTAGTATTGGTGACTCAGGAGGCTGAGACAGGAGGATCGTGGGTTGGAGGCCAGAGGCAGCCTGTGCAACTTGGCGAAACCCTGTCTCAAAATAAAAAAATTTGAAAAGGTAGGCTAGGGGTATGAGTTAGTGGTACAGCACTTGCCTAGTGTGGGTTCAATCCCTAGCACCACACTAAAACCAACACAACAAAAAAGAACCCAAATACCTTCTACATAAATTAAACAGTTTGGTTCTTTTAAGAAAAAAGGATGAGATCTTATTTTCTAAAATTTGGTTTTGACAGAAAAATTCTAGTTTGTTTGATTAGTAAAAGCTCTTGTTGTTGTTGTTAGGTGCCGTCGGTATCCGACTCATAGTAACCCTCATAGGGTTTTCAATGGCTGAGTGCTTCGGGATTGCCTTGGGAGTGGATTGTCAGGCCCTTCTCCCATTTTTGCGGTGCTGGGAATTGAACTCGGGGCCTCAGAGACTGCAGCACAGCAATCTACCCACTGAGCTAAATCCCAGCCCCAGTAAAAGCTCTAGGTGTACTATATTTATTGTGATTTGTGGAGATGAAATTCTGAAAGAAGATTGGAAAGGTTTAAAAATACAGTGTTCTGCTATAACTCTTAGTTGAACAGATCAAGTAAAAGTCTTTTAAAAACATTAATGGTAATTCACTGTTTTTCTGTTTAATTTCACTGAAACTAAATTTTATTACAAATAGGTACTGGCAACATTTTAATTTCTGTGTCAGCCACAGTACAGCAATTTAATTACCCTCTCTTCTTTTACATATCTAGAAGAAAACTCAGATGAATTATCTGGTGAACGACAAAGAAAGCGCCACAAATCTGATAGCATTTCACTTTCCTTTGATGAAAGCCTGGCATTGTGTGTAATAAGAGAGCTATGTTGCGAAAGAAGCAGTAGCAGTGAATCTACAGAGACTCCTTCAAATCCGGTAATATTCTTATTTCAAATAAAACAAAGCTCAGTTTTAAAATCTAGGCCTCATAGTTCCAATAATCCTATAAGTAGAATGCACATGCATGTGAGATTGCTACTGAGTACAGTGGTGAATTTTGCTTTCAAATGTGAGTACTGTGTAAGTCTCCCTGCCTCCCACCCCAGATGTGGGGAGAAGGGTGAAAGATGGTAGCGCTGTTATCAGTAAAAGTTGTACAGATATTCATAGTTATTAATATCATTCTATATATTAGGGACTCTTTGTGGACTACTAGTGTACCAGTAATAAATTCACATATGTTGGAATATAAAGTGATCCAAGAGTTTAGGAGTTAAATTTTTTAAAAAATAAGGGAATGAAAACTAGAAGTATAGCTCAGTTATAGATCTTAGAATTCTAAGGCAAGATTTTAGTGAATATTTAGAGTACACATATCTTTTTAAGGGCTAGGAGCTATAGCTCAGTGGTAGAGCACTTGCTAGCATTTGCAAAGCCCTGGGTTCAATCCCCTGCATTACTGGGTGTCGGGGGAGGAATTTTTATTACAGTCTAGCCATCAACAAATCATAGCTAGATGTGGTGACACGAGTCTGTAATCCCAGCAGTTTGGGAGGTGGAGGCAGGAGGATCATGAGTTTGAGGCCAGAGGCAGCCTGCATAACTTAGGTAATTTAGTGAGACCCTGACTCAAAATGAAAAAATAATAAAAATGGGCTGGGGATGCAGCCCAGTGGTATATGCAAGGTCCTATGTTCCATCCCCCAAATGCCACAAAAAAAAACCTAATCATGGTCTGAGATTAATATTTGCTATATATAGGTCTAGATGTTAGGGAAGATCTTTTTACTGGTTCTGTGAAATACACTGTACAGACAGAGAATATCAGTACTTTCCTGCTTGTTGTTGTTGTTGTTAGGTGCCATCGAGTCAGTATCCGACTCATAGTGACCCTCATAGGGTTTTCACTGGCTGACTGTTTTGGGATTGCCTTGGGAGTGGATTGCCAGGCCCTTCTCCCATATTTTGGGGTACAGGGAATTGAACTTGGGACCTCAGAGACTGCAGCGCAGTGCTCTACCAGTTGAGCTAAATCCCAGCCCTGCTTACTGATACAGAATTCCAAAGTACTAGTATTCCATTCCTCATCAGTAGTAAACTAACTTTTCTTTTTCTTTTTCCTCTTCTCCCCTCCCTTCCCCTCTCCTCTCTTCTCCTCTCCTGTCCTTTCCTTTCTTATTACTTTTCTTTCTGCCAAGGATTGAACTCAGGGCCTTGCACATGCTAGGCAACCTCTACCACTGAGCTACATTTCTAGCCCTTTAACATGTTTTTAAAATTGAAGCTTGGTGATACAGCAATATCTCATGGTCATTATTCTGGGTATTAGCGATGATTTTACACTTCTTTAGAAGATGTAGAGCACTGAACCATTTGTAACAGTAACCCTGTTCTTACGTTTTCCTTCTCTTGTTACTTCCTGTATTAGTACATTTTTTTCTTCCAAAGCAATGATTGTAGAGTATGGATGTGTATATTTAACAGCCATTACTCATGTATCCTCATCTGTTGGCTTGCATGTGGCTGGGATTCTGAAAGCTATGCCACAGATATTTCAGATACCAGCAGGGCCGCCCATGGTGATAGGTTTCAGCTGAGCTTCCAGACTAAGATAGACTAGGGGGAAGAACCTGGCAGCCCTCCTGAAACAATTAGCCATTGAAAACCCTATGAATATCAGAGAAGCACTGTTAAATAAAGTGCCAGAAAATGAGCCCCCGAGGCTGGAAGGCATTCAAGAAATGATTGGGGAAGAGTTGCCTCTTCAAAGTAGAGTTGACTTTAATGATGGGAATGAAGTGAAACCCTTGGGACCTCCTTTTGCTTAAAATGAGAAGAAACATAGTAGCTGCAATAGCAGGCCCAAACATAAAAAGATTGTGTGTATGGCCCAGTTTTGGGTATCATTTCTTTTTGTTGTACATAAGGTCTCTATGAGTCAGATCTGACTGAAGGGCACCTAACAGCATTACTTGTATAAGCCACTAGATGGCACAGTGAGCTCCTGCTCAGTCTGAGAGCAAGTTCTTTATTTAGTAGATATTTATTTCTGTGGCAGGAACTATATTTGGCACTGGAGATACAGTGATAATTAGTGGTTTCTATCCTCATGAATGCTAGACCATCACCAACTAATTAAAGATCATGTGCGTGGCATAGTGTTGGATAGTGTTTCATTCTGTTGTACATAGGGTCTTTATGAGTTGGATTCGACTCGATGGCACCTAACTACAAGATGGAAAGTATAGGTTCTTGAGAGTAATTCGGAGTGACCTGAAAATTGTGTCCAGTTAAAGAAAAGTGGATTAATATATAAACTTGAGGTTTGGTTAATTTTATTCCTTACAGATGGTTTTAACAAGTAGAATTATTACTCCCTGGCACCTTTCCCCGACCCCCACCCCCAGTGCTAGAGACCAAACCCAGGGCCTCCTGCATGGTAGGCAAATAAATGGTCTACCACTGAACTGTACTCCCAACCATTGTGAGGGGTGGTTTTTTCCTCCCCCTCCCTCATTTAACTTAGTGTCTATTAAACTTGTATCAGAATCTTAGCTAAATGATATTTAGAGTCTGTGTTTTTGCTTTGTACCTGGGACAACTCCTTGTTAATGAAGTAGAAGAGTATTTAGTTTTTTCTTTTTGTTAGTCCTATTCTGTAGTCCTCTAAAAATCCTATGTATTAAAATTTTGAGGCGAGGCATGGTGGCACATGCCTGTAATCCCAGTGACTCACAAGGAAGGAGGATTACAAGTTTGAGGCTAGAGGCAGTCTATGTAACTTAGACCCCGTTCTAAGGTAAAAAAAAATAAAAAAAGGGACTGAGGTACAGTTTAGTGGTCGAATGCTTGCAGAGTATGCATGAGGCCCTAGATGCAGCCCTTCCCCAGTACTATTAAAATAAAAGGGGAAAAAAAAAAGACAAAATTGAGCTGGTCCTCATATTGCATGCCTGTAATCCTAGGATGTAGGAAGCAGAGGCAAGAGGATCTCTGCAAGTTTGAGGCCAGTCTGACCTACATAGTGAGTTCCAGGCCGGCAGGACTATATAGCAAATCTCTGGCTCAGAAAATTTAAAACAAAAACAAAAAATCCAATATTTTTTAGGCTAAGTCCCTAGTTGGGAGAGCTTTTGGTAGGACCATTTTTCCACTTCCTTTTAATTTACCTCATGAGAATGTTATTCTCAGCCTCAATCTATTTGCAGGTGGGAAAGCTAAGATTTAGAGGTTTCAAATAACTTGTTAAAGGTTTCTACAACTAAATAATCTCAAGAGGAATCAGATAGAACTAAGCTTTTTTGACTACAAAGTCTGAGAACTTTGCAAATTAGGCCTATCTAATGTTTTAAAAATATATAGTACTTAATAGTTTCTGGGGCATTCTTTTTTGAACAGTTTTTTTTTTTGGCTTGGTACTGGGGGCTGAACCCAGGGCTTCGAGCTTGTATGCTTTACAAGTGCTGGACCACTGAGCTGCAACCCCAGCCCATTTTACTTTTTGAGACAGGGTCTAACTAAGTTACACAGACTGCTTCTGGTCTCGAACTTGGGATCCTCCTGTCTCCACTTCCCGAGCTGCTGGATTACAGGTGTGCGCCACCGTGCCTAGCTTAGCTAAAACTTTTTAAAACAACTCTCAATATTGCATTTTTCATTGTACCTACCTAGAACAGAGGTTGACAAACTTTCTGTAAAGGCCAGATAGTAAATTATTTGGGTTAGTGACTTCTCTGTTGTGGCTTTTCAACACTATCATTTTAACAAAAAAGTAGCCATAAATAATAGATAAATAAATGGACAAAGCTTTGTTTAATAAAACTATATTTGTAAAAATAAATTGGTGATAGGCCATAGTTTGCAGATTCCTGCCATTGAACTTTCTGAGATTTAATTTTTAGTGTGATTTACCTCTGTATAGTAATCATGCACTAAAGGTTTTAGTTAATTGAAGGATCCAATTTGTTGGATTACTTCATAAACAATCTTACTGTATTTCAGCCTGTTAGTAGAGCTTTTGTTAGGAGTTAGAGTAGCATCTTGATGAATGTTCCTTTTACTATTGTTTTCCTAACAATAGTAACAATGTGCTCCCTAAAATGTCTTTTGACCTCAGAAGTTATAAAATAATATGCTTTATTTTTGTTTATGGAAGTCATAAAGATTTTAGAGATCATTTAATCCAAACTCCTTTGATAAATGAAATACCTATCACCTCTAGAAGTTAAATGATATGTCCAAGGTTACATAGCTAATTAGTGGGAAATTGAGAGTAATAATGTCAAATAATGTTCACGAGACCATGGGTTCAGCACTCTAGTGCCGCAAAAAAACCAAAATAACAAATAGAATACCAAATTTGTATTTGTGTGCATTGTAACTAGCATTCTATCGATCTGAATATATAAACTGATTAAGATAGGTCTTAGCTCTCAAAGTACTTATAGTTGATAGGAAAAAATGGGTGAGAATATACAATAAGTAATTATACAAATAGTAATGATAAAACGTTGAAGAGCTCTTTCATGTACATTGTTGAAAGAGGTTTAGACAAAGAAGTAGGATTTAGAAACTATCAAATTATTCTAGTTAATATGGAAAAGTGAAAGTTAAAGTGTCAAGACTGGTTTAGGGAATAATCTAGATCTGACTGGATTGTCTGTGTTTAGTAACAGAGGAGGGAGTATCTAGTTGGAGATAGATGAAAATGTTAATGTAGTCATTCTGTATGCACCTTCAGTTCCAAGGACCTTGGGCTTTTTTTCCTTCAGGGTAATGGGATTTTGAATAGGGAAAATAATATTAGAATAATGACCTGGAGCCTTACTTTAGGGCCAATGTACAGAATGGATCTGAAGAGGAAATAGAGGCACAAGATGAATTAGTAAACTTACAGAGGCCAAGAGGTAATTAATTATATTAATTTATTATATTAAGTTCACTTTTTCCTCCCTTAGGATCTTGATGATCGTGTAAGTGAACGTTCAGGTGATTGGTTGGATCAGGAGTCAGTTTCCGATCAATTCAGTGTAGAATTTGAAGTTGAATCTCTTGATTCAGAAGATTATAGCCTTAGTGAAGAAGGACAAGATCTCTCAGATGAAGATGATGAGGTAGGTTTTTTTTCTCCCTCTAATTATATTAGAAAGTGTTTAAATACTTTCCATGTTCATTGATGTTGATGAGATTAAAGATACAATATATTCAGATTTCACTTGAAATCCTTGCATCCTGATTTGTTCATTCTAGAATATTGGTTTGTGTGCTTGAGGTTTTCAAAGTTCCTTATTGTCTGGGTTATTATATTCTTAGATTTCTAATGCCAAGAACTCAGTAGACCTTAACAAGCATTATTAAAATGGTCTGTTCCTTTCTAAAAATACTTAATTCAATTCCCTCCTTTTAATAACAACCTGCTTTTTATAAAAGTAAAACATGCACACAGTTAAATAGTACCCCTACATCTCTCTCTTGGAAGTGATCACCTTCAACATTTCTAGCTATTTTCTTGTTACTTGATGTTTATAAAATAAAAACATTTGGCCTGAATATTTTGTTTTATTCATTTTTGGGAACCTATCACCTTTTGCCATGGAGGATAAGGATTTCACTGTCCTTTCTTTTTCCTCTTTTATATGTACTCCATTTGACCTTTGAGAATTTCTCATATATAGTAGTAGTACATGCTATTTGTTTAGGACTTTCCACTAAGAAGCCTGGTTGGAAAGGTAGTGAATTGATACTATGAATTTGTTTTATCAGGTGTACCGAGTTACGGTATATCAGGCAGGTGAAAGTGATACAGATTCATTTGAAGAAGATCCTGAAATTTCCTTAGCTGTAAGTGTCTATTTACTTTTTTAAAGGCATAATTTGAAAAACCCCACTGGGGCCAAAATTGGAAAAATAGGTTTAGTCTACTTACTGAAATGAGATGATTTTTATAAAGTTAAGGCTTTTACTTCATGACTTAAAAAGCATTTGATTACTTCATTTGTTTTGGTGGAATCTGTTGCTGTATTTTTGTGTGTGGGGGGGGAACTTGAACTTTAATGTATTAGACCCTTTAAGGCTTCTCTTCACCCCCACACTCCTCATGCAAGACCTTTATCTTTCGTTTTAGGAAGTAGTAGAAACTGCCTTTGACAACTTGAAAGAGCCAATGTGGGAGACTGAATAGTCTTTATTCTTATTGCTACCATATTGGGTCATTTGTCAGGCAATCTGAAAGTGGTTATATTATTCATGGTGCAATAGGAAGGACCTCTTACAGCAAGTTTCACATGTAAAGCATCCTCAAGCAACAGCCATGCTTCATTTAAGGCAAGGAGATGAGAATATGTTTAGTAAAGAGGTGGGGTTGTGGGAGAATTTGTAACCCAGTTGACAGTAAGGAAGATGCTCTGAACAGTTACAGAGAAGAGAATATAGGAGAGAATAAATAAGTATAGGGCATATATTTTGGATTGTGATCACAAATAGTAGATTTTAGTTAGCAGAGGCTGCTGAGAATTGTTTTTGGCATTTCCCTTGTGGGCAAAGGTAGGGAGTACTCAGTTGAACCATGATTTCAGAGCACTTCTTGAGGAGTCTTAGTCACTGGTGGATTGGGAAGCTTTTATCTAGGAGACGCAGGTTTCGTCTAGATTGACTCTAGGCACAGTGTCCTGGACTGATTACCTTAAGGTAATAGGTACAGGCCCTAATGTGGAGAAGAACTCAGCACTCGCTTCAACTAAATGAATCAGTCATGTTTGTGTCCTCAGACAGATAACTTGATAGATACCTAACTGATATAAAAATGAGTACATTTTTAGTTTCAGGATTTTCCTGCATGGTAAGGCTGAAAAAAGTACTTACAGTCACGTACTTGAGGAGAGACTGTTACATGTGCTGGGAATGGACCCAAGGGCCTTGTGAATGCTACATTCCCAGCTCAATTTTGACGTTTTTGCAGTGTTAGAGGTGGTTGAACCCAGGGCTTTGCACATATTTTGCAAATGCTCTACTACTGGGCTGTATCCTCAGCTCCCCACACCCCCTTTGTTTTTTCTTCTTCTTCTTCTTCTTCTTTTTTTTTTTTTTTTTTTGAGTTAGAGTCTTGCTAAGTTAGGCAGGCTGCCTCTGGCCTCCACCTCTGTCAATCCTCCTGCTTCTGCCTCCTGAGTGGCTAGGATTATACATGTGTACCCCCCCCACACCTTTTTTTTTAAATCTTTTAACAATTGCTATGTTTTTGAGGCCTGCAGCCATAGCCCTGTGGCATCCGATCCCATCAGATCTCAGAAGCTAAGCAGGGTCGGGCCTGGTTAGTACCTGGATGGGAGACTGCCTGGGAACACCAGAAGCTGTAGGCTTGGGAGAAGGACCTGGCAACCCCCTCCCAAAAATCAATCTACCATTGAAAACCCTATGAACAGCAGAGAAGCACTGACAATAGTGTTTCCCCTGTTGTACAGAGGGTTGCTATGAGTCGGATACCGACTCGACGGCACCTAATAACAACAATGTTTTTGAGGTATGTGGTATTTTTGTCTTTGGTGGGGTTTTTTTCAGTTTGAAGGATTGACCCCAAGGCCTACAGTCATACTAACATCCATTATCTCAGTTGCTTTTTTGTATGGGGAGGGATGTAAAAGTACCTATTAGTAAATGTCCAGTATATAAAATTAACTGTAGTTCTTATGTTCTTGTTGACTATTTCATGTAAAACATGAAATGCTGAAAATTGAACTGTGTGTGGAATGTTTTTACCTTAGACATATTGAAGTTAATAACCTTGTTATGATTAGTAATCAAGGAGTTACAGAGACTGACTCTCTTTTTCATTGAAGGACTATTGGAAGTGTACTTCATGCAATGAAATGAATCCTCCCCTTCCACCACATTGCAACAGATGTTGGGCCCTTCGTGAGAATTGGCTTCCAGAAGATAAAGGGAAAGCTATAGAGGAAATTCCTGAGAAAGCCAAACTAGAGAACTCAATTCAGGCAGAAGAGGGCTTAGATGTCCCTGATGGTAAAAAAGCTACCGTGAATTATTCCAAAGAGTCGTGTGTTGAGGAAAATGATGATAAAGTCACACAAGCCTCCCAGTCACAGGAAAGTGAGGACTGTTCTCAGCCATCAACTTCCAATAGCATTTATAGCAGCCAAGAAGACATCAAAGAGTTTGATAAGGAAGAAACACAAGACAAAGACGAAAGTATGGAATCTAGTTTTCCCCTTAATGCCGTTGAACCTTGTGTGATTTGCCAAGGTCGACCTAAAAATGGTTGCATTGTTCATGGTAAAACAGGACATCTTATGTCATGCTTCACGTGTGCAAAGAAGCTAAAGAAAAGGAATAAGCCTTGCCCAGTATGCAGACAACCAATTCAAATGATTGTGCTAACTTATTTTAACTAGCTCACTTGTCCATGAAAGTAGAATTATATATTTCTATGTAACCCTAAAAATTTAAGCAACATAGATTCTATTTTTATTTACATATGTTAAAAAATTATCTTGGCCCATGTAAATTTCTTTACAGTATAATATACCTACTTTGAGAGATGGAGTAATGAATATTTATTTCCTTTTAGTAAAATTTCATTTCTGTTTATATTTTTACATTTGGGCTTTAATTTGCATTGGACATCTTTTGCCTTTACCCCTTTTGCCTTTACCCCTTATGTTTTAAATAACGTCCACTTTCTCTTACATGAAAAGTATCTCATTTTCTTTTTTTAAAAAATATATAAACAGGGCATTGAACGTTTAAATTTACCTTTCATGTAAAGAGTGGAAGTACATGTGAAGATTTAATATTTAAACTTTAGACACTCTAGAACTCTGATTCTTAGTTTTTCTGTTCTGTCAGAAGTTGTGAGTCTTACTTGGTGCTATGTTCATGAAAATTTATATCTTATTTTCTTGCCTCTTCACAATATATATATAAGGGGATAGGTGGTTGAGAATAGCATAATCATTGTATACCCTCAAGAGAAAACGTTAAAGCATTCTTTTAAAATGTGGAATTGTCTTGAGATTATTTTCTTGGGATAACCTGATGTACCAGGCACTTTTCCACTCCTAATTTCAGGATTTAGTGGCATCCTACTGTTTTCTCTAAGTTGAAAACAATTCTATGACACTTTGAAGCACCTTTTTAGGCTCAGTTATGTGGTCCTGATAGTTGCCTGGGTTTCAGACTTGTGCTTAAGGCCGGTTTTAGATACCAGTGCATTCAGAACAATTAACTCAGAAGTTTGGTAAACAGAACTGTGCATTTTAAAACTATACAGAAAGCTTGTAAGTTCTTTCTAAATTTTCCAGAAATTATGCATCACTTCCCATTGGGAGAGACAGGGTCACAATGAACTTGGAATTTTGTGTGTGTGTGTGTGTGTGTGTGTGTGTGTGTGTGGTACTTTGGGGCTAAACTTGGGTCCTTGCACATAATTTGCAAGGGCTCTAATACTAGGCTGCACCCCCGGCCCATTTTATTATCTTTTTTTAATTTTGAGTCAGAGTCTCACTAAGTTATGCAAGCTGTCTCTGTCCTTGAACTTGAGAACCTCCTGCCCCTGCCTTCTGAATTACTGGGATTAAAGGCATGTGCCACCATGCCTGGCTCATGCATGGTATTCTAAAATGATCTGAGACTATGGAGATTAACTTCTTGACATATAATAAGAATCTTCAGCAAAATAGTGAAACTAACCACCTTGTTTTAAGGCCCTAGTATTTTTCTTTCATATACTAGAATTACATGTACTCAGGTATGGACAATAAATCAACTGGAATATAAGTCTAGAACATAATCAGAGGATAATTGTGCATAGCCAGTTACTGGTAGTACATTGTTAAAGTTTCAAAAACAAAAGCACCCCTCCCCTCCATGACTTCCCTATCTATAACACATAAGTAGGAAATATGGCTGAAGGGATCAATACTTTAGTTTTGGCAGTCTTGAAATACAGTGTAATTTACTTCGACTGAGGAGAGTTGTGAGTAGTAAATAAGATTATAAATTGTGCACATTAAGGGCACGTGTATGCAATGAATGTTGATTGAACAACATTCAACTGGACAAATTGACGCTAATTTTACGTGCTGTGGGTTACTAATGTAGTCTTCATTGTCTACATTTTTAGGTTTAATGTACGTATATTTATTGATTATAAATAAACAATTTATTAAATGTTTGATTAAGAATTGTTTGAAAGATGTGATTATTAGATTTTTCTTTTTTTTTTTTTTTTCCGGTACTGGTGGTTGAACCCAGGTCCTCGTGCCTGCATGCTTTGCAAGTGCTATACCACTGAGCTGCACCCACAGCCCCCTTTTTTTTTTACTTTTTGAGACAGGGTCTCGCTAAGTTACACAGATTGCCCCTGGTCTCAAATTTGTGATCCTCCTGCCTCTGCCTCCCAAGCCGCTGGGATTACAAGTGTGCGCCACCACGCCCGGTTCTGATTATTAGATCTTAAAAGCAGTTTTTTCTTAAGTCTGGATAACCAGAGGCACAAGTCAAGAATATATCTTTTGGAGTGGCCATGTCTTCTACTTTGGAAGTACAAGTTAGTAGACAGCTTGATGCTGTTTGGAGCCCTCAAGACATTGAATAAGAGCAAGTTGCAGGTATATAGAGCCAAGAATGCTGTTCTCTTCTGTGCTGCTCACTTGGGTCACCAGATGGCAGGCTGGCTTAAGTGATTTCTCAGTAAGTGATGATGAATGGTGTAGCCATATTTGTTTACTTCTCTGTTTTCTTTGAAACTAAATTTCATGAAATCATGAACTTCTCGATTGTGGTACATATATGTAGGTACTCAGTAAGAATTTATTAAATGAGGGCTAGTGACTTAAGTTCAGTGGTAGGACGCTTGCCTAGTGTGTGTTCCTGGATTCAATTCCTCAAGCCTTCATTAAAAAATAAAAATAAAAAGCCTTGGGACCTGAGTCTTAAAGATGGGTTTAGAACATGATCATGTGGACTCCAGAGCGAGAGTAATAGATCTTGGCATTTATTTAGCTTGGATGTTTTAAATTTCTAATTAGGGATTTATTTGCAGTACTGGTGGGTTGGAACCAGGGCCTTGTGCATGCTAGGCAAGCACTCTACCACTGAGCTCTGCCCGCAGCCCCTTTATTATGTTGAGACAAAGTGTCCCTAAGTTGTGCAGGCTGCCTCTGTCCTTGAGTTTGCAATCCTCCTGCCTTAGATGCTCAAGTTGCTAGGATTACTGTTGTGTACCACAGTGCCTGGCCTTAAGGATGTTAAAGGTGCTTGTTAGTGTCTAGGTGTGAAGGCTCATGATGATGACTACAAGTTGTCACAGCATTGTATTGTGGAAGGTTTATAGTTGTACATTCTGGTTGGATGCTGAATAGGGTTTTATTTTAGTATTCACAAAACAAAGTCTTCAGCTTAAAAAATACCAATTAAAGTGATCTGGGAGTGTAGAGCAATGGTAGAGTGCTTGACTCACTTGTGCAAAGCCCGGGGTTTGATTGCCAGTATTGCAAAATAAGTAAGCCACAAATTTGAAAGAACTATGACCATATTTTCTATGATGTGGTTACCTTTCACTTATTCAGAGTAAAGGTAGGTGTATGAGAGATGCTAGGGATGGAATTCAGGATGTCTGACCTATATCCTCAATCTTTATAATAGGGAATTTTTGCTGTTTACAAATAATACTTTAAAAAGATGAATATCTGAAAGCACCTACACATAAAAGGTATTAAGTGTTGAATATGTTAAATTATAAAGTGGACTTGTTTGTTGTTAGGTATAACAGAATGAAACACTCCCTGATTCTGTGCCAGGCACGTGTCTTATTTATGTTTAAGCCCATTGTTGCAGACACTGTGTCAATCCATCTGGTGGAGGGTTTTCCTTTTCTTCATTGACCTGCCACTGTCCCAAACGTGGTGTCCTTCTCCAGGGATTGGTCCCTCTTGACATGTCCAAAGTATGCCAGATGCAGTCTAGCCATCCTTGCTTCCAAAACAAGAAACACTCTGGTTGCACTTCTAGGAGGGATCTGTTGGTTCTTCTGGCAGTCCATGTTGTATTCAATATTTGCCTCTAGCACCGTAATCCAAAAGCATCAATTCTGTTTCCCTTATTTAATGTCCAGCTTTCACAACCATATGATGCGATTGAAAATGCCATGGCATTAGTCAGGTGACATTTTTACTTTCAGCACTTTAAAGAGGGCTTTGCAACAGCTTTGGGAGGCTAGGGCAAGGATTGCAGATTCAAGGCTAGAGTCCAGTCCATGCAACTTAGCAAGACCCTGTCTCTCAGAAGGGTGGGAGTGGGGACTGAGAGTGTGGCTCAGTGGTAAAAGAATGCTTGCCCAGCATGTGTGAGGCCCTCTACTGGGGTTTGCGGGGGGAAGCTGTTCATAGTTTATTTTCTAAATTGAGAGATTTATGACTTTTTAAAAATTCGTAATTGTAATTTAGCCATTTTCTGTTCACCCATAACTATTTGTTTAGCATTTTTTGAAGGACAGATGTATCCTTGAACCTGACCTGTTTTATGACTGTAAAGGCCATAAGAGGTATTTAAGTTTTCCAATTCCTATCGGAGGCAAATTCTGCATTTACAATTACGCTGTTTCAACAGAAGCACTTGAAAGTCAATAAAATTTGTTATTCAGGACAAAAGTCTTTATTTCAGCATTTCCCAAAATTTGAAAATCTAGGATTGTTCAAAGAGATAATACTAGATAGATAAATTACATAAGAAAGTGGTTCCAAGGCTAATATACTTGGGGAATCAATTTCTTTTCCTGTGTGATTTCTGAGCTCCTTTAGTACATTAATGTGAATTGTGCATTTTCCAAAATTTGCAGTGCTGAGGATTGAATCCAGGCCTTGTGCATGCTCGGCAAGTATTCTACCACTGACCTATTCCCTCAGCACGCCTAAATTATTTTTGACCAGAAGACATGCTTTTCACTCATCATCTTATCCATGGAATACACTGCTCATAACACAAGTGAATTTGGGATATACAAATAACATATAGAGTGTCCTGAAAAGGAATATCTGGACTTGAGTTGTTGCAATACTGTCTCATAAAAGGACATTACATTTAGTCTTTCTGAGGGTGTATTTGGTGGTAATAACTTTTCTGTAGTATGTGAAATTTATTACACTTGCAAAAGATTTGTTTACAAAGTAATGGAAAGAAATGGCATTCACTCTATGAATATTCTTTATTGATAATCTAAATTTACTAAATTCAGAGGTAGTCATGGCCTCTCCCCAGTACACTTTACATCTTAGACAATTTGTGCATCTTAGTAGGTTTTTAATTACACTATAAAGTCACTGAGAAAGTTTGTAAAGTCAACTATGAAACATTTATAAAAGGCTGTGGAGTTGTTCATATGCTAAAATATGATAAAATGGTTTGTAAGCAATTACAGTACAATGTCTGCTTATTAGTGATACAATGTAAAGTCTATAACAAATCCAAAATTCTATTTTAGGTATTAGGAACTTTAATGCTCTTTATCTGGCCATCATTTTCTCCTCTTCCCCCACCTAATTCAGGTGGAAGATATAAATGGTGTGTCATAAAATAAACATCAATTGTAGCTGGGCACCCTGGCTCACACCTAGAATCCCAGCAACTCAGGAGGCGGAGGCAGGAGGATCGCAAGTTCAAGACCAGAGGCAGTCTGAGTAATTTAGCGAAACCCTGTCTCAAAAAGTAAAAAAATGGGCTGGTGGTGCAGCTCAGTGGTACAGCAGTTGCAAAGCATGCAAGCGCAAGGCCCTGGGTTCAACCCCCAGTACCACCAAAAAAAAAAAAGTTGTATAGATTAAGAGCCAAAGTTCTCAATATAAAACTTACCTTCTTACAGTAAGATAATCTGTTGTGCTTATTTTTCTGGATTCCCTAAGAAAAGATTTCTCAACCAGCATCATATTTATACTTTCTAAAAGTGGAGCTCACACCATTTTTAGAGATCGTACAAATGCAAATTTGCTTCAGGAACAAAACACAGTATTGATGTCTTAAGATTTTCAGGCCGGGCGCCGTGGCGCATGCCTGTGATCCCAGTGACTCAGGAGGTGGAGGCAGCCTGTGTAACTTAGTGAGACCCTGCCTCAATCAAAAATAAAAAAGGGGCTGAGGGTAATGTTCAATGGTAGAGCACTTGCCAAATACATGCAAGGCCCTGGGTTCAATCTCCAAGTACAGCCTAAAAAAAAAAAAAAAAAAATCAAATGCTGAGAGGAGGCTTTTACTATTTGGCACATAGAGCAGCATGTCTGAATGTGATAAATTAAGCACCAAAGTCAACACTGACACTTGTGTGTAGGGACTTATCATTTCTCTAAAATACGCTCCTCTGTTTAGATTCATGTTCACAAGGATTTCTCTAAAATACCACTATTTAGATTCATATTATCATAATTTGAGCAGGCACACAAAAAAGCTTTGTGAAAGCTTCCTTGAATATTATGTCATTCTCACCAAACAATGTTCAGTTTTCAGATCAATTTTTTTTATATCTGAGGTAAAATATGTAGCCTTTAATAAGATATATTATACTGCCTTCAAATATTTACCCACCTGCATATTACCTGTCCTTCCACCTAGACAAGCACCAAAAATGGCACCAAAATGTGTTCTTCTAAAATTGCTTCTAACAGTTAATCACTGTCAAGCAGGGGTCTTCATTTTATAAATAAGGAAACTAAATGGGTGGTGGATCTGAACCTAGTGCTTCTGCCCTCTTATTAGCACTTCTGCATTTTTTTCTCCTGTCTTGAAAACTTTTATCATGTTAGTTTCTGTATGAAATGATTATACTGAATTTAGAGCCTGAGGAGCATAGCCACCAGTCTAAGACAGTGAGGAAGAGCAAAAGGTATTAGGGAGGTTTGAGGATCTGTACCATAGAATTCCATTGGTTGTGTTTTCTCTCTTCAGGCAAGTGGGGGGCCGCTGGGGTTGAACCTAGGGCTGCATGCATGCTAAGCACATGTCGTACCACTGGGCTACACTCTTCAGTCTGTCTTTACATGATTTAAAATTTGATTTTTATATAATTTCATTTTAAAAACATTTCAATAAGAAATTTACATTGATGCTCATAATCAGTTCAGATTTTAGTTCATGTCCTTTTAAAAACTGTTTTAGAAAAACAGAAGTTAGAACTCAGAATGCCCAATCAAAAAGTTATTTAGGGTGTGATGGTAAATCAACTTTAGTCTTACATACTTTAAATGTAAAATAATAAAATTTTCTGCATTAATACACACTTTCAAAAACATAATTTACTGTTTATTTAAATAAAAATGATCAAGACATTCAGGTTATTACTAAGTTTTATAAGTGGTTAAAAAGACTACAAATACAAATACTATTATTAACATGATTTTATGCACGGAAAATAAACTTGGCACAAAAAATGCACCTACGTGCCCATGTTTTTCCTCAATCCTTTATTTTCAAGCTTTCACCATGTGCCAAACCCAGTGTAGTTTCATTTTCACATGCTGAAGAACTTTGAATTTAAAATAAAGACCGAGGCAACTCACTTTTCATGAGCATTACTCTGCATTTAGAAATCTGCCTACCAGCATCCCAGGAGGCAGGAGGATCCCAGGTCTGAGGCCAGAAGCAGCCTGCATAACTTTTCGAGACCCTGTCTCAAGATAAAAAATTAAAGTGGCTGAAGGTACAGCTCAGTGGTATGGCGCTTGTAAAGTTATGTGTGAAGTGCTAGGTTCAGCCCTTTCAGTACATTAAAAAAATGTGCCTACCAGAGTTGCTTTTTTCTGTTTGATTCTTCCTCTCCTTAATTCTGACTCAGAATGTTTTAATATAAGTTGACTCTCATAGTGAACAGTTGCTTCAAATTGAGTACTAATGGTAAAAATTTTTTCTAATTTAAAAAGCTAGCTTGTAGTGCTGTTAACAGGTAACAATACTCTTTCTACAAACCTTGCAGTCCTTTCACTTACATTTGTCATACTTGGTTTTTTTCTTGATACATATAAGAAAACACTTTTGTGTTACTAGTGAGCTGGAGATTGCCAAAGCATAAAACCTACTTTCATAGAATGACTCAAAGCTCTACAGTTTCTGGAAGGGTTCAATATCCACTTTGTGCTAAGCTTTGAGGATATAAAATTGAATTTTTCTAATAAGTGGCCCCTGGCCTCAAAGAGCTCATACTGTAGTAAAGAAGGCCTACATGAAGTAGATCATACTACACTGATGTCAACCCAATAACTGAGATAACCAGGTTGTGGAGATCAAAGAACAAAGATTGCCTGGGAAGGGGTGGAATGGAATTGCATGGGATGACGGTCAGCAAAGGCTTTCTGGTGGAATTGATATGTGGATGAGGTTTTAATGGAGGAGTGGGAAACAATGTAGTGACTCAGAATGGCATTCTAGACACAGAGGACACAAACGTCATGTGTTTAGGAAACAGAAGCAGCAGATTGCTGGTATCTAAGTAGCTCTTCTATAGTGCTGTGCAGAAGATGGACTTGAAGAGATGCCTGGGAGCATGAGAACAGGAATGTGGTAGTGGTGGTAGAGGTAAGATAGGTGGGCCTAACCTGCAATGTTAATTGCCACCGAGAGGAGAGGGCAGAATTAATATTTATAACTAACAATCTTTACCAAGTGGCTGAACATATGAGATGAAGAAGAAAGGAAGTACTGAGGATGACATTTCTAATGTGGTGGTACCAGTAAATGAGATAATATAGCAGGAAGAGTAGCTCCAGGGGAAAAGTATGCTTAATTTCCAACATGATGTGCGAGGGACCTGTGGGGTCACATCCAGGTGGATCTGTTTAGTGGGCAGTCGGACAAGAATCTGAGGCTCAGGCAAGAGGCTGGAGTTACATATTAGGGAGTCTTCCTCATAACCAGACTGTGGCTTACAGATACAGAAAGGCAGGGACTGGCTCTGGAGGCACAGAGACTCAGTCGACCTGTTGGTTTGGGGCTCTGTAGACACAACCTTGTCATCCCATGGTGGCCATATTTTCTCGGGCCACTGAGACATGGTTGCTTATTTTCTCTCATATTGTCTTAGTACATTGTTGTTGTTAGGTGCTGTCGAGTCGTGTCCGACTCATAGCGACCCTCATAGGGTTTTCAATGGCTGTTTCGGGATTGCCTTAGGAGTGGATTGCCACAGGAGTGGATTGCCACATCCTTCTCCCATTTTTGTGGTGCTGGGGATCGAACTTGGGACCTCAGAGACTGTAGAGCAGCACTCTACCAACTGAGCTAAACCCCAGCCTTGTTTATATATTGTTATTGTTGGGTGCTGTCGAATCATGTTCAACTCATAGCAACCCTCATAGGGTTTTCAATGGCTGGTTGTTTCGGGATTGCCTTGGGAGTGGATTGCCACATCTTTCTCCCATTTTTGCAGTGCTGGGAATCTCAGGACCTCAGAGACTACAGAGTGGCGGTCTGCCAACTGAGCTAAATCCCAGCCCTTGGTACATTAGCAAAACTAAATATTCTTGTTCCTATGATCATTTCTTCCTTTGAGAAGAACTAGTTGTTTATAGCATTATCTCTTCACAAATACCACTTATGGCAAGGTCTTGCATTTAGTAGGTGATTGATAAATGTTCATCTTTGTTACTTGTATTCATCTGGCTCTACAAAATTAGCTCCTTTTTTCTTGTAGAAACTTCTTTTGCTTCTCAAGTTTGACTTCTTACGAATTTCTAAGACTACTTCAAGATTAAGTGTTAAGGGGCAGTATTTGATAGGTAGTTATTTTCCATTCATCAAGACTGGATCATTCCTTTCATCACCACATATTGCTTATTGCAGGATTTGGAAACATCTCTCTCTCTCTTCATAGGAAAGACTGGAGTTCATCCAGTTGAAGTCCACAAGAGGGAGTCAGAGTTACAGTAACCTGGAGTGACTAATCCCTGATTCCAGGTGGTGTTGGGGGTTGAGTTTCACATTTTATCTTATTTGAAAAATATGTGGAAAAGAGTTACTAAAAATAAGAACAAACTAGGCTTTGTTGCAGCAGAGTGGCTTGGCATTATTTTGTAAAGAGGAATCATGGGGCATGAAGGATTTGATCCTAGGTTAGAATCCAATTGCCCTCGGAATGGAAGGTGAAAATCCTTTTTAAGAGCACTGAAGTTCTGGGATTTCTCTGGAATAACCAGCTTTGTGAGGCGTGGATCGTGTCCAGGAACTGTAACCTGAGAAGAAACAAGAAACAGTTGTATGAGTGAATTCAGATGTTTTGTGGTGCCAACACTGGAAACACTGATGCTAACCACTAAAATGCAGCCTTTGTGCAATGTATGGAACAATCTGTCAGGCCTCCCACCCTAGTGACTGATGAGCTACCCAGTGCTTACTGATATTGACCACAGTTGTTAATGCATACTATTAAAATTGGTAATGCCTGCAGCCATAGCCCTGTGGCATCCGATCCAGTCAGATCTCGGAAGCTAAGCAGGGTTGGGCCTGGTTAGTACCTGGATGGGAGACCGCCTGGGAACACCAGAAGCTGTGGGCTTGGGAGAAGGACCTGGCAACCCCCTCCCAAAAATCAATCTGCCATTGAAAACCCTATGCACAGCAGAGAAGCACTGACAATAGTGTTTCCCCTGTTGTACAGAGGGTCGCTATGAGTAGGATACCGACTCGACGGCACCTAACAACAACAACAAAATTGGTGGATCAAATTTCACTTGTAATGAATTCTAAGGAACCTGCCCCATTATTTTTTCCTCTTCTTGTGCTGGTGATTGAACCCAGGGCCTTGTGCTTACTAGGCAAGCTTTCTGTCACTGAGCTACACCTCCAGCCCCTACTCCTCTTTTTTATGGCAGAAGTTGTATTTTAAATAGTATTCCATGAAGCTTGGAAGTACTTTTGCTACATTAATTTTTTATCGAGACAATATTTGTACGTCTTTATGAGGTATATTATGGTGATTTAATAAATGAATACAATGTGTAATAAATAAGCAGGGTAATAAGCATTTCCATCTCTTTAGACGTTAACCATTTTTATGTGTTGGGAATTTTGTACTCTTCTAGTCATTTTGAAGTATAGATTGTTTTAACTTACATTTAATGTGCTAAAGAACCAGAAATTTCTCCACCCTGTTTCAGTGCCCCTTTTTGAACTTTCCATCCCTTCCCCCCGTCTAGTGACTTCCCCCTCTAGTGGCCACTTGCTGGAAGGTGCCATCAAGTTGGGTCCCACTCATAGCGACCCTCATAGGGTTTTTAATGGCTGGTTGCTTCAGGGGCAGATTGCCACAGCCTTCTCCTGTTTTTTGCTGGGAATTGAACCCGGGTCCTCAGAGAGTGAAGAGCAATACTCTACCAACTAAGCTAATCCCCAGCCCACACTACTCTATCCCATTCTACAAGGCTGACTTCTTACTATCCAGAAATGAGTGAGAACATGTGGTATTTATCTTTCTAAGCCTATCTTCTTTCACAACATAATGACCTCCAGTCCCATCCATGTTGTGGCAAATGAGAAGCTTGAGTAAAGCCGAGGCTTTTTGCACCTGCAACTGCATCCCCCAGGCTGTGGGCTGGGAAGGAGACAAGGTGAGTGCCAGTGTTGGCTGGGGTGGGGCCATCCAATAGCCACAATTCTGGAGCTGTGGGGCTGGTTGGGACCTTTGCAAGTTCCTGATGGACAGTCACAGGTGAAGCTGGGACTTTGCAACAATGGCTAGAGTTCCAAGGTTGAGGACTGGGGAGGAGATCCTTCGATCTCACAGGGCAAACGCAAGTGGGACTCAGGCTTATGGTTGTGGCAGCCACTGGTCTGGAAGCTGAAGGACACTGGCGGGATTGTCTTCTGTCCAGTGAAGTGCACACTAGTCCGAGGCTTCTGGCAGCATCAAGGGTTTGGCCACCAGCCCGTAAGCCAAGATGGTGTGTAGCAATGACTATTGTAATTTGAATTTAGGGGGTTGGGGAGGATCCAAAGTGAGCACCTTCTTTGGAGCACAGGAGTCTCTTTTATTAGCCAGTTCCCCAAACTTGATATACAGTTCATAAGTAGTATAGACTTGTCCTTCAGTCAGGACTGCTGGTCTGCTGACACTTTCCCACTTACTTTCTGAGATGCTGTCAGTTCTCCAGGGAGAGCCAGGGTTGAAGCTGCAATTACTTTGCTCTTTTCTCCACTTTGCCATTCTGACTCTGTGCTGTTTAGGGTTCTCTCATATGGCTAATTTCCCAAGTTATCCTGTATTCACTCCCTGACATACAATTTCCCTTTTGCTGCCTTGACTTCTCTGTGGCAGAGTCGCACACAGGGCACCTCTACTTGGCCATCAACTCCCTCTATTCTTCTTATTAATAAAATTCCATTTTTAAATTACAAAATGTACCACAAAAAAACAGGATTTGGCCTCTATTAAAAAACTAATCTCCGGCCAGTTAGAAATGTTTTTTTCTGGTTTGTTCGTGTGATTTTTACCTTCTCCCCCGCCCTGCCAGTTGCAGGTCTGATGTCCTTTCCTTCTGCCCTGATGTATCTACTTTTGGATCTTCCAGAATTATTTTAGATTTCTTCTCAGTGAATATTGTGAGTTCTCTAATATTTTAATAACAACTAGGATTGCATACTTACATTTATTACATAGGACCCAGGCAAGAGAAGCAGGTAATACTCTCCAAACTTGTTGGTTCTGAATGGGCAGATATGCTTTCTGTCTTGGACTTCCACAATCACATTGGGTAATGGATTTCCATTCTGATCAAAAACTTGACCCTTTACACCTGCAAGGTAAAAACAAAACTGAATATAAATACTACATTTTATGGTATATGAAAAAAAAGTATTGTAATTTTTAAAGAAAACATATGCACAATGTTAGCTATTCTGAGTTAATAAAAGTGTTAGAGGAGGAAAAGTAATTAGTTCTTTTTATTTACTTATATTTGGCAGTAATTGGGGATTGAACCCAAGGCCAAGCTGCAGCCTAGCCTTTTATTTTATTTTTTAATTTTGAGATAGTTTTTCTTAGTTATGTAGTCTGCCTCAGGCCTCCAACTTGTGATTCTCCTGCTCCAGCCTCTTGAGTGCCTGAGATTACAGGTGTGTGCCACTGCCCCCAGCTGTGAAAAGTATTTTTGATAATTGAAAATTAGTCAAGCTACCAATCTGATTTATAGATTAAATTTCCTCGTTGTTAAATATTCCATTTATAGCACAACATATAAAAATAAGAGAATACCAATAACAGTCTAAGATCCATTCCTGTCATTTCCAAGTTGTTTACTCAGTTGACAAATTATACTGCAACAAGCCATTGGTGGATTCCATAAAATCCCAAACATAATATCAGTGTATTAATTTGCAAGATATTTATACAGAGGAGTCAATAGTTTTGTCTTATGGTCAGGTAAACTATGTGGGGAGCAAAATTATAATAACAATGTTGCTTTAAGCATGGGACTGACCAATGGGTTCTTATTACTAGTAATAGCAGTGAACATTTATTGAGCACTTAGTATATTCCAGGCTCTATGCTAAGTGTTTAATGTACATTTTCTCACTGAATCTTCACATCAACTTTATAAGGTACACAGTGTTATCATAATTTTACAGAGCTGGGGGTATAGCTCAGTGGTAGAGTGCTAATATGTATGAGACCCTGGGTTTGATCTCTAGTACCCCAAAACAACAACAACAAAACTACAGTGTACAGATAAAAAAGTAAGACTTTGGATGATGAAAAAAACCTCAATTGCACACAGCTGACTAAGTGGCACAGCCTAGCTGTAAACCCATGATGGGTCTCCAGAGCCCACACTGAAGCCATTACATCATACGCACTCCACTTCAACATTTCAGGAGTAGATTTGATTGACTGACTAATTGACTGATTTGTGGTGCTGGAGATAAAACCCAAAATGCCTTGTACATTCTAGGCAAGTGCTCTACCACTGAGCTACATCCCAGCCTTCTCATTTTAAATCATAAGTTTCACATTCTAGTTTGCTCACTCCACTGACAAACCAGCCTATCCCAAGGTGAAACCATCTAACCTCAGTGACATAAATGAGAAATCACAGTGATAAGATGACCTTGATCTATCCTAAAACAAATATATTCCATAATTATTAGGGCAGAAAGACATGAAACACACATTAGTTTTTCCCAAAAAGGTTAAAATGAAGATTTTTGACATTTAGCAACAAAATTTTTCCTTCTTTCTCACTTTCTCCCTCTTCCCACTCTCTTTCTTTCTCTTTTTCTTTTTTCTTTGAGCTAGGGTCTCACTAAGTTATGCAGGCTGCCTCTGGCCTCAAACTTGTGATCCTCCTGCCTTAGCCTCCAGACTAGCTGGGAATGCAAGAGTGTGCCTTGGTGTTCAGCTCAAAATCTTCATCTTAATCATTAAGCAAACATCTGGCCCAAGTTGTCTCTTACTTTCTTTCCATATAATTCTGGACTCTTCATTTTTTTTACTCCAGAGAATGAATTATTAAATGCAACATTTCCTTCTCACCTTCTCAATACAGGTCAACTATGTAAATGTCTATTTTTATATGATTTGTTCTTTTGTCTTTTTTCCCAATTCCCGTTTGTATTTATTCCTACTATTTTGTATGCTGAGGCTGAAACACCAAACAAGACCAGTAGGTCAAGAGAGGTACAGACAGAGATATATCAGGGGAATAAAAAATAAAATTTTGAAAAAAGCTCAGATAATAAACAAAGTCACAAAAACCATCACAAATTCTGTGGCCACACCTGGAGATGTGAGGTGAAAGATAAAGCTCCCCTCCCTTTAGAAATGTATTTATTAGCTTTGTGAATGAAAAATTCTCTCTGGGTAAGAATGGGAATTCTGTACCTGTTGGCCATGATTCAGAGTGAGAGCTAGGACAGTACCTAGGAAAATGCTTATTCATGACCATGTCCCCCCCAGTGACCACAGTGACCACCTGTTTTGGATCTGATGAAAGAGCCAAGTCTGTGTCCTGTAGGCTTCTAGAACTCCACACCTACTGGATTCCTGTAGGCTCAATGGCCTAGGTGTCTGGGTGCCGTGAGTTGTTCCCCAGACATCTAGGTTCAGACCTGGCCTGAGGAGTCCAGGGGAGAGAAAGGGCAGCAGCCGGTAACTTTGGGTCTCCCCCACCCCGCAGAGAGGGGGACAAGTAGGACATTCTGGGTCTAGAATTCAGCCTGTCCCTCTGCTGCTTCCTCGGTCATAATGTCTGCAGACTTCCTCACCCAACCCATACCTAGTGAATCCTCCAAGCACGACCACAGGGCACCATGGGCCCCGACTTCAGACTGAGGTCTGCTGTGAGTTCTAACTGAAAGAATAACCTGCTGGAGCCTTACAACAGGCTGGTGTTCAGAAGGGCAGATGCTTTTACTCCCAACGCTCATGCGATTAAGCTGAAGTTCAGACAAGTGCTGCATGAGCTTCAAACAGGCCAGATGACCAAACAGCCTGGGACTTGCCCTCCAGCCCAGGCTCTTCCAGTAAGGCAGAGGCCTCTCTTTCCCAAACAAGGCAGGTCAGACACTTCCACATGGGTCAGAATCTCAGACTCAGAAGCCTGCTAGCAAGTGGTGAAAATGAGCCAGGGAATGCAACACAGCTTGGCAAATTTCAGTAGTTTTCTTACAAACTAAAGCAATACCAATAAATGTGTGTTTGCTCCCATCATCTAGAAATGAAAATATTCCTTGGCGCCATTTTGGGCATCAATGGGGAGAGAAGCTTTCTATTAAGTAACAGCAACCACACTGTAGCATTCTAAAATCTTGTTTCATTATTAAACTAGAAAAAAGCCTCTGTCTTAAGCCACAGGGGGGCAGAGTTGATACACACACACCTACGTGAACAATTCACTTTGTGTGTGTGTGTGTGTGTGTGTGTGTGTGTATGTGTGTGAAGAGTGTATAAAGAATATATATAAATATATATTTAAAGTGGGGGCTGGGATTTAGCTCAGTTGGTAGAGCGCCACTCTGCAGTCTCTGAGGTCCTGAGTTCAATTCCCAGCACCACAAAAATGGGAGAAGGATATGGCAACCCGCTCCCAAGGCAATCCCAAAACAATCTGCCATTGAAAACCCTATGAGGGTCTCTATGAGTCGGACATGACTCGATGGCACCTAACAACAACATTTAAAGTGAGTTCATATGTATATACACATCAACTCTACCCTCTTGTAGTTTAAAATGGAGGCAAATTATATGTATGTATATAAAGTGAGTTGTTCATATCTAATTATGGAGACTGGGGCTGGGGTTTAACTCAGTTGGTAGAGTGCTGCTCTGCACTCTCTGAGGACCCAGGTTCTATCCCCAGCACTGGAAAAAATGGGAGAAGGACGTGGCAGTCCACTCCCAAGGCAATCCTAAAACAACCAACTATTGAAAACCCTATGAGGGTTGCTATCAGTCACATACGACTCAACAGCTCCTAACAACAACAGTTATAGAGACATGCAAATGTATACATACTCTTCATACAATCTAGCATAAATGAACTTGTGAACTCTCCATAACAGTAATTACAACAATAGCTGTGTACCATAGTGCACACCTGTAATCCCAGTGACCTAGGAGGGTGAGGCTGGAGGATCACAAGCTCGAGGCCTGAGGCAGTCTGTGTACCTTAATGAGATCCTCTCTCAAAATAAAAAATAAAGGCTGGAGGTGCAGCTCAGTGGTGGAGCTCCCTGGGTTCAATCCCCTAGTCCTTCAAATTAAATAAATTAATAAGTTAATTAAACAATTAAAAAGGACATGGGGGTGCAGCTCAGTGGTAGACCACTTGCCTAGCATGTGCGAGGCCCTAGAACCTCCTAGTACTGCAAAAGAACAACAATTATGCTGTCATTTGTATGTTACTTATCAGTTTATAAAGCTCCTTGAGACTGCCAATATTGTCTCAAAATGACACTGCAAAACCCACCCTAATTCAGTGCTTGGTGAATAATCTTTATAGCTTGATTAAAATTCTGAAAATAGTAGTGTAGTTTCAGAGGGCACACTTCATATTCAATTGCACTCTTAAGGTGATCTTGATGAACAAATTTCAGAAAAGAATACACAGAGTAACATTCTAAAGGATCAATATGGGTGAAGTATAATACAAAGGCTGAATTAGTACATGCCTCGTGAGGAAAAGTTAGCGGAGAATGCAATGCCAGAATTCTAAACAGAGGACCCCAAACAAAGTTTGATGACAATGAAGAAGGAGGACGATCCAAGGATACATTTTTAATCCTTATTAAGATGCTGGTGAAAAGAAAGATGATATTTTGTAACATCCCCTACACAAGTCCTCAGCCTCCATGAGTAACTCAGCCAGTTGGACACAGCCCTTCCTGTGAGTTCCCCAATTATCTCTGTGGACTTCTGTTTGGGTTAGGGGATGGACTTGGGGACGCAGGTAAGAAGGTGGGTAGAGACATCCATTTAAGGGATGTGTGGCTGAGGGACGGTCCTAATTACCCTTGTCCTCAGTCCTCTGCCCCTATGCTCCCTGCTCTCATTCTTCCCCATCTGTTCAGCAGGTGGAAAATGGTGTAGTATGTAGAAAATTCCAACAAGCCAGTGCAGCAAACCTCTTCACACACACACACCCCTCCATCTTGGGTCAATATGGCAGCATAACTATTATGACAATTCTTAATGTACTGCTTCTCCTACAGCATTCAGAATGCAGAAAGATAGCTAACTCTGGCAATCCAAAAGAGCCTTCCACACCCTGCCCAGAGACACCAAGTGGTTAATAAACTGCATGTGATTCCATCACAAGTAGTGTGTTTCTCTAATGCAACGGTTTCATAAGTGTGATCCCTGGACCAGCAGCTTCAGCATCGCCTAGGAATACGTTAACAATTCAAGTTCCACTAAGTCAGAAACTCTGGGATGGGGCCTGCAATTCAAGTTCCACTACATCAGAAACTCTGGGATTGGGCCTGGCAATCTGTTTTAGTAAGCCCTCCCGGTGAGCCTGCTGCATGTTTCAAAGCTACTAGTCTTTTGCAAAATTTAGTTTGTCCATCTGTGATAAAGGCTAGACAGCCTTCAGGAAACAGGCTGGGAAGATTCCAATTCCTGGTCATTTGGCAGAGTTGCAGGGTAGGGGATGATGAAGCTAATGGTACTAGAGTACCATCCCACTCTGGAAAAAAAAAAAAAAAGCAAAACAGTACATCTAGTGTTCTCTGGGTCTGTGACATTGCAGAGCAAGTGACAGGCAAACACAGTTTTCTCCTCTAATTGAGAGATTATGTAAAAGAGTAACATCCTGTTTTCCTGATCCTTTGCCAGATTTCCAAGTCATTCAACATGTAAAATTAGGAGCAATCTGGATTTTTATGCCTCCAAATTAACTAACAGGCAACATGCTTTCTCTTTTATGAACACATGGGCACTTCATTTCTCACACGGAGGACCTGGGTTCCATCCCCAGTACCGCAAAAACGGGAGAAGGACTTGGCAATCCATTGCTGAGCAATTCCCAAACAAGCAGCCATTGAAAACCCTCAGAGATATGACCCAGTTATACCACTACTGGGAATACCCCCCAAGGGAGAGGAGGTCATCATACCACAGAGACACCTGCATCTCCACATTCAATGCAGCACTTTTCACAATAGCAAAGATATGGAACCAACCAAGGTGCCCATCAACAGAAGAATGGACAAAAAAATTATGGTACATATACACAGTGGAATACTACTCAACAGTTCAAAAAATGAAGTAATATCATTTGCAGCAAAATGGATGGATTTGGAGAACATCATCTTAAGCAAATGAACACAAGCTCAAAAGGAGAAATACCATATGTTCTCACTCATGTGGGTCCTGAATCATAAAGGAAGGAAAAAATCCTATACATAAATTGAAATACAAAAAAATGCACAATTAAACTTAGCATAGAAGGGACAATTTAAGGAATGAAGGAGGGAGGGAACTTGCACAGGGAAGCAAAGATTGGAGAAGGCAGGATGGGGAGGAGGGTCAGTGAGGAAGGATGAAGGGGGAGAGGTCAATCTCAATGTAAACAGCACAACTTCATGAGTATGCTGGAAAAATAGGGGAAGATAACCCAAATAAGTATCAGAGTTTTACTACATACTAGCCAGAAAGCTCCATAAACTTTGTGGGTCGATGAAAGTGTTGCTAGAACTGATGTAAAGGATCCATAATGGAAAAAGCCATTGCTGTATTACTCTGCACCCCATCATCATTTACTAATAGGGGTAAAAAAAAAAAAAAAGAAAACCCTCAGAGAGTTGCTATGAGTTGGACCCAACTCAATGGCATCTAACCAAAACAACAACATAGATATTCACAGAGAATTCTTAACCCTTAGTTCTGAGAATGAGGCTGTACCTGGAATACTCAGAGGCTTATATATGCCCAACCCAAAGATTCTGCTAGATGCTATGTTTTGCGTTAAAAAAGAATAAGAAAATCTTACAAACCTAGGTGCACCTGTTTTATATATTCAATTAACGAGGCTTTGTTATCATTCCAAAAGAATGGAAGTCTCTCCTCACGAGGATATTTACAGCATGACAGCTCCAGTGTAATTTCAAAACACTGGGCCCAGATGTAGTTGTAATCTTGCATTCCACCTGAAAATAAACATATTTAATTTTTGTTAAGGTCTAAAATTGGAGTGAAGCCAAGTATCACATACCTTGGGGACAAGTGAATGAGACAGTTGCAAGGAAAGTACATAAAAACAGAAAAAGAAGAATGTGACATATTCACATGTAAAATCAGGGCTTCATATTTTATTACTCAGGCATGACTAGACAATCCTAAATACTCCCATATGGATAATTGGGTTGGAACTGATTGAAGTTCAGCTGTGCATCAAAATTAAGTGAAGAGTGGGGGAAGGATTCTTTATTTTCATTTTTGCTTTTTGAAATCCTACATTACTACAGAACTCTTCCAATTACATTTCTTCTTTAAATTACATTTTAAATGAATAAAAGCTAGAGTAAGTTTTCTCTGAAAATATTTCTATAAGCCATTTACAAACTCACGTACATAAAGCTAAGTATACCAGTTTAAGGGAATAATAATGGCTAACATTAACTGAGTGCTCATTATTCCTAGCTGCTTTTCAAAGTGCTTTGTACCAACTCATTTAATCCGCACAATTATTACCACCTTTTCCAGAGGAAACAATCACAGATATGAAATCATGTGTGCTGTGATTCCTGCCCATGGATGGCAGAGACTGGGGTGCAGGCCACCTGGCTCTGATCCTCATCACGCCAGATCACTTCTGAGGGTCAGAGAAAGAATGCTGCTGCCTCCTGGGAGGAAAAGAACTCAGATCCCAGTGGCTCCTGGACTGCCACTGCTCAGGCTTGCTTTCCAGTTCTACCTCTGGAGACCCTATTTTCAAAAGGTTATAATCATCACATATTTTCTAAGATGTAAAACTTTTCATGTTTTAATATCTTTGATCTGGCATGTGTCTTAAACTTCATGCCTGAAAAACATGTCTTTAACTAAAAACATTTTTTTTCTTTTTGGTAATACATTGTGCTTTGCAATCAATACCATCTTGGGTTTCATGAAATATAATAATTCTTTAATTTCTCTCCCCCTCTCTCCACCCCCTCTCAAATGCTGGGACCAGCCCAGAGTCTTATAAATGCTAGGCAATTGCTCTAGCGCTGAGCTAGATTCCCCAGCCCAACAGTGATAAGTAGATTTTAATTTGTTACACTTGATATCTGCCCAAGAAAGTGTTTTCTTTCTTTCTCCTTCTTTCCTTCCTTCCTTTCTTCCTTTCTTCTTTCTCTCTTCTTCCTTTCTTCCTTCCTTTCTTTTTTTCTCTCTCCTTCCTTCCTTCCTTCCTTTTATTCTTCCTTCCTTCCTTCTTTCCTTCCTTCCTTTATTTTTCTGTCTTCCTTTTTCTTCTGTCCTTTTTTCCTTCCTTCCTTCCTTCCTTCCTTCCTTCCTTCCTTCCTTCCTTTTCAGTTTTTGCAATACTAGGACGTTAAACTGAGGGCTTTCCACATAACTTGCAAGAACTCTACCACTGAGCTGTACCCTCAGCCCCCTTTTTTATGTTTTGAGGCAGGGTCTCACTAAGTTGCACCTGGCTTGACCATATTCTTGAAAGTAAGCTTGTTCTCTACTTTAGTACTTCCAAAATACCATGATGGAATTGAGAATACATATTTTTAGCCAGGCGTGGTGGCATATGCCTGTAATCCCTGCACTTTGGAGACTGAGGCAAGAGGCAGGCCTGGGCTATGGTTGTGAGTTCCAGTCCAGCCTGGATTACACAGCAAGATCCTATCTCAAAATTAAAAAAAAAAAAAAAAAAAAAAAAGCCAGACACAGGAGGCAGAGGCAGGAAGATCACGAGTTCAAGGCTAGAAGCAGCCTGTGTAATTTAGCGAGACCCTGTCTGAAAATAAACAAAACAAACAAAATGGGATTTGGGGTAGAGCTCAGGGGTAGAATGCTTGCAAATTATGTACAAAGCCCTGGGTTCAGCATCCAGTAACACACATACACATACACAGACGGTCAAAATATTATATCAAAATATTAAATGTCAGCCAGGCGCAGTGGCACACGCCTGTAATCCCAGCAGCTCGGGAGGCGGAGGCAGGAGGATCGCAAGTTCGAGACCAGAGGCAGTCTGCATAATTTGGCAAGACCCTGTCTCAAAAAAGTAAAAAAATGGGCTGGGGATGCAGCTCAGCAGTCCAGCACTTGCAGAGCATGCAAGCGCAAGGCCCTGGGTTCAACCCCCAGTACCACCAAAAAAAAAAAAAAAAAAAAAAAAAAAAAAAAAAAAAAAAAAAAAAAAAAAAAAAAAAAAAAAAAAAAAAAAAAAAAAAAAAAACATGTTAAGTAATATCTAGGAAGGCCCACATTCTAATTAAGAAGAATTTCTCTGTCCTTCCTATTTCCTTTTCTTACCTTACAGGTTTTATATTTCTCTCTGAACCCATTTTTCCCAAAACACATAGAAGGAAAAGGAAGAGAGAAAAGAAAAGAAAACAAAGCCCTTGGGTAGATGGATCTGTCTCAAGTAGAAGGATCCTGAGCAAAGTATTTGGGATTAAAAATGCCAAGCATGGGGGATGTACACAGTTCTGGATAAGGCCAGCCAGGCTCAGCCAATAAAACCTGCAGGTGGCCCAGAAAGCTTGGCTCTGAACTCCTCAAGGCAGCTGGCTGTGCCTGCTTTTTCTCTGAGAAGGATACACAGCCTCACACATACACACTTGGGAGCAATTTCCAACAACTGTGGATTTTTAGTGAATTTCCTACACATCTGGATTTGTGTTAAAAGTTACAGTGAACATGAAGGACAGCTGTGTCACTGGGCAGCTGGGGGCCAGCCCTCTGCTAGCTACGAAGAGGGAAGAGGATGACTCTGCAGCAGCCCTACAGTGCCAGAGAGGACAGGTCCTGGACAGCAGAGAGAAGTTGAGGATGTTGTGTGTGGCTGGACTTGCTGCCTGAATACCATCAACTGTGGGCTCTGCTTATCTACATCATTTGGAAAACTGACAGTGAAGTGCCCAGACACAAAAGTATCAGCCTGTGCAAGGTTACCCAACTGCCTCTGCATACAAAATGACAATGGGGCAAGACGCCTTTGGAAGTGGCCTGCATGCAGAAATGCAGCCTGCAGCTTTCTGTTTGTAGGGTCAGGCTGATGAATCTGCAAAGGAATGCTTTTTAGTTCCAGCCCACCATCTCTCTTTTTGTCCTTCTTCTCAAAATTCCTCATATTTTTCAGTTTCCAGACTAGTAGTTCTTGGACATGCTTGGGATTCTGTTTATATTATTCCCTCTGATAAGAACAGCCTGCTTTCCATGTTCCCTATATGGCAATCACCCCTCCCTTACCTGGCCATCCCATTCCAAGGGTGGAAAACTGGAGGCCCCCTCCCGCTGGGTCCTGCCTGCAGAGCTCTTTTGTTTAACCTGTAAAGTAGCTTTAAAATCATGTACTTCTTCATGATATCCAGCTTCCTTTATAAACGGGAAGATCTGGCAATATCGGCTCTCCACTGTTGACGGTAATAATTAGCTGGATCTGAGCAGCAGCTGTCCCTGCAGATGGGACATAAACATTACATTTCTCCAAGGTCTTCGCTACTCTCTAGCAGCTTTTGGCTTTTCACCCCTAGGGTACACTGTACCTTTTCTAAATCTCCATTCTTGTTCTAATTATACTGCCATGACAATGATTTATTTGCATTAAACTTGAGGCTCAGGGTTGTCTTACTCATCTTTCTCGGCACAGTTCCTGGATCCTGGTATTGAATGAATGAATGAAGGAGGCCATTGGCAGTGAGGAACATACCAGAGCATCTTCTACACCATAGGTCACCTCCACCACTCCAGTGATAGGAGCTGGTGGAGACATGACTGAGGCCTATGCATTGTGCCTAAAGATCTTTTGACAACCGATGGGTCAACATAAACCAGCTGGTACCTCCAGGTGAAGGTGATAAGGAGAACAGAAGAAATGAGAAGAAACTCACCTTGAAGTGGATACCAAGAATATCCATTCGTGATGCCATTCGGAAAGTTCATTTTATTTTTGCACTGATCTCCTTTTGTCATGTTGGGGTTTCTTGAAGCATAGGTATGGGCAAGGTGTTGAAAAACATCATCATCAGGAGTCAAGCTTCGTGAGAGCAATGTCCCAGTTGCTGTAGTAGAAAGACAAACCAAGACTTTTCAGCTGAGTTTAGAGGAAGAGGAAATGCAATGCTGTAGTAGCAAATGCATAATCACATCCCACACAAATGCTCTCACTCTCTGAGAAGGAAGTCTATCCTCTTCCATGAATGGTCCCTCTGTTCTTCTTTTCTACTTTTTAATGAACAAGGTGATATCTCACAAAATAAGTCAGATACATACTCAAACTTCTTCTAAATCAGCCTAAAACCTCAATACCTTCTTTGTCACTTTTGGTCATTTCTGGAGTTCAGCAATTTTCCTTAGGTATCATAGTCCTTAAACATACTACATCCCACAGAATCGTAAGAGGACTCAACAACTACTTGTTATATGAAGAGCAAAGAGAGACAAGTTGTTTTGGTTTTATTTTCATTTGGCCATGTTGCCTTCTCTATTATCGTTATTAGGTGCCGTCGAGTCGGTATCCGACTCATAGCGATCCTCATAGGGTTTTCAATGGCTGACTGTTTCAGGATTGCCTTGGGAGTGGATTGCCAGGTCCTTCTCCCATTTTTGCAGTGCTGGGAATTGAACTCAGGACTTCAGAGACTGCAGTGCAGCGCTCTACCAACTGAGCCAAATCCCAGACCGTTGCCTCCTCTGAGATAACCTAAATCTGTACTATTTCACTGATGAATATCACGTTGTTGGTTGTCAGTTCAGCCATTGCACCAATGCACTGTTCAAGAATCCTAGGATAAACCGAGTGTGGTGGCCTGTAAACCCAGTGACTTGGGAGGTAGAGGCAGGGGGAGTGCAAGCTCGAGACCAGAGGAAGTGTGCAATTTAGTGAGACCCTATCTCAAAAAGTAAAAAAATGGGCCGGGGGTGCAGCTCAGTGGTCCAGCACTTGCAAAGCATGGAAGCATGAGGCTCTGTGTTCAACCCCAAGTACTGAAAAAAAAAAAAAAAAAAAAGAAAAGAAAAAAGAATTGTAGGATAGATGGCTCAGGGTTGGGGAAATGAGGCTCCTTCTTGCCCAAGCCAGAGGAGAGGAGTTCATCCCCCTCCAGAAACAGAGTGGTTGTACCTCTGGTGTGTACTTAGCCAGAGCGGGGGCCCACATTGCTTACCTGGAATGCCATTATCAAATGGGTAGCTGGCCACAAGGGCACCACCGTGGAGGTTTGCAGAGAGGACAAATGTCTCTGTTTTCAGCCACTTCATGATGGCCAGAGTTTCTGGCTGCCTCGAAACATTATTATATTCAAAAGCATCAGGGAAATTTCTGTTCAGGTCATACTCGTTATAATTTTCCCTTTAAAAGAAAGAATTTGGTAAGGTTTAATGGTGAGGAGGGAGTCATTTCTTGCAATGTGAACACCAGTGTAGTGAACCATGGCCGTGGTGGCTTACCAGGACCACACCTGGCACTCACACTCTGGTCCTCTCCTGTGTGCCTTGCTCTCACCATGGGACATTAGCTATGGTAGCTCAAAGCAGAGGCTAGATAAGTGTTTGTGCTCTGGGACTTTTTTGCTCTTGGAACACTGCCTTTTAGAACCTCAAGACTCCAATGGTGGCTCCCGGAGAGGCCACGCGGAAACATGAAAAACCAATGGGAGAGCCAGAAGGCAACTCCAGACAGGCTCAGGCTAGTTGTCTCAGACAGACTAGCGCTGAGGCCCCAGAGGAGGCACAGAGACCAGCCATCCCTCTCTGCCTAGCCCAAACTCCTCACCTACAGAACCAAGAGTAAACACTTTGTTGTTCGGGGTCACCAAATTTGGAGATGGTTCGTTACATAGTACCCGATAACACAGACAAAGGTGAATGTACTGCTTTATACAAACATGTTTCTGAAAAGTGGTGTGGCTGTATTTAAATGTTAGGAAACTTAAAATGAATAGGAATCCAGCAGTGAGATTTCATTGATTCATTTCTGGTAGAGCCAACAAATTTATGCATTATACAGATATAATTAGACATTTGAGAAATTCTAAACCTCTTGATGTAGCTTGAAACAACATAAACTGTTTAGATCAGAACTACCATGAGACCTACTCTTCTTCGTGGTTAGTTCTTGGATTACTGACTTAATAAATCAATGGATAATTATGGAGGGCCTGGATGCTATTTCAGGCAATAGGGAGCTAACAGTGATGAACAGAGAGGATTCCTGCCCTCTCTGTTCAGTGGGGAGAGAGACATTAAATAAGAAATTGTTGTTGTTGTTGTTGTTGTTGTTGTTAGGTGCTGTCGAGTCAGTATCCGACTCATAGCGACCCTCTGTACAAGAGGAGAAACAATATAGTTAGTGCTTCTCTGCTGTTCATAGGGTTTTCAATGGCAGATTGATTTTTGGGAGGGGGTTGCTGGGTCCTTCTCCCAAGCCTACAGCATCTGGTGTTCCCAGGCAGTCTCCCATCCAGGTACTAACCAGGCCCGACCCTGCTTAGCTTCCGAGATCTGGCGGGATTGGATGCCATAGGGCTACAGCTGCAGGCATTAAAAACTGTGCTATGAAGGTAAAGTTGCCAGGGGATCTGAGAGTATGCCACAGGACCTAATATACGATGTATAGTCAGGGAAAGTGTCTTAGAGGGAATGTTGTTTAGGCTGTGGGACAGGGTGAGGAGTGGGAAATGGATGTGCAGAATGCCTGAGCTGAGAAAGCACCTGGCAGTTCCAGGAGACGGAAGAGGATCAGAGAGGCTGAAGCAGAGGGAAGAAGTATGCCCACTGTAGGAGAAGAGCCTAGGCAGGTGCAAGGCATCCAGGATTCCATGCTCCATCCTTTAAGCAATGGTGTCCTGGAGAGCACCGGCAGGCACACCCAGGGCAGGGGACAGGCTTGGAGGTGTTGCACTGCTCTGTGAATCCTCTTGCCCAGGCCAACAGGATCCTGATGGAGCCTTTGGGTTGTTTTGGCTAATTTTTAAATAAGGGTTGACCAGCCCATCTTTACCTTCCACTACTGTAAAAACAGTCAGGTTTCTTGACAGATTCGAATCCATCTGGGTTCATTGACGGCATAATGTGTATCCGGGCACTGTTGATTAGATTCGTGATTTCGGGGTCTTTCCCATGGCTGCTGACAAGATAGTCAATCAGGTGGAGCAGCAGTTCCCGCCCCACAGTCTGGATGTGTGAAAGAGAAAAGGGGTGTTATTTGATCAGAGGCAATAAGGCAAACAGTCCCCAAAGCACAAATTCTCCAGCAGAGGCCTCTACACCTGATACTCTAGATCAAAACTAGTAAGATGACTTTCTCAAGCACGCTGACTGTCTGGCAAGTGACAGTCAATCATGGGTTGTGCTGAAAAGTATCCGTTAGTAAAACTTTAAGTACTCATTTGGAACTAATTTATTTTTTTTGAGTGTGGGTGCGCTGAGGATTGAAACAAGAAACAAGTGTGTAACCGAGTATTTTCTGTTTGCCTCAATTTTCTACAACAAATCACAAGTTTTTAACTGCAGAAGATAAATACAAATCTTGATAAAGAACAAACTAAGCAACAGATTTTTTTAAATGCTGAGGTAAACAGATGACATTTCAGTGCATATTAAGCAAAATCCTCTTTTTTTCCTTGCACTATATTTGCTGCCTGTGGAACAGCGGATTTATGCCAAACGTTATTCAAATTAATTCTTTGCAGCCTTAGCATAAATGTTTCAAACATTCATTCATGTTTTATGTATCAACCTCCTTCTCTTCCTAATTTTAAGACTTTAGAATTAAGTCTTTGAATATGAAACCTTGGAGAGTTCAAATTATAAGAAAGAATGTGGTCAAAACAGCCCCCAGTAGCTCCACCAGCCTCTTGCTCGGCATGCCCACTTCCTTTCTGTATGAGTGTGGACTTCGTGAAAGGCTCCCCAGTGAGGGGCTGAAGGCCAGGGGCACACACCAGCCTCAGGAGCCTTTCACTGGTGGCTCAAGTTGTAGTTACAACAGCAATAACTCAAAAAGGAGAAAATAAATTGCCTAATAGGTTTTGTTCAATTCAGCCAAGTTGGGCTGGGCACAGTGGAGCACACTTGCAATCCCAGCAACTCGTGAGGCAGAGGCAGGAGGACAGCAGGTTCCAGGCAGAGGCAATTTGCATAACTTAATGAGACCCTGTTTCAAGATAAAAAAATAAATAAAAAAGGGGCTGGGGGTGGAGCTCAGTGGCAGTTTGTGTGCAAAAAGTACGTGCAAGGATGCACAAGGTGCTAGGTTCAGCCCCACAGTACAAAAAAAAACCCAAAAAACAAAAACCAAACAAACAAACAAAAAATCAACTTAGCCAAGTTGGAATTTACCAGATAGGTAAAATGAATCTGAGTCTAGCTCTTCACAGAATGTGGGTAAATAATGGAAATTTTTGAATGAACAATCCACAAGGCAGGTTGTAGTGTGTGTGCATGGAGGGGCATAAAAGTTTCTGCCATCCTAATGATGGAATCTCTTTTTAAAATGCTGCACCATAAGGTGGCATTTCTAGGGGAAAAATAAGTCTGTCAATTCTGGGGCTCCACCATGGCATGTTACAGATTTAATTCATTTGTGACTGCCTACCTAATCTTTCTTGTTCAAATATCAGCCTAAATATTATATTGTCCAACATACTTTCCCTGGCCTTCCACATCTACATTTAGTGGTCTGCCTGTGTGGCCTCATCACACTGCACACGCATGCTATCTAATGCTGTTCACATACATCACTCACCCCACTGACCACTTGTTCCAACCCTACCATCTAAGCCTTGAGGGCAGGGATCCTAACTAGTTTCCACTGTGTCTCCGGATCCCTGGTCTATCTTGCCCAGCTCTTGGCATATCAGGGATTCAATAAGTAATTGGTAACTAATTACAATAATCCCAGCAACTCTGGAAACAGAGGCAGAAGGATCACAAGTTCAAGGCCAGAGGCAGCCTGTATAATTTAGCGAGATCCTGACTCAAGATAAAAAGTAAAAAATGGGCTGCAGGCGCAGCTCAGTGGTACAGCACTTGCAAAGCATGCAAGCACGAGGTCCTGGGTTCAACCCCCAGGACCGCAAAAAAAGGGGGGGGGGGAATGACAAGTTTAGTTTTGTTTTAATAAATTTGGAACCTCTATTGCATGGGATCCTGCACACCCCAGATTTTCTAAGACAGTCACAATTTCAGATATTTTGTCCTATAGTCTGTGTAAACCACTAAAATGCTAAACACAAACATTTAGACATACAAATTACATGTCATTAACTGTCTCTTGTATCTAGAAAGTGCGTAAAATCATCTGCCCTTTATCCTTTATTTTCAGGTTGAACATATACATTATGTACATTACTATTCTGGGAATCTTTTCCATTTCATCTTATAATCTGGAATATAATATGTTATAAAGCAAAGTCTACCAAATGTGAAATTCTAAATGCAATGTGTTTCTCAAAAGTCTCTACCCAAGTAAACACAGTAAAAAACAATTCATTGATATTTAAGAAACAGAAGCTTAAAAACTCCCTAGCAAAAAAACAAAAAAACAAAACAAAAAAACAAACCAAAAAACAAAGAAACAAAGGTCAGATCTGCAATTCAATTCAATTTAGCCAATGCACACTGAGTAGCTACTCCCATAATAATTTGGTCATAAGCTCTAAGGTCAAGGGAACCTGAGCTGGAATGCAGGCTCTGACTTGTACCTTATCTGCTGCTGGGTTAGCTGAAAACTCTTGGCACCTAGTACTGTAAGTACATAGTAATTCCTTGCTTTAATATTTTCACTGGAGAGGAATTAAAGATGTCTTACCAAAGTAGAGATTGACCAAGTAATGATTTTTTTCTATAAAATTTTATAGAAACATGGGATAGCCAGCTGCAGTGGCTCATGCCTGTAATCTCATCCACTGGGGATGAAGAGGCAGGAGAATCATAAGTTCGAGGCAGCTTGTATAACTTAGCAAGATCCTGACACAAAATTTAAAAAAAAAAAAAAAAAAAAGAACATAGGCTGTAGTGCACCCCAGTGGTAGAGCACTTGCAAAGTATATGAAAGGCTCTGGGTTCAAACCCCAAGTTCACACGCACACACACACACACACACACACACACACACACACACACACACACAGAAATGCAACAATGTACAATGAAATGCATGTTGGCAAATGTTATAATGAGATCCATTAAGCTGTACGTTGTTGTTGTTAGGCACTGTTGAGTCGGTATCTGACTCATAGCAACCTTACATACAACAGGCAAAAGGCTATTATCAGTGCTTCTCTGCTATTCATAGGGTTTTCAATGGTTGATTGTTTTTTGGGAGTGGGTTTCTGGATCCTTCTCCCAAGCCTACAGCACCTGGTGTTCCAGGTGATCTCCCATCCAAGTACTAACCAGGCCTGACTCTGCTTAGCTTGCAAGATCTGACAGGATCGGGTGCCACAGTGGTTCGGCTGCAGGCCAGCTGTACATTATAAATTACTAATAAAATAAAAAGAAGATGATCAGCACAAGACAGAGAAGGGAGAGTGTGAGGAAGGGACAATGGTATAGACCTTCCCAGCTTCTCTCCTGTAAGCACACCAAGGTTTAGGATATTACATAATCCCAGTGTGAGGGTGTGGCCAGTTTTCAATAAAGCTCAATTTTAGATTATTGATTATAGTTTTCTCCTAAGCAATCAAGTAGCAGAATGAAGTGTGTGGGGGGTGGAGGGCTAGGCATAGGTACAAAGATCCCAACTCCAAACAATCTGAATATTGTGTAATAAGGGAAAAGTAGAACCCCATTCAGTGTGTGCTGGCACCAACCTTTCCAATTAAAAACGGTTTAAGCTGAATGTCCTGGTGCATGCCTGTAACTCCAATGACTCAGTAGACTGAGGCAGGAAGATTGCACATTTGAAGCCAGAGGCAGCCTCTGCACCTTAGTGAGAGCCTGACTCAAAAATTTAAAAAAGGACTACGGATGTAGCTCAGTAGAAAAGCGCTTGCCTAGCACAAAGCCCTTGGATCAACCTCCCAAACAAAACAAACAAACAAACAAAAACCCTGATTATACTGTAGGTATGTGTGTCACTTAGTAGCCTGCATAAATTAAACCTAATATTGGGTTTCTACATTCCAATGTGTGTGCAAACCAGCGCCTGGATGAACTAGAAAAATACCTGCTAGCCTTATTACAGTGAGAAAGGCAGAAACTCAGAAATATTTCTTCCACACTGTTGTGAAAACAGTATGCATATCAAGCAACAAAGGCTCACATGGATGTCTGTCTGTGATTCCACAGCAGCTCAGGAGAGGGAACAGGGAACAAGAGACGGAGACAGGCGACAGAGAAACCTACTTCACTGTTGCTCTTTCTAAGGCTCTGGATTCAGACAGCTTCTGACCAAACCTACACTTAGATGGCCCATGGGACAAAAACACCAGCCTTCTGCAGAGGTGATCTGAACACTTAGTGTGACACATGCCCAGTAACTGTTAGCTACTGCTATTGCTGTCTTATAAGGCATTGTATGAAAGGTAATTTGTAAGTCTGATTAATGTAGCATACTGAGCCACTGTCACAGAAAGGATGTGAGACAATAGCAAGGCCACTGAGGACACGCAAAATATCTACAATATGGGCCTTGCCCCAGTAAGATAATCTCATCATTGTAAGAATAAAGAGTGTATGAAATATGTACAAACGAGTGGGCTTACAAAATACATTACTTTTTAAAAAATATAACGCTTGCAAATGTCCATTTTAAGTTGTTTTTTCCACCCACAGTTTGCATTTTGAATCTCTGAATGCAGCCAAGTTAAGTAGCTCAGATCCTCAACATCAACCAAATTTATTGTTGTTGTTAGGTGCCATTGAGTAATGTCGGACTCACAGTGACCATTATAGGCTTTTCAATGGCTGATTGTTTTGGGATTGCCTCGGGAATGGATTGCCATATCCTTCATCCATTTTTGTGGTGCTGGGAATCAAACCTGGGACCTCAGAGACTGCAAAGTGGCACTCTACCAACTGAGCTAGGTCCCAGCCCCATCAACCAAATTGTTGTTGTTGTTGTTAAGTGCCATTGAGTTGTATCTGACTCATAGTCATCATTACAGGGTTTTCAATGGCTGATTGTTTTGGGAGTGGATTGCCATGTCCTTCTCCCATTTTTGCGGTGCTGGAAATCAAACCTGGGACCTCAGAGACTGCAGAGTGGTGCTCTACCAATTGAGCTAAATCTCAGCCCTATCAACCAAATTAGCTCATCTTAATTCCTAAGATGTATATTACCAAAAATATTTCACCTAAACCAGCATACCTTTGGTTCCTAACTTCCAGTTTAAAGTAAATAGAGTGACTCAGGGCTCAAGCTCAATGATATTATAAGGAAGCAAATAAAAAATCCAGAATGTGGGGATTCTGCAGGAGAGACAACTGGTCACTTCTTACATATTATATTATAAAAAGATTCTTCAAATGCTACTTTATGTTTACTTCTTTATTATTTTTTCTCAGTACCAGGGAGTTGAACCCACGGTCTCATGCATGCTTTGCAAGCACTCTCCCACTGAGCTGCACTCCAAGCCCATTTTTCACTTTTTATTTTACGATAGGATCTCACTAAATTAGCACAGGCTGCCTCTGGCCTTGAACTTGTGACCCTCCTGCCTCTGCCTCTCGAATTGCTGGGATTATAGGCATGAACCACTATGCCTGGCTTCAAATGCTACTTTAAAAGATATTGAAGGGATATATTAGCCAATTATGATTCATGGTCCTGGATCAGATTCTGATTCGGACAATCTTGATGACATTCTGAAAATTGGAGAATCTACAAAATGGGGGATAAGAAAAAATATAAACACTTATTGATATGAAAGGGTAGCTGTCATTTACTTAAAATGTTAAGTAGCAAAATAGCATAGTATGGTTTGGTAAAAGTCCACCCACACATACACAAATATCTGAAAGGAAAAATAAGTAATTAACAGTGCCAATTTTTGGAAGGTCAATATATAATTTTTTTTGTTGTTTTTTTTTTCGAAGGTACATCTATACTGATTTTGTAGTAACAGATTATTTTTAGGAGTTACTGGTCCTCTTGTAACTAGCTTTTTTATAGATTGAACTTTTGCTCTTAGTTTTAAGCTTTTAAAGGTATAATAACCAGGTGTGTGTAGAAGGGGATATTTTCCGATACTTTTCTTGCAATCTTAAATTTTAAATTCTTGTTTGGAGTAAAACAAACTCCTCACTGTTTACAGATAGCTCCTGAGTTGTAAAAATTCTATCTCGTTTTTCCCTATTCAATCTTGTATGCTTCTATTTAATCTTGACTGCCACAGACAGACTGAAAGTGTGAGGTTACTTTTTTCTCGCATCTGTGTAGAAAATGTAACAGGTTATTTTTAAGAGATGAAAGATCCAATTCTAAAACAAAGTGTAAAGGGGTAGGGTAGAAATTCATTGGAGAAATGGCTGGTATGATGGACAGAATCGGATACTAATGCTGGTGAGGTTCATTATCACCGAGCCATGGAATCAAGGGTGGAAATCGCACATGCAGTGGGGTGCACTCCAGAGAGAGGAAATGTTTTTAGAATCATGTGGTCTGTTCTGCCCACTTTGCCACTGCATGCACGTGCCTCCTGCAAGGATTCCCCACGTGGGGTCCATCAACCTTGGGGTCACAAGGCAAGCTTATACCTCTAAAAAAGGTTAAGACCACTGCCGTACAATGCTAGCCAAATAGGATTGGAAGCACTGAAAAGCTTGGAAAAGTACTGAAAATGCTTTCTGTTCCAAAAGAGCAAAGGGAGGAATGAGGTGGTGGTGAGACTGTTCTCTGAGTAGTGACTCCTCTGCTCCTAGGTGAGGCGTCCCTTGCTCCAGCTCCCAGGGCCACCAGGAGGGCAGAGTACACAAGACCTCAACTTCAGATTAATAAAGTTCTCAGTAGCTCCACAGAGCCCACCCGCACTGCTACCAGCTGAGACACAAAAGGAGTAACAGTACTTCTGATCCCCACCCCCACACACATGGAGCCTTTTCCTCCACCTCATCTCAGTCTTCAGCATTCCTCACAGAACTGGAGCAAACTATAGATCCTGATCTGCTGGGATACACTAACTACCCAGAGAGAAAGATGTCTGTCAGACATTTGGGAAAGTTCATGAGAATAAGCAAATGTGGGGGTGAGAGGAAGGTCTCTTGCTTATCTTTGGACATTTCAGTTTTGAGGAGTAATTTCTGAGTAGCAGACTATAACCTCTGAAATGTCAGGAATTCAGCAAATAAGCTATTGGAGACAATGAGTGCCATCTGTCTCTTATTAAAACAGATTCCAAGGGACCTTGATCAATAGACTAGATAGCAAAAGGAAGAGGAAGTCTGGGCAGTTGTGTGTTAACAGTTGTTTTATTAAAAGCAACTTTGGTCAGATGCCCAGCAATATAAAATCTCTTAAGGAAACAGTCCATTGCACTCAAAAAGTCACTTCACCCACCCCTAAATCAGGTTTAGAGACTGCTATCTTTGTTGTTGTTATTGTCGTTAGGTGCCATTGAGTGGTGACTGATTCATAGCGACCCTATGTACAATAGAATGAAACACTACCCAACACCGTGACATGCTCAGCACTATGTCAGTGTTTCTCTGCTAGTCTAAGGTTTCCAATGGCCAATCATTTTTTGGGAATGGGTTGCCAGGTCCTTCTCCTGAGCCTGCAGCACCTGGTTTTCCCAGGTGGTCTCCCATCCAAGTACTAACCAGACCTGATCCTGCTTAGCTTCCAAGATTTGACAGGATTGGATGCCATGGTGGTATGGCTAAGAGGTAGGTATTTGCATTTTAGCTTTGGCTGCAAGAAATACCCTGGAGCAGAACAGGTTGGGCGGCATGCCTGGCAAGGGTAGTCTGTGTGTGTCATGAAGGGTGGGGCTAGGGTTTGGGGAGGGTGAAGCAAGGTCAGAAAGCTCAGCATTGATTAGAGCATGCCACCCATGGAATAATTCTTAGTGTTTTAAGTACTTATTAGTTTGTACTTATTGAAATACACATTTACTCTGAAATTCCTAAAAGTTAAACGTGTTTTATAGCATATTCCATATACACCTGTGTGAATTTCCTTTCCTATGATTAGTGGCTATCTTTCCTTCCTTTTTTTGCCCAAAGGTATGTAGTCCTAGTAAACAGGAAATATGGCAATTGTCAGGCTCTTTAAAGTATGCTAAGGAAGTAAGGCAAGAAAGAGAGGTGAACATCTTCAACTGTGTGACCATAATGGCTGCTCAGGTTAAGAGTGGTAAAAGGTGCCAGGCACAGTAGCTCAAAGCTTGAATCTCACTGACTGGGGAGGCAGCGGAGGAGGATTGCAGGTTTGAAGCTAGAGGCAGCCTGTATAACCTATCAATAACCTGTCTCAAGATAAAAAAAGGTGGCAGGGAGAGGCTGAGGTGCAGTCCACTGGTTAAAAAAAAAGTAACAAAAGGGCATTTTGCAAAACAAAATAAAAATGAGTTCATCTCTTCTAATTTGGGAAAGAAGTAAGACTATTAAGGAATGCAAGAGTGTTTGTTGAATGGTGGGTCTGAGATCCCCCCCCACCCCATCTGTGTGATCTCTTAAACTTGAACACTGAAAACATTAAGCATTCAAAAAGCCAGCTGTTAAGAGTCTGGATAGCTATTTGGGATTTTCTGATTGTTCTGAGTTCAAATACATAGCACTCCTGTGCTGGATCTCCTTCATGCCGACCAGGACTCCAAGAATGGGCTCAGCAGAGGCGGGGCACCTCGCCGGCAGGAGTTCAGAGCTGGGCACTGGTGTTCTGCTTCCCTCAGGGCACTGAGCACGCAACCAAATGGCTGTGATGTTGTACCACTTGGTTGCTTCAATTCTCTCAGAGTCCTCACAGGAACATCTTTCCCGCCTTGCTTCTTTACTACTGTGTGTGACTTATCCACGCTTCCTCCTTAGCATTTACCCAGAGCTGAAGACCGGAGGGGAAGTTTCTCTGGTGACATTTCAGAAATCGACACCATGTACGTACCTCATCTCCATGCATATTTGCCACGTATTTGAATTCTGGAATGCCAATTCTGTGTTCTTTTGGAAATCGCCCCACAACGAGAACCCACAGGTTTCTACCTTCACAGAGAAGAAGAAGAAGAAGAGAAAAATAAGTTGTCCCTTAAAATGACAAATGAACTCTGGGAGAATAAGACTAGGATACCATGGATGTTGCTTCTCCTACATGATTGCTTTAACATTTCATCGTGATTTAAATTCATCTGACTAACATATCTGTACTCAAAATGCTCTTTGTTTACTGCCAGAATTAAAGGAAACCCTTTCAAATTAACACAAGTATTTATTATTCTAGAAGGTGATTCATTTTAAAAAATTGAATCCTTACAAGGTTACATTGAGCTTATTATTCTAAAATGTTTATATACTTTGCTCTGAGATACTAGAGCCTCATAGAAGCAATCCTGCTAAGGCATACAATTATATAATGTTAAATTACAGTTGATGTTTGCCAGGAAGGCTGCCATAACTTGCAGTGCAAAGAAAGTGAAAAAAGCAACAGCAATAAAAGTTGTAACTCAGGAGGGATATTGTTCTTAAAGTACGAAATCCTGAATCTTGTCTTCGAATGCTGATGTGACATGGGCTCCTGGCTGTGTGTTCGATGTGCATAAGTTCTGTCAGGTAAACTAGAAGACACAACCCATCCTGACAATGCCGAGGAAAGCTTCTGAGTCCTGGCTCTGCCATGGATGACCTGGCATGGAAGGAAAGAAATCACTAAGGATTTGCTCTGTGCAAATATTGCAGTCGGTCCTCTGGTTCATGTAATCTGAAGTAATTCCCTGTCACAACCCACGGAAATGGATTATTAATCAACCTTTATAAATGAGAAAACCAAGCTTCCTAAAAATTAAATAAATTGCTAATGATCACATAGCCAGTAAGAGGCTATGATTTGAGCCCCAGAGCCAAGAATTTAACCCTGGTCTATTTGACTTCAATTCTAGTGCTTTTCCCATTAACAAAAATCTACCCATCTCTGAAGCGGCTTGGTTTCTAAATGAAGTAGAAATGAAAAAGTCCCTTTTAATTCTAAAGCTGTCTCGTACTTTGAACACAGGTTGTTTAAAATTGGAGATTGGGGTCTGTTTGACATCTATACATATAAAGTTAAGAAATCAGTGATAACTAAGCTTCCATGTGCAATTTAAGAGCCCAGGAAAAGAAATTAACAGCAACTGATGAGCTGATGTTGAGCAGGTTTCAGCAGAATTTTAGATCTAGTTCCTTAAATCAGGGATCTCACACACTAGGGAACAGTCAGTTGCCATGGCAGACTGAGAGAGAAGCAGATATTGGGCTTGTCTTTTTAATATTTACAACATATTTTAGAGAAATCTGTCATGACACGGTGATGCTTTAAATTCAGTAGCTGAAGGAATTCTCAGAACATACCCACAAAATGCAATTTGTCTGATTGGTACCCCCTGTTCAGGGCAGAGTTCTCATTCATTCATTCAGTCAGTCATGCTACTTATTGAATACTACTGTATCCAGTCACTCACCCTGGATCAGGCTGCACAAATATGTCATATGCTCTTTGTCCAGTTTTAGGGGGGTGAGGGGGGTTGCTTGGCAGCATGCTAAGCATGTGTCCTTCCAGTGAGCTACTCCCACTGCCTTGAATTTCTGCTTTAGTGAAGAAAAGCAATATGCAAACATCAAATCAGACTGTAGTGTGACAGACATAATCATAGAAATGTGGGTAGATTTCTGCTGTGGGTGTGGAAGAAGAAGAAATGGTTAGCTTTTTCCAAGGAGGGGATCATGAGACAGAGGTAAAGTTTTATAGATGACATTTCTGAGCAAGGTTCTGAAGAGTTATTCTCAGTGTCCCATGTGGGGAAGTATACTCCATCTGCTCATTCCCCACCAGAACCCTCTGTTCCCCAACAGTATCAAGTCTCTGGTCATCTGAAACTTCAATCCTACAAAATTAACATTTTCGTGTGAAATGAGAACTTTTCCTGAATGAGCTCTTAAACTTGGCTCTCAGTTTGCTTCTGGGGAATTCTTTTGTTAAATATTATGCCTTTAAAGCTAAAACAGTCACAGATTTGTACAGTCTAATTTGTACGGTCTAATACCCTTATAGGCAAAGGAAAAATTCAACATCATCTACACATTATATTTATCAATTGTTATTTATAACTCTGAGACAGCAACACCTGGCCTATTACCTACAGGACAGTGAAAGACAACAACACCTCACTTGATGTGGATATCTGATGTTATTTAGCTTAAGGGAAGAAGGAAATTAAACGGATCAAATCCAAGTGAAGAGGTACTTTGGTGGGTAACTCAATCCCAATTTTAGCACAAATGACCTCTAAGAGAAGGACAAGATGAGGAACATACTTTGAATGACTTTAATGGCACCAATTCTGAGAATGAAACCCAACCAATAGCCAGGAAAATACACACAATTCTTTGGGAATGACCCGCCTCTCAACTGGCCTAGACCAGAGTAAGTGCACAAAAGACAAAACAACCTGATTGCCAAGGTGAGAGTAATTGAAGCAAGATTTTTCTTTCTCTGTCAAAGTTGCAAAGACTAATTTTAGTCCCCAAAGTTCTAGCTAATAACAGGTGTGCTCAAGAGTTCTGGAGTGCTCTGCCTCTTTCTCTTAATTACAAAGTAACTGAAATTTGGATTCCAGAGACTTCAGTATCTGGATTTACTAGCTCACTCAAGTTTTGACACAAACGTGGAGCTGTAATGTGTGTGTTTGGAGGATCAGGAAAACTTTGAACACTTGAGAAGGATTCACTAAGATGTATGAGACAAGGAAGCAAAGCCTAAGCGCTACAAAATACTATAGGAGTTAGGGAGAAAATAGAAGGAGAAGCTTGAGAACACAAGTAAAACTTCAACAGGTAGAAATGAGAGGAGTTCCAGTCCCACATCAGAACCGCCTGGGATCCTTGGAAAAAATGCCAATTCCTGAGCCTCAGCCTCTAGCTACTAAACCATTCTTGAGTAAAGCCTGAAAGATAGAACACGCTCCTTTGATGACTCAGTCACATTAAGGCTTGAAAACCACTAACACTAGTCAGTGAATGTCCATACAGCCTTGGGAGGCAGTCAATCCTAGTAAAACTATCTTATTTTACATGTTAAAAGCTACATTTCTCCCACATCTTTTAATATGGCTGCTAAATGTTTTATTATGAGTGCATTACTTTTTATTCAACTAGTTCTGTATTGTGAGGCATCCAACAATAAATAATTCTGTGCACATTGTAACATGTGCACTGCAATTATCTACAGAATTTATAATATTAAAATACTTTATAATGTGAAAAAAATCAGAATGCAAAACTGGGTAACATCCAACCATGTAAACACACTATTCATTAAAAACATATAGGACCATGGCATATAAAGCCATCAATTAAATAATGGATGAGAGTTGAAAATAGCTGGGTGCAGCGACACATATCTGTAGTCCCAGTGACTCACTCAGGAGGCTGGGGAAGGAAGATCACAAGTTCAAGGTCAGAGGCGGCTTGTATGACTTCACCAGACCCTGTCTCAAAAAAATAGAATAAAATAAAATAAAAAATAAAAAAGGGGCTGGGGTGTAGCTCAGTGGTAGAGCACTTGCCTAGCACACTTGAGGGCCAGGGTTCAACCCCCAAGTATGGGGGCGGGGAAGTTGAAAACAGTGCACAGTCAAGCGATAAGGAGCTAAGTGATAGGGTGAAAAAAACAAAGTTTTTTTTTTCACTTTTCCATTTTCCCAGTTTTTTTCACTAAAAAGAATTAAAATACCAAATCCTATGCTATTTGATCTTTATAGCTCCTCTGTGTGGTGGGTGATATCCACAATTTATAGATGAGGAAAGTAAGTGGCAGAACCAGGGTTCATACTCAGCACTGTTGATTCAAAAACCTGTGCCCCTCCAGTGATATCAGGCTACCTCCATCTCTCTCAAAGCACTCTATGAGCCAGAGCCAGAGCCAGCGCTAGTCTGGGGAAAAGTTCCCTGGGCAGTTAGTTCTTTCGGCATCATGTTGCTATGGTTTGTACCTGGGGCAGAACCCTGGCTATTATAATAGCTACCTGGCTATTATGACTGATTGATCCAGGACAAGACAACCAAGAGAAAAGTTACCCTCAAGGGACACTCCAGACAGGGTGTTGATGTAGCAACACCATCAGACCACCTCTGCATTGAGAGTTTCAGTGGGATGTGCCTGGAAGAAGCAGAGACCTGCGTGGCCCTGTCACTGGAGCAGAGCGGCAGTTCAGTCAGTCATGATGCCTGCTGTATGAATGGCATGCCCCCAAAGCGAGATGCTGCTGGTTTCTGAGGCTTGCATATTTCTCTGTGTAGCCTTGCAAGGACCCTTTTGCCCTAAGTTGAAGCTTGAGAGAGCTGGCCCAGTTTCAGTTTCCTCAAAGGTCAGTGGGAATGACAGCGCCATCAGGAAGGCTGCTGTGAGGCTGTCCAGTTTACCAACAGTATGAGTTCCTTTTACTTTCCTAAAGAATGAGCCGCAGATCTGACACTAAACTTTCAATTTCTCTTATGTACATTTCCATGACTACATACACAAGAAGCTTATTATATACAGCACACAAATAATGGGGAATCCATTGAAGAGCTAAAAACCCCATTTTTTTTTTGGTGGTACCTGGGGGTTGAACCCAGGGCCTCGCATATACTTTGCAAGTGCTCTACCACTAGGTTGTACCCTCAGCCCACTTTTTATTTTTCATCTGAGAGAGGGTCTCACTCAGTTACTCTGGCCTTGAATCTGAAATCCTCTTGCCTCTATCTCCCAAATTGCTGGGATTATAGGTATGAGCCACTGTGCCCAGCTAAAAATCACAAATTTGTTGTTGTTGTTAGGTGCCGTTGAGTTGGTGTCTGACTCATAGTGACTCTAGGTACAACAGGTGAAACACTATTGTCAGTGCTTCTCTGCTGTTCATAGGGTTTTCAATGTCTGTTTCTTGGGAGTGGGTTGCTGGGTCTGTCTTCCAAGCCTATAGCACCTGATGGTCCTAGGTGGTCTCCCATCCAAGTACTAACCAGGCTCGATCCTGCTTAGCTTCCGAGATTTGATGGGATCATACGCCACAGTGGTACGCATGGCCTTTTCCTCTACTTCACATGTGGGGGGTGAACTTTGGAGACTGAGTGATTAAATTTATAAATTATTGCAAAATCCAAATAAAACACAAAAACATGGAGACGATAGCAAAATAGAGAGAAAAAGTATGGCCAAAGTTTCCAGATTGGCTATGCTTGCAGAATATCACTCACAGCTGAAAGAACCTTGTATATATTCATTCATTTAACCCCAATAACCACAAGTGGCAGATATTAGTACTATCCATTCACACAGGAGGAAATGGTCTTCCTTAACCTCATAAGGCAGTGTCCCAAGGCCAGTGGCATCAGCATCACCTGGGAACTTGCTGGAAATGCACACCTGGGTTCCACTCAGATATACTAATCAGAAACTCTGGGGGTGGGGGCCCCTGTGTTTTAACAAACTCTTCAGGCGATTCTCATGCACACGAAAGTTTAAGAACCAATGTAGCAGAAGCTGGAGTCTAGCCACAATGTCTCTGGGTTTTTATTTTTGTGGTAATTGGGGTTGAACCCAAGGCCTTACTCTTACATGCTTTGAAAGTGCTGGACCACTGAGCTGCACCTCCAGCCCATTTTTTCTACTTTTTTGAGACAGGGTGTCGCTAAATTACGCAGACTGCCTCTGGTCTCGAACTTGCAATCCTCTTGTCTCTGCCTCCGGAGTCGCTGGAGCACCACTGTGCCAGGCTCTGGTCTGTTCTTAATTGCCAAGCTGTACTGCAAGTCACTTAAAAAATGGAAATATATATTTTAAAAAAGAAAGAAAGAAAGAAACATGATCCTGTGAACCAAGCTTGCTATGGACTGAACTATTGTGGAGATTTTTCCTTCTCCCCACTGAGGAGAACAGGAAATAGGAGTAAATGAGGGTACACACATAGGATAGTTTGAGAAATTATATTGTTTGCTTCTTTGGTTATGTTTGCTTAGCTGTTACATCTCCAAACTGCTCTCCGCTTAAAAACCACAGGCAAGCTTTAGTGACTTTTCCCTGAAGCTGTGGACTCGTGGGTGGCTGCCCTCCTGGAATCTGACTACCTCATCTTCATTTGTGTTGTTCTCAGCTTAATATCGCCTCCACTGGATTTTCTGCCTTTTCAAATCTTATGAATTCTACAAAAACCTAAGAAATTTCTCCAGATCACTCTGAATAACCCAGACCTCTCTCTCTCCAGAATATACTGGGGGTACCAAAAATGTACACACACTTAAAGAGATGCTATCTATGTATTACTTTTCTAAGTTGAATTGAATTATGGTAGCAATGGGTAGTATGCTGTTTACTCAAAAGGGGGCACTAATCAAATGAATACTAGCATCACCATGAGAAAGATGGGACAGTCGAAAATGGCAGAGATCCAGTTGTCATTGGGGACACACAAGACCATTTTGAAGTGGTATTTGAAATTCAAGAACGTTGTGGAAGTACAACAACGGAGGCATTGAGTATGCAATAGCACCTCTAACACACCTAACAACTGCACATATTTGTGGTAAGTTTGGGACATGATACTGTGTGTGATGTGCCAAAGGGCAGATCCAGGAGGCCTTGAACAGCAAGGAGACCTGCTTCTTTTGCTATGGTAACCACTTTGAAAACCTCTTGTAATTGCAGGTCGAAGGTGACTTGTATTCATCTTTTGTTATCAGTATATATTAAATAATACAATTTTAATATCTCTTGGAATTTTTTCCTGGAAAATCTCATCATCTCTGCCTATACTATGAAAGGGCATTTGTATATAGACAGACATGATTCCAGAAGTGAAGTAATGCTTTGAATTCTATTAGTGAAAAGTTGGGCATGAATAGAGAAAAAAAGGTCAACAGGTGAGGATGTGGCTCAATGGTAGAGCAATGGCCTACCATGTGCAAGGCCCCAGAACTGCATAAATAAATAAATAAATAGACAATAAAAGGACCTAAATAATTGCCATATGGTGGTAAAGAAGGTCAGTGTCAAGCAAGGTGAGCAGAGGAAGCCCTGTAAGAACACACTGAAACACAGCCATACAGGAGATGGTAGTTGGCAACCTGCTGGAGCACAAGTCTGCCTGATTTCACAACAAAAGGTTTGGCTAAACCACAGACATGAGACCAAGCTGAACGCAGCAGTCAGCACTGTGGCTGCAGTTGCAGCCTCAGTAGAGCAAATGCAGCTGCTAGAAGTGACCAAAACCATTTATAAATTCTTGCATGAACTTAAAAAACAAACAAACAAACCCCGATACATGTTCATTGGGTAAGCAACCATTCTGTGCAAAGGCTTGATCTTTCATCTTTTTCTTTTACAAAACAAATATTTATAGATGACAGCACCTATCAACAACAACAAACATATCCTGAGGCTGGCATTCGGTCAGCTGAAATAAATGCAAGACACTGATTCTACAGTCCTGAAAAACACTCATTTTCAATTTCTAATGCCACTTTCAGCATTTAAAAAATGAAGGCCAAATGAAGTGTGATGTTTGGTGAGCTTTCTGGTACTTGGGGATTTTTACTCAGCTGTGGATTAGCTCACATGCCCCACCTCCTTTTCTTGCCATGGCTCCCACAGCATCAGGCCTCTCGTGACCAGCTTCCTTCCTGCCTTGGGTCTCCCATCACAGTCCCACACACCAGGCTCTTGAACTCATTGTGTAGCCAACCACCTTTAACACATGCTCTTTCTTCTGCATGGATAGTTCTTCGCCTGCCTGATGAAAGTGGCCAACTTCCACTTGCCTTTCGAAGGCTCAAGTACAACTCCTCTTCTACTCAACACCTTTCTCCTCCTCTTCATGCTCAGCCTTGCCCTTTGCCAGCCTGAGTTAAGACACTTCTCTTTGAACTCTCATAGTACCTCTGCAACCTCTCTCCTAACACTTATTGGAACCACAGTCTTCCTGTCCACCAGGGAATCATTTATTTCTGTGCTTGCAGAATTTAGTGTAGTCCTGGCATATAAACAGTAGATGATCCATGAATATTTATTGAATAAATGAATGAGTGGCTAAATTAATAAGGAAACCAGAGGAGGTCCAGTAGGGGCTGAGATCACCTCTGGCCCTGGGATTAGATAGCATTGTTTTCCAGTATTGATGGAAGTCTGCGGCTAGTCTACAAGGTACCTTCTTTGGTGGGCTCTGGAAAGGACTCAATTTTCTAGATTAATTCCAGAGTAAGCAACCCTTTTTGGAGTGTATCCACATTAGAGAGTGCTGAGGTCCAGACTAAACATCTGGCTTCCAGATAGAGTCTTTCAACATTACAGGGAAGATGGGGTTTCCATTTGTTTACACATTTGTCCCATGACACTGATGTTTAGATATTATACCTGAGAAATGTCGGTGTTAGGTTCCATTTCATTTCTTCCTAAACAAGTAAAAAGGGAGGTTTTGGGACTTCAATTCCTAAATTGGGAACATTTCCATTTTCATTTATTTTATTTTTTGCAGTGCTGGGGGTTGAACCCAGGGCCTCGTGCATGCTACCTAAGTGCTCTACCACCAAGCTGCACCCCGAGCCCAGCATTTCCATTCTTAATTGAAAAAGGCAGGGAAAACATCTGAAGATGCATCAAATTGGGATAAATTTTCTTTTCTGTTTTGATTTCAAGACACTCCAGAGAAAACAGAGCAGCTTGTCTCATTCATCACCAGCCATCAACCAAAACAGGAAGATGGTAGGCAATTTCTCTGCTTTCCTCCTCTTGCAACCTCACCTAATCTATGCCTCCCACTCTATTCCCGGGTCAGGGGATGAGGCATCTGTTCCTCCTCCTCTAAGAATTTCAAACTATAAATTATCAAAATATAAGTTTTTAAGTGGAACTTTAAAAACTAGACATAATTCTCATGTCCCAACCATCTATGTTCCCTTCTAGTCTTTTTTCTTTCTTTCTTTCTTTTTAAATATAGGGACAGGAAACTTGTTTTTAAATCCCCAAAGCTGAAAATCTCTAGAGACCCCATGCTATAAAAAGCTGAGAACTTCCCTTTTGTGTCCCTTGGGAGAGAGGTCAACATTATCAGATCATCTTTTTGAAGTACATTCAGCAATAACAATGTGAAATTTATTACTTTAAAGTACAAATGAGTAAAGAGAGTTCTGAAATATCATTTTAAAAGTTTTTGGAGCTGAGAATTGAACCTAGGGCCTCACACATGCTTAGAACATGCTCTGCCACTGAACCCCCAACCCCTTAGATGTCATTTTAAAAGATGTAATCATTATAAGTAGTAGTATACATGTATTGCTTGCAGCTGTAGCACAGTGGCATCTGATCTCATCAGATCTCGGAAACTAAGCAGGGTGGGCCTGCTTAGTAATTGGATGGGAGATCGCCTGGGAACACCAGATACTGTAGGCTTGGGAGAAGGACCTGGCAACCCACTCCCAAAAATCAATCTGCCATCAAAAACCCTATGAATAGCAGAGAAGCACTGACAATAGTGTTTTGCCTGTTGTACTTATGGTTGCTATGATTTGGACAACAACTTGACAGCACTTAACAACAACATACATTTGTTATTCATTTGTGGATTCTCTTTGATGGTATGTCAGGGGCTTTCTAGTTCAGTGGTGAGGTTGTGGTTCTTCTTGCCCCAGTGGTGTCCTTACTTCATACCAGGGCCTGTAGGTGTCACATAGCTGTATTTTATGACTACGTTAATTTTGAACAACTTAACCCCCTAAAAAAGTTTGATGGAGGTCTGCTTCTCCTTATTGCTATTTATTGCTACCATAATAACTCATCTTTTAGTGGCAAGGAATAGAAGCAATTAATTTGCTAGTTTCCTTAGAAGCTTCTCTGGAGAAGAAACACTTTACTTTCAGGTACCCAATTCTCTGAGTTTGTGCTGGAGACTTTCATCCTAACGTGAAGCAAGCCAGGGTCCAGAGTGAAGAATGCTGAACTCCTTATAGCAGGAGTAGTTCTAAAGTTGCCAAAATGCCATTCTTTCAAGGACTGAGCCTCACTTAAATCTAGGGCATTTGATGAATTAACAAAGGTAGGTTTCTTACTAATATCATACTTCTGACTCTTTTTTTCAGTGCTGGGGAATGAAACCCAGGGCCTTGTAAAGGCTAGGCAAGCACTCTACCACTGTGCTACATCTCCGGCCCTTGATTTTTTTGAGACAGTGTCTTGCTATAGCCCAGGCTGTCCTTGAACTAGTTATCTTCCTGTGCCTGCCTCCTGAATGCTGGGATTACAGGTGTGTGCCATCACACCCAGTGCCATTCTGGCATTTAAATCTCATAAATGGATCAAGGGTTTAGTAAGGACACCAAAACCAGTATTTCGGTGGCATACTATCTGTCTCCAAAAACATCTGAGATTTCTTGAGTGATATGCAGTTCTTTCCATGGCATCTTCTAGAATGACAAAGGATTTAGGTTCTAGTATCAAATTGCCAGCATTTAAAGCCAGCTCTGCCACTTTCTAGCCATATGGTATTGGGCAAATTGCTTAATCTCTCTGAGTATATCAGTTTTTTCTTCTGTATTAGGGGATTAAGAGTAGCTACATATCATGGCCTGCAGCCATAGCATGGTGGTATCCGATGCTGTCAGATCTTGGGAACTAAGCAGGGTTGGGCCTGGTTAGTACTTGGATGGGAGACTACCTGGGAACACCAGATACTGGAGGCTTGGGAGAAGGACCTGGCAACCCACTCCAAAAAAAAAAAAAAAAAAAATCAATCAATCCGCCATTGAAAACCCTATAAATAGCAGAGAAACACTGACAATAGTGTTTCGCTGGTTGTAGGTAGGGTTGCTATGAGTCAGATACCGACTCGACAGCACCTAACAACATCACCACCTCATGAGGTTTTGCGCTCATTTAATCCAAATAATCTTGGAAACAGTGCCAGTGATCTGGGGGTGTAGCTAAGTAATAGAGCACTTGCCTCACATGCTCAGGGTTCTGTGTTCCATACACAGCACCACACACACACACATACATGATACCAGAAATATAGCAGCCATGTATTTGTTGGAGGGCCTTGATGTACAAACTGGACGATGACAAACCATAAACCTAGAAGATGATGTAGTATTAGGGTAATTGGACAGAAATTTCAAATATAAATAGTGTTTATAGCATATGGATAGAGAGCTTATGCCACCAGTCAGCAGAAATGTATGTTCCAGAACATATGCAGGTCAGTTACAGGAGAATACCACCCAATGATGTATTAAAAAAAAACAAAAAACAAAAAACAAAAAACAGAACAGAAAAGAAAATGGAGTGTGGATTCAGAAAGTAGAAGGGGTATTTGAGAGAACACATCCTTTAAAACACCTTAGCACAAAAACTGTCACAAAAATTCACACCACCATGAAGCGGGTGAATTTACATTTTAAATCCAAGGACTGAATCTTGTTCAGAATTCCAAGGGCAGAATGCCAGAGAATAGTGGCCAACGTGAAAACAGCACATACATGTCCCTATGAGGGCAAGTCACCTCTGCTGTGTTGGACCATTAACCATAAACGCATTTTTTACAACATTTTCTCACCTGGCCTGTTTCCTAAGTGACTGAGGCTATCACACAGATTTTAACTATCTCAATGCTAATGAGGTTGGAAACCATGTTAAGAATTTCCTGTCTGGCTGTTGAGGAGAGATTCAAACTCACCATTTTAAAAGCTTGTAGATGAAGAACTGGTTCATTAGGAATCAATCAGACCATAAAATTGGTTCAATATGAATTGGTTAATGTCAACAAAAGGCAGAGGGACTATTCTAGGTTATGATACTAATGAGACATACATTGTATGCAATGAGCTCGATTCCATTCTGGGAGAAAAAGGTTATAAAAGGCATTCTTGAACTATTGCAAAACTTATAAAAAAAGCAGTATGTTTTTTGATATTATTGAATTTTTATTTTTCTCAGTTTAATGATGTGTTGTGACTAACTAGGAAGTAGGCTTAGGAGAGGCATGCTGAAGTATTTAGGGATGACATGGCATGCTATTTGCCACTTTTAAAAGTTCAGTAAAATCAACAGTGCTCAAGAGAGAGGTAAAGCAAATGTGGAAAAATATAATGATGGAGCTATATGAAGAATGTGTGGGCATTTATTTTACTAATTTTGCATTTTTTCTATAGGATTGAAAAATTTCACAATAAAAAGTTGAAGGTATCAAGACAATGAAAAGATAGGCCACAGACTGGGAGAAAATATACACAAAATCCACATTTGATAAAGGACTATCATCCAAAATACAGAAAGAACTCTAAAAACTCAATGATAAGAAAATAAACCATTGTATGAAACAATGATCCAAAGACTTTAACAGGCACTTTAACAAAGAGGAGATATAAATAGTAGGTAAGTATATGAGGAGATGGTCCATATCATATGTCATGAAGAAACATAAATTAAAATGAGGTACCACTACTGTTTGGGATTGAAGAAGAAATGTCCCTCACAGGCTCATGTGTTGAAGGCTTGGTCCCCAGATGATGGCACTATTTTGGGAGATTCTGGAAATTTAGGAGGCAAGGTACAGCAGAAGGAATAAGTCACTGGGAGTATGTCTTTGGAGGCTCTATCTTGCCCTGGCCTGTTCCTGTTTTCCTTTCTCTGCTTCCTGACCATAATAAAGTGAGCAACTTTGCTCTCCCACATACTCAATATTCTATTTGGCTACATTAATGGAACAAGCTAACCATGGACTGAATTAAACCTTGGAAACCATGTTGTTGTTGTTAGGTGCTGTGGAGTCTGTGTCTGACTCACAGCAACCCTATTTACAACAGACAAAACACTATTATCATGTTTCTCTGCTCTTCATAGGGTTTTCAATGGCTGTTTTTGGGGAGTGAGTTGCTGGGTCCTTCTTCTGAGCCTACAGTGCCTGGTGTTCCCAAGCGGTCTCCCATCTAAGCACTAACCAGGTCCAACTCTGCTAAGCTTCCAAAATCTGATGGGATCAGACACCATCGTGCTACGGCTACAGGCCTGGAAACCAGGAGTTAAAATAAATACTTTTAAGTTGTTTTCTCATGTATCTATCATAGTGACAAAAGTCTGACACAATTACAAATGTATTAGAATAGCTGAAATCTTCAATACTACAACACCAAATGTTGGCAAAGGTGTGGAGCAACAGGAACACTCATTCATTGTTGGTAAGAATGCAAAATAATGAGGTCACTTGGGAAGACAGTTGGAAGTTTCTTACGAAACTGAACTAATCTTCCCATACAGTCTAACAATCATACTCCTTGTTATTACCCCAAGAAAACTGAAAACCATGTCCACATAAAAATGTGCACATGAATGTTTGCAGCAGCTTTGCTCATAACTGCTCAAATTTGGAAGCAATCAAGATGCCCTTTGCAAGGATATGGAATCAGCCAAGATGTCCATCAACAGAGAAGTGGATTAAAAAACCCTGTCATATACACACAATTGAATATTACTCAGCAATAAAAAATGAAATAACTGTCATTTGCAGAATGGATGGAACTAGAGAACATCATCTTCAGTGATCTATCCCAGGCCTAAAAAGAGAAATTCCATATGTTCTCACTCATATGTGGGAGTTAAATCTAACTTAAAGCAAGAAAAATAAATAAAACTATATGTATGAAGACATATGAAAATGAACATTATATGTATCTTAGAAAGGAAAATATAAGCAAAGTAGAAAGAAGGTGGGGAGGAGATAAGTGGGGAGGAGGCTGCAGAAGGGTCAGCAGAAATGAAGTAGAGAGGAAAAGGAGGAGAGGAAAATCTCAAAACATATGATGTAACCCTATCACTACATGGGACATATGGTTCTGTAAGATATGTAAGTTGATGAATGTGTAAGCAAAAGTGATGTAACAGTTGCCTAACAGACATAGCAAAAGCCTTACTATTCTGTACCCCACTGACATTTATAAATAACAAAAAGAAAGAAAGGTCAGGGTTATTCATGTGAAAGGTGAAGCCATGAGGAAAAGCCATGGATGCCCCCACTGAGGAATTCATAGTCTGCTTCCTCCTGATGACAAGACTGAACTACACAGACTGCACTTGAAGAGGAGTAAAGAAATTACCATGTGGCCCATCTAAAACAAGATTAAGCATGTTGACTTTGTTAAATCACCGATTTTCTGGAAAGCAAAATCCTCTAGATGCAAAGGTAAGTGGTAACTAGAGGACAGACATTTTTAATTTTTTCTTCTGACCATCAAAAGATAGAAAATATTTTGTAATCATCTATTTAATGTGATCATTTAATATTGGGGCCAGTAATTAATTTTGCAAAGGCCAAGTGATGAATACAAGAATTTAGAAGCTGGGCGCAGCGGTACACATCTGTAGTTCCAGCCCATAGAAGGCAAGGTGGGGAAGATCACTTGAGCCCAACTGAGGACAGTGTGGGCAACACAGCAAGACTCCATCTCAAAACAAAAACTAAAACTAAAACAAAACTCAAAAAGGAATCAGTCAAATAGAAGTGTTGGGCAATTTTAATCATGACCTTGCAAGCCTTCCTCAAGACTGGCCTTTGGGTGAGGAGGAAAAAATGTAAGTGGTTGGAATTACTCTCTCTGCCTCAATTTGATCACAACTCCCCCTCAGTCCTAAGTAGAACAGAGTTTGCTGTTGTTGTTAGGTGCTATCGAGTTGGATCTGACTTACAGTGTCCCTATGAATAACAGAACAAAATACTTCATGACACTGTGCCAGGCACACAATCTTTTTTTATGTTTAAGCCTATTGTTGCAGCCATTGTGTCAATCCATCGAGTTGAGGGTCTTCCTCTTTTGTTGACCTGCTACTCTCCCAAAGACGATGTCCTTCTCCAGGGATTGGTCCCTCCTGACAACATGTCCAAAATATGTAAGATGCAATCTATCCATCCTTGCTTCAAAGGAGCACTCTGGTTGCACTTCTTCTAAGATGGATCTGTTCTTTTGGCAGTCCATGGTGTATTCAGCCTTTGTCTCCAGCATCATAATTCAAAAACATCAATTCTTCACCTGCCTCCCATATTCAATGCAGAGTGTTAGGTGGGACAAGGACCAGGGATGCCGAGAAGGAGAGTATGTGAAAAGAAGTGCTTAAATGTCACTGAGCCTGTGAACTTGGACTGAGGTCCTGTGCTCTTAAAGGACACAATGCATGACTATGCATTTGTCACAGTCAAAGATCCTTTCCATTTATCCTTTAATAAAATCATAGAATACTGTCAACAAACTTAAGAAGCTACATGAAAATTACTCATGAGTGTGTAAATCTGAGATTTATTTACATTTCTGCTTTTACTGTAGCCAAGAATATGGGCATACTTTAATAGTAGACTGTAATTATAGATAAACCATGAGCTGGTGCTAAGTAGTTCCTGTAACAAAGTAGCAAGTTAAATCTCCTGTACTATTCTTGCAAAGCCAACATAAATATAAATATTTACTAAAAAGAAAAAAGTGTTCAAACATTCACATCATTCATTGTAACACCCTACCTTCAGAAATTATCAGCAGATTACTCAAGCTTAGCATGGCAATTGGCAACCAGGCTCTCTGCAGAACCACTAATGATTATCTCTTATCAAGGGATATTAAAGGGTGAGCTGCTTTAGTAGGAATTCCTACTGCTTTTGGACTTTTGCAGTATTTTACTGAGATTTTGATTATTAGAATTATAGAGTGGATAGCATGTTTAAATACTGTCATACTCATGGACTCAGAGGAAGAACTCAAAGATTTCAAGAAATCGCACCTGCTTTAAAAAACTGACATTTTTCCAGGTGTGGTGGCACATGCCCGTAATCCCAGCACTCAGAAGACTGAGGCAGGAGGGTAGCTAGTTTGAGCCTAGCCTGGGCTACATAGTGAGTTCAAGGTTAGCCTAGGCTACAGAGTGAGACTGTCTCAAAACAGCAACACAAAACAAAAAAAATAATAAACTGACATTTTGCATAATTTCTAAAGAAAGCAAGAATCATCATCCTCATTTTATGGATGAGGAGCTAGACTCAGGCAGCCTGGGCTTTGATTGTTTACTTTGAAATTAATTAGATGTAATTAATTAGATGTAATTGATGTTTATCTTTCTTAACCCAAAGAACTTGAGGCATCTAACTCCCAAAAAAAAGCAAGATTTTTCTCTCTCCCATTCTTTTCCCTGCCCCACAAAAGCAACTGATTAGTAAGTGATGTTACCAATAGTGGCATTGGAGTCATCAATGAGAAGATGTGAAAACATCTAGAAAAGGAATGTCGTGTTATTTTCTTGAATGTCTCTAAGAGCTCTGAGACACTAACTACAACTGAAAGTTAACATGATCTGTGAAATTAGCCTATGCACATGAGACAAAGACTCTAGAACTTATTTTGGAAATCCACAAGTTTCTGAACTATTTCTCAGGCTGTGCATTTATAATCACCTTATTATAACTCTTTCCCAAGTGGAAGTCTGTGGCTTTAATATTGCCATCCATTACCTGTAGCTGTAGCTTTTGCTCAGTATGTCTAAAGGAGCAACACTGAATGTCAAAGCTCTAAAATAACTGCTGGAGAAGCCCCAAGAAGTAGTAGAGGTGGTGAGCCACCTCTACTGAGATGTTTAAGGTTGGAAAATTTTCTAGGCCCAATTTTTCTTTCCCCCCCAAACTGTTTAATTAGCTTGTATCTCAGATTCTTTCCTACCTTACCCTGTGGGTCACGCAATGCCATTGCAGAAGGAGCATGAGGAAATGCAGCTCTTAGTAAGCCACCTGAGTCCAACTGCCCATTAAAGTATACCTTATCTTCATCTCAGTTTATGATCATTTAATTAATAATTCATGTCCTGCCAGTTTCACAAAGGATAGGGAGCAGCTTGATCACATAGCACATTGCTCACTGGCAAACCATTCTCAAGACAAAGTGGGCCACGTGACACATCCAAAGGCCTAGCGTAGATTACATGCACTTATGTACATGACACAAGTCAGGCCTTTCAAAAGTACTTACTCTTCCATAAGCTGTGACGCAGGAACCTTAGCAGAAAATCCACATAACTAAAAGGTGCCCTTCCAAAGAAAGTTTTGGATTATATTAGGTATCTTTTCACAATGGGCAATGGAACCCTAGTTTATCTCAAACCCACTGGGACAATCACAACTTTGTACACATCATTTGCAGTACATTTTGTTGTTGTTGGTAGGTGCCATCCAGTCCACTCTGATTCATGGCAATAACAGAACAAAACACTCTCTGACACTGTGCCATGCCCAGCACTACTGTCAGTGCTTCTCTGCTATTCATAGGGTTTTTAATGGCAGATTGTTTTTTGGGAGTGGGTTGCTGAGTCCTTCTGCCAAGCCTACAGCACCCAGTGTTCCCATTTAGTCTCCCATCCAAAGACTAACCAGGCCGACCCTGCTTAGTTTCCAAGATCAGGCAGGATTGGATTCCAGGGTGCTATGGCTATAGACTTGCAGTACCTAGTGGCCAGCTTTTAGTCTTTCTGACAATGTGCCTCTATTTATCTCAGTTGACTTTAAGAAATTTATAGACAGGGACTTTATTCAAGCTGTCACCTACTTCACTTTGTCATGCTCCACCAAACTGCTGGGGATTCTGAGGGGAGCGGACAATAAGATTGTCTGGGGTTTTCTCATTGCTCAACAAGTCAGCACTGCTCAGCAATAGAATTACTTATAGGGCAATACCTGGAGACATGCCCAACCATCAGGCAGAATTAGATGAGCTCTTAAATATCAGAGGAAAGGTATTCTTCCATTGCCCTCTTATTGAACATACTTGGAAGTAGGCATGAAATGGTATGATGGAAGCCCAAAGGGAAGTCTGGGGAGCAGTTTGAACCACAGTTTTTGAATTTGGGGGGAATGAGCGGAAGATGCCCAACATGATACTATCATATAGGGATGAGTTCTGCCTAAGGGGGTACACTTCGGCAGAATGGAGCCAGGCCCGGCATATGTCCTCCTTGTGCTAAAATGCAGGAAGGTATTAAAACATCTCTCATGACAGACAGGAGAAGGACCCTGAGAAATCTTGTTACAGGCATTTATATAGTGTTCCTGAATTTTTGTGAACTTTTCTTTTAACTCATGAATGATACATGCACAATATTTCCTACAATGTGAATTTAGTCAGTCTCAAATCATTCTTTGTTCCATTTACCCAGTCCTGTTGATGCCCAGGATTAAGCCAGTCAACAATAGAGCTTATTTTGGAAATCCATAAGTTTCCGAACTATTTTGGAATGTTAGGAGTATTGCTGTGTTTCTTATAAGTACCGTATATATCTGGATGACCCACAGCAGAATTACCTGGGGTATTGGTTAAAATTGCAACTCCTGAAACACTCAGAAGGGGAATCTCCAGTCATGAGTCCAAAAGTTTGCATGTTTTGGCTGAGCATCATGGCACATGCCTATAATCTCAGCTCTTGGGAGGCTGAGGCAGGAGGATCATGAATTTAAGGCTGGCTTTGTCAGTGGCAGTAAGAGACACAACCCAGTGCTGCCTCCTGAAGCCTGAGGAGTTCCCCCTTCCAAGGACCTCCATGCAGATAGAGCGGGGTCCTTGGCTATGTCACAGAAAGATGAGTCAGAGTAAAACAAAGTTTGTCACTTTACTAAGTAGAGATAACAAAGAGTACACTTGCTAGGTTTAAGCAGGAGTGTTTGGGGAGAGAGACACCTAAGGAAAAATAATAATACACATCTAAGATATGGATGGAAGCCTCTCAAGAGAGAGGATCACACACGAGTATCTTAACAATAGCTATGTGTATGTTTTTGTGGGTTTTGAAGTTAACACTGCTCCAAGGATGTAATTTACAATCAGGTTTAAAGATGAAGCAAAGTTTAAAAACTAAGTAAAAAATATACAAGCCAGTTTACTTATTTTTCTTATCTTAAAGAATTTCCTTTTGGAAATGAAATTGTAAGGTGGTTTAATGAGGTGCAGTGTTTAGGCTTGGGGATGGGAGAGAGTGCTAATAAGGTTAAACTCAATGGGGCATGGTGGCTCATGCCTGTAATCCCAGAGGCATGGAAGCAGAGGAAGGAGGATTGCAGGTTTGAGACTAGACACAGCCTGTGTAACTTCGTGAGACCTTGTCTCAAGATAAAAAATTAAAAATGGGTTGGGGGTGCAGCCCAGTAGTATAGCACTTGCAAGTATGTGCAAGGCCCTGGGTTTCACCCCCAAGTACACCAAATTAATTAATTAATTTAAAAAAACTTAAAGTTTGCAGCCATTCCGGCCCTCAGTAAGTATAGACCATTTGTTGCTAACAACCTTGTTTGAGATCTCTTAGGAAAATAAGCATTGTCTCCATATGGCCAGTCTTCACTGATCTTGTCAGTTGTGTTGAAGTTGTTCTCTTTCAGCCAGCAGGAGATGTAACCAGATTCCAGAGTGAGGGGCTTTTTTCTCTTCTCATGTCACCTAAATTTTTCTTTCTACCATTGGCAACACAGTGAGACCCAATCAATCAATCAATCAATCAATATTAAAACCAAAACCAAGCCAAGAAAGCACATAGAGCAGGACCAGGCACATACACTGTAGGCAAATGTGTGTTTGATAGGTAAACTGGTATTTCTAAACTCGTCAATGTCACACAGACACTAGAGGACCATGTGGTTCCCATGCTAAATGAAGAAAGGTACAGCAGTTCCCACCCCAACTCCCTTTAAAGTAGTATCTGTGAGAGGGCAATAGGCAGGAAGACAGGGAACAGAGGGCCTTGCAGCCAGCTACCTCCCAGTCTAGCCACTTGCTTCCCAGCCACATATAATGTAAATACCAATATGAGCCTCCCGTGGACAAAGGCTTCAGTCTGGGGGTCAGTGCTCCCCTGATAGATACTACCCTTAAAAACTGCGTACTTGCAGAAAGGAAGTGAAATTAAAATCACTCCTCACTTCTACATTCATCCAGGAAGGATGAAAAGACTGTGTGAGAATTCTGCTCCCTTATCAAGACTGGTAGCTGCCGGAATTTCTAAACCTTTGAAATGCCTGCCTCTGAGCCCAGTGCTTTGAAGACACTGGGAATCCATTAACCTCTTTTGGGCACAGGCCCCAGATGTAAAACATTTCTTTCCTCCTCTACTATAAAAGACAATATGACCTTGGATCTGGGCAGCAGTAGCCTCCGCTACTGCCTGCCCTCACAACTCAAAGGTGTACTGTCTTTCTAATCTATATCTTTAATAAACTTAGCCAATATTCTATACTATAACTTCTACGTTTCATATAATTTCTTTTACATCAAATAATTCTTTGTTCTTTGTTACATGGGGAAACACAGACAAACTGAGGCAGCTGCTGCCAGGGAGGGTTGGTAATTGTTGCTGTTGGGGAGGGACCTGCGCTCCGGACTGCACTTCCTTCTGTAGATTTGCTTCCCGCGTTTCTCTCTCTAGATGTCCGCACTCACTCTGAAGCATGCACTATCTCTTTCCTTTACCTAAGCAACCTCAAACTGTTTCACTCTCTTACTGACTTATCCTAAAATTCTTTTTCTGTGGATGGAGTCAAGGACACAGCATCTTGCCTGAGTGCAGGTCCCAAGAAGAGGAACTCCTCAAGGCAGGTGGTAATGATGGAGGACAGCACCCTTATACTACTGACACTAAGACTGAAGGCTTTGTTCATTTGTTACCCATATGTCTGCTACACAATATTCTCTTTCTTGAATCTAAAATCTGTTAGTTAACATTTGGTCTCTATGACACCAACTCGATTGCACCTAACAACAACAACAACAACAACAACAACAACAACAACAACAACAACAACTTACTTTAGTAGTACACTACCTATGCTAGACAGAATGAACAGAAGTAGTCAATCATTAATCCATGGCTCGATTATTTTTAAGTAGGATATTATCTCAAGTTCATTTTTTGTCCCAAATGATGGATTAAAATTTCTATTACAAGTAGAAATGCCAAAGATTCCAATCTCTGATTCATTCTGGTTTGTTATCTGGCTCTTACAAAGCAATGAGTGACACTTCATGTAAGTTATATACTCCCTGAAGTGCCTTAGCTCCCCGGACATAAGGCCAGCTAGCAGCTCTGTCTCTAGCCCATACCTACATCCACTACAACCTAAATTGATAGGCTATAGCATTCTTTCCTCCTCCCTTTCCATTTTCCTTTCTGAAAATCATTCTCTGAATTTCTTTTCAAATTCTTCATGGCTCTTTCTGTTTATAAAAGTCATACATATTTAAAAATTTGAACATTCAAAAAATATATACTATACTATAATGTGAAATCTATCTATACACCACTCCACTCCCAAAAATAGATTCCAGATGAGTTTAGGTGCTGAAAACTAAAACTATAAAAGTGATGAAAAACTATAGAATATTTTCATGACCTTATGGTAAACATAGCCTTTTAAAATGAGACATAAACCATAAAAATTTAAAGTAAAAGAGTGATGAATATAATATGACCTCATACAAATTAAAAACTTCTGTAAGGCAAAAGATATTGAAAACAAAGTTTAGTAAGACAAGCCACAGGATAGGTGAAAATATTTGCCAGTGTATAACAGAATGTGTAAGAGGGCCTATGAACAAGTAGAAAAATAGGAAATATAAATGGCAAATAAACTTTGAATGCAAGGTCCACAGGGGCAGAGAATGGTGTTTGTTCACTGCTGGAGCGGTCCTTCAATGTTTAACGTTTGAGTGTAAATAACACATCTTAGTATGAAAGGTAATTTGTTAGTACCTACCAAGCACAGAAACACATGCATATATATACCTTTTGATTTAGGAATGCCTGCCTTTGAGCTAATGTGCTTTTTCAAAGGCATTGCTTGAAATATCTACAAGTTATAAGGGACCTAATACTCATCAATGTGGAAATGATTAAATAAACTATGATAAAAGTCATACCACAGAATAGATGAAGCAATTTAAAACAGTGAGGTATCTGTACCTATACTGACTTCCAAAATATACAAGTAAAAAGGGCAAACTGCATAGGAATACTTTGAAAAATGATGCTCATAAAACTGTAGACATGCATGTATGTAAATGAACAGAAAAAAGTATGGACATGAATTCTTTTACTGTACAATATATTCTGGACATCTTCCCATGTTAAAACATATAAATTTACCTCATTCATTTATAAAGGTTATATACTATTCCATTGACTGGGTTTGGCATAATCTAATTCCCCATTAATTTTTTTTAAATACATCTTTATTGAGATGCAATTCACAATACCATACAATTCATCCATTTAAAGTATACAGTGGATTTTGGAATTCACATAATTTTTTAAAAATTGTGCTAAACTCTGTAACATAAAGCTTGTCACTTTAACCATTTTACATGTACAATTCAGTGGCATTCATTAGGTGGCTATATTGTTTTCATTCTGGGAGAAGGACCTGGCAACCCCCTCCCAAAAATCAATCTGCCATTGAAAACCCTATGAACAGCAGAGAAGCACTGGCAATAGTGTTTCGCCTGTTGTACAGAGGGTCGCTATGAGTCGGATACCGACTCGACGGCACCTAACAACAACAACATTGTTTTCATTTTTTACTATTATAAATAATGCTGCCCATCTGTATCCTCATATGTACTTTATGCAAGTATTTGCATAAGATAGAAGGCTCATTGTGAGAGAGATAGTGATAAAGGGTGAATGGGGTGAGGTGGCACATGCTTGTAATTCCAGAGATTGGGAGGCTGAGGCAGGAGGATCTTGATTGAATTTGAAGACCAGAGGCAGCCTATGTAACTTAGTGAGACCTTGACTCAAAATAAAAAATAAAAAATAAACAGGTTGTGGGTGAAGCATAATGGTAGAGTACTTGCAGTGTATGTGTGAGACCCTGGGATCAACCCCCAAATACTGCAAAATAAATAAATAAATAAATGGTGATAGACAAGTTGGTCTTTTTCTAAATTATTACATTGTTGCTAAACATAACTGTAACCTTTAAAAGAGATATTTTCCAAAGTAAATGCAAAAATGGGAAAAAAAAAACCAAACCTGGTTTTTCTATGTTCATTCATATTGTTGTTGTTAGGTGCCGTCGAGTCGGTATCCGACTCATAGCGACCCTCATAGGGTTTTCAATAGCTGACTGTTTCGGGATTGCCTTGGGAGTGGATTGCCAGGTCCTTCTCCCATTTTTCCGGTGCTGGGAATTGAACTCGGGACCTCAGAGACGGCAGCGCAGTGCTCTACCCACTGAGCTAAATCCCAGCCGTTCATTCATATTACCAAGTGTATAACCCTAATGTAATTAAAGGACGACTTATTACTCAAGATCTTAATATCCATATTCTAGATGCTAATGGAATGTGCCATCTGGTATCTGACAACTTATCTTGAGTCTTTTGTGCCAAACATACCATAAGTAGTTGGACCCTATGTAGGAGATGCAGCTTTGGTAGTTGATCTCATTTTCCAATCCAGACTTCACAGTCTAATTAGAAAGTTAGCACTGGCGATTCACTTAATCCTATGCTCTCAGGTTCCTCCTCTAGCCAGAGTGCTGTAATTTGTATGGTCCAGGTCCCAAAATGTGCTGGCATTTGAGGGTGGGAGCAAGCTCAGCCTAACCTGCAGCTGTGGCTTGAGGCACACTCTGTGGCCTTGGAGCTCCTGCTTCCCCTCTGCTGGGGACCTGCCCTTGTGGCCCAGAGCAGGTTACCTAACCACTGGTGGGTCAGCCTCCAAAGCTGAAAACTGGCATCTGCCTTATGGGATGCTGTGAAGGTCCAATGAGATAAAGCAGGAATCTGCCTGGCCCTGTGCCTGACACCACAGGTGCTCTCAGTTAACCTTGAGGGTTTCAAACAACAAAGCTTCTGTCAGTGCTACTCTTCAGAGCTGCCAAACACCACAGTTTATGTAACAGCAAGAGAAGTAGTATGAAGTTCTACAGGATTTGTTATGTGCCAGTCACATTCTGAGCACTTCACATTTAGTAACTTACTTAGCCCTTTAACAGTTTATGAGGGAGGGAACACTATTTTCATTTTACAAAAGAGTCAACAGGCACAGGGTAAGACACTGGCTCAAGGTCACAGTTACTCAAGAGCAGAACCCAGGCAGTATGTGCTCTTCAGGGTCTGTATTTCTAACCAAAAGTAAACTGCCTTATTAGTGATTACAAATACCTGTGTTTGCATGGGGAGAAGTATAAATAGGGTACTTTCCCCAATTCTGATAGCTCCCTGGTTTTAGTACCTGATACTAAGACCTCTAAGATTTTAAAAATCAGGATGACCTTGCTAAACACTTTATTTTCACCCTACTACCTATTTTAGGCCTGCAGCTGTAGCCCTGTGGCATCCGATCCCGTCAGATCTTGGAAGCTAAGCAGGGTCAGGCCTGGTTAGTACCTGGATGGGAGACCGCCTGGGAACACCAGAAGTTGTAGGCTTGGGAGAAGGACCTGGCAACCCCCTCCCAAAAATCAATCTGCCGTTGAAAACCCTATGAACAGCAGAGAAGCACTGACAATAGTGTTTCCCCTGTTGTATAGAGGGTTGCTGTGAGTCGGATACTGACTCGACGGCACCTAACAACAACAACAACAACAACAACAACCTAATTTAGAAATTAAGAATTTAGCTCAGTTGGTAGAGCACTGCACTACAGTCTCTGAAGTCCCGAGTTCAATTTCCAGCACTGCAAAAATGGGAGAAGGGCCTGGCAACCCACTCCCAAGGCAATCCCAAAACAGTCAGCCATTGAAAACCCTATGAGGGTCGCTATGAGTCGGATACTGACTTGACGGCACCTAACAACAACAACAACAACAACAATAATAACAACCTAATTTAGAAACTTTTCTTTTTCTTTTCCTTTCCTTCCCCCCCCCTCTTTCTTAGTTTATTGATTTATTTTTTAAGGAGACAGGAACTCACCATGTTGCCCAGATTGGCTGAATTCCTGGCTTCATGTGATTCTCCTGCCTCAGCCTCCCAAGTAGCTGGAACTACAAGCATGCACCATGACACTCCACTCCTAAAAACCTATTTTTAAAATGACTGTCAATTAATAACCTGTTATAAAGACCATATCAAAATGAGGCCTATAAGAAATGCATTATTAAACTTCTAATTGGCCACTTTTGTCTTCTAGGGTCACACTGAGACCTATGATCCTAACGTGGTTCTGGAACTCAAATGTTTGCAGAGTTGCCTTCTCATGCTGGGTGATATTCCACTCCATTAGCTTGCTCTATTTGCCTGGAGTTTCCACCTCAAAATCGAACCATTTCCCACTAGATTCCATGTATCTTTATATCAGCTCACAATATGTCCCTTAGAGGAAATAGCGTTTGGATTGCTGACCAAGTGCATCTCAGTGTTTTGGCAGCCTGGGGTTCTGTTAATCTACCCAGTGCAAGAGGTTATCTTGTTTTCTTGCCTTAATTCACTCCTGTCTCCATCTGCAGCACACAGTGAAAAGCCTTTTCTCTCTAGCAGATGGGACCCCAGCGATGAAATGATGGATACGTGTGTGAACTCATCATCCCCTTCTTAGGATCCACAGGGGCCGACGCTGCTCAGGGCAGGCCCCTGTGCCCCAGCACTGCACTGGCATCTTTTCTTCCCAGACTGGATGGATACCAAGTGGACTCAGATTTACCATTCAGACTTCTTATTGGCTATGTACAGTCTTCCTCCAGGGGACCTGCACTCTTAGAATCTAAGGCATCTCAGGCTGTGCTCATGAGGCAATCCAAGGTTCCTGGTGGCCAGATTCCACCTTGTTTCCCCATGGAGTCTGTGTAAGTCTGAATTCAGTTGTGAGCAGGGAGGCTCCTGAGCCAAGGGAGGTCAGGAGAGGAGGGTAAGTGTTTCTGAGCATTTAGAGAGACTGTTTGCCCAGGTCAGAGTAAGGATGTGGGAATGGGAGGGTCAAGAGTGGGCTCTTAGGCCTAACCCAACACACAGGTGATAAGCCAAGATGCCTTATCACTTACACAATTTCCCAGCTCTTGGCTTGATACATAGAATATAATCCACATTTTCTAACAATTCTATTTTGATCAGTTTCACAGGAATCTGAGCCTATATAAAACAGCACATGTACATGGCTCAACTAGATCTCTGCATTCCAAAGACAGGGATTAATCCCCTTTGGTATTAGTCTAAGCCACTAACTTGCTTATGGTGCATCCTCAGTTTGCCCTTGGATAGGTACCAAGATCAACTCAGTATTTTTCTTTTTTCTTTTTTTGCAGTACTGGGGGTTGAACCCAGGGCCTTGTGCTTGCATGCTTTGCAAGTGCTGGACCACTGAGCTGCACCCTTAGCCCATTTTTTTTACTTTTTGAGACAGGGTCTCACTAAGTTACGCAGGCTGCCTCTGGTCTCGAATTTAAGATCCTCCTGCCTCCGCCTCCAGAGCCACTGGGATTACAGGCATGCACACCACTGTGTCCGGCTAAACTCAGTATTTTTTACGCTATTCATCCCTGGTTATTGTTGTTGTTGTTGTTAGGTGCCGTTGAGTTGAGTCTGACTCATAGTGACCCTCATAGAGTTTTCAATGGCTGACTGTTTGGGGATTGTTTCAGGAGTGGGTTGCCACAGTCTTCTGGATTTTTGGTGCCAGGGATCGAACTCAGGGCCTCAGGGAGTGCAGCGAGGACCTCTACCAACTGAGCTAAACCCCAGCCCCTCTAATACCTGGTAGTGGAAGCTTCATTCCAATAAAATCTCATGTGGAAACCCAATGCAAAAAGCTGAAACTGAGCTGCTCTGGTTTAAGGAAGGGGCCTCACACAGTCCTGTCTCCTCACCTGGGAAGGAGCTCGGGTCATCTCCACAGAAGCCTCCCAGCCTCACAGAGCCTTTTGAGAACTGGAACTGAGGTCTGAATTCTCACAGACCTGGGTTTGAATTTCCAGCTCTGCTCCTTACTAAGTGAATTATCTCAGGCAAGTCGCTCTTCCTCTGAGCCTCGGTTTCTCTTCTGTAAACCAAGCACAACACTAACTGATTCACAAGTGTGAGGATTTAAAAGAATACAGTAAAGCACCTAGGACATAGTAAAAACTCAAAGTATAAAAGTTGTATTACTAATCCTCACCTCAAATGCCGCCTTTCATTTTATTTTTAAACACAGTTTTCCAAGCACAGAGAACAGAATGTCCTATGGAAACATAGTTCCCCTGGGGTGACAAATATTGCCAATTTTAGTGAGAAGTTACGAGTCAAAATATTTTCCCTATTTATCACTGTTCTTTGAATAATGTTTTCAAAAACAAAACTCACAATGACAAAAGCCTTCTAAAACTCTGTATTTTCCAGTGAGCATGAATGAAGATGTCGTGGATGCTGAGACACATCAGAATAAATTACCACCAAACTATTTTCCTGGACCATATGTACAAGGGCAGTCCCATCTCTTTAGCATACAAGGCTCCAGCTGCCTCCTGTAGTGCTGCTCCATTGTGCCCCAGTCTCTGTGGATGGACCCTGCTGTATAAGCAAGTTATGTGTTTTCCCATTCATTTTACCTGGAATTCCTATTCCCTCACCTGTCTGCCTAGTAACAGCCAGATCATTGTTCAAGTGTCAGCTACCCTGAAAAGCCTTTCTCAAATCTACCAACAATCCTAGGAACCAGACCTTGGAACACAGCCCTATAATGGGACAATACTTTTGCCATTATGGTGATTGGGTCTAAATCTCCTCTACCACAGTTCCTAAAAGTGAAGGTCTGGCTCTTGTTCTTTACATCTTCTTACAGAGGTTCTAGTAGATAGTAACAACTCAATAAACCAGTATTGAGTTGTTTAATGGATACACAAATGAATTACTAAAAGACAGATTCAAGTTAATGTACTAAATCTATCAGTTACCAAGGTCTAATTCTGGGCATTGCAATCTCTTTGTGTATAAAATCTGTTTCCTTTCACCTGTAAAATACAAATTTAAGTAACTTATCACAGAGTTTTTATATAGCTTAATGAGGAAAAGTTGTAAAGGGCTTAGCATACAGTAGGTGTTCAATAACCAGCAGTTATATCTCTTTCATTTTTCTATCCTCTCTACTCATCTAGAATAGGTTACCTAGCAAATGAGACCAGGATTAAGCTCCCTTTCAGTGTTGCTACATACTGTCTCACAGTATAAATAGTTTTACCTAGTATGTGCAAGACCATGGATCTATCCTAGTACCAAAAAAATAAAATTTAAAACAATGATTTTAATTCATAACAAGAATATTCTGCCTACAGCCATAGAACTGTGGCCTCTCGTCCTGTCAGATCTCAGAAGCTAAGCAGGGTCGGGCCTGGTTAGTCCTTGGATGGGAGACTACCAGGAGACACCAGATACTGTAGGCTTGGGAGAGGACCTGGCAACCCACTCCCAAAAATCAATCCACCATTGAAAGCCCTATGAATAGCAGCGAAGCACTGACAATAGTGTTTTGCCTGTTGTACATAGGGTTGCTATGAGTCGGATACCGACTTGACGGCACCCAACAACAACAACAATATTCTAACATCATTTAAAAATCTAAGCATCTAGTCTTCAATATCCCAGTATTTCTCTTTGAATTTTGGATAATTATCATTTATTGATTTCTGTGTAAGTTTGGCATTGACAGAATTTGTCTTCAAAATTATTGACATAAAAACGAATTCTTTTCTGTATGTTTCATGCTCTGTGAGGGGAAAAGAGAAAAGAGACTACATGTGAAACACCACTGAAACATTCCTAATCATTTCTGTATGTAAAAATAAATTAGCTTTAAAGTCTAAGTGAACAATTTGAACCAGCGACGTGGTGTTAAATACTATTCACACCGATAATTCTTAGGAGCTGCTATTAGTTTTACACTTTACGCATTATATTTTGTTGGTGTTCTGGACTACTCACTCTGGTGTATTTGTATTTCTCACTTTTTTTTTTTAATCCCAGAAATGGATGTTCTGCCAAATTTCTTTAAAGGAATCTCTATTATAATATGAAATTAAGTATAGAATTACAAGAAATTTTCCAGTCAAGAAAATATACTGCCATTTTCTGATCAGGCATAAATCCTTAGATTAAATAAAAAGACTTTAAAAGGATATACAAGATTCTCCACAACCACTTTACCTTGTCCTCGCTCCCCTGCACCCACAATGAACTACTCTTGTTCCTCAAAGTCCAACTCTGTTTCACCTTCAGGCCTTTGAAGGGGCTATTTACTGCCTCTCCGGCCCCTCTGCAACTGGCTGACTTCTCTTCATCTTTGAGGTCTCACCATGCTAAGTCCCTCTGCCATACCTCCCACAGGGATAATCACATGTGCTCTTCTTAGATGTCACTTCCACTGGGGCGGGAGCCATGCCTAATTTCTTTACCTCCATATTCTTTTTTATTTTAATTTAATTTGCATACAGTATAATGAGTTTCATTATGGGGTTTCCCCGAAATTGCATCCTGTACCTGGCACTTGTTCTCTCTCTTTGCTCCCTTGTGCTGCTCCCCTGCTTCTGATAGTTCCCTCTCCTTCCCCATTCCACTAGTCCCCTCCCCCTTCCAGATGAGCCCCCTTGTATTTTCCAATCATATTTACTTCCATATTTTTATGCTATCACATGCTGTGAACTACAGTAGACATTCAGGAAATGTTTGCTAAATAAATTGAATGAACCTATCTATAAATAAAATTCATTAACTAGCCGGGCATGGTGGCGCAGGCCTGTAATCCCACCGACTCTGACTTGGGAGGCGGAGGGAAGATGATCACAAGTTTGAGACCAGAGGCAGTCTGCGTAATTTAGTGAGATCCTGTCTCAAAAAGTAAAGTGGGCTGAGGGTACAGCTCAGTGTACAGCACTTGCAAAGCATGCAAGAGTGAGGCCCTGGATTCTACCTCCAATACTGCAAAAAATAAAAAGATAGAAAAGAAAAGAAAAGAAAGAAGAAAGAAAGAATTCATTAACTATACTTTGAGACATGTCACTTAACTTTATGGTTCTCAGTTTTGACTTCCAGTAACATTCAACATGAACCATGACCTTGAAATGGAAGAGTTAACATAACCAGTCTGCTTTACCCAGTTCTAGCTTATCTCTGGAAATGCCTGCAGTGACCCTGAACAAAATTCTAAGCACTAAACTCCTGAAATGTTCACTAATTAGTGATGTTATTTTGAACCCTGAGACAGTGGGTCAGAATGTACCAAGCATTGTTTAAAGTACACACGAAGAGTCATGATGTGATCTGCAGCTGGTACCTAGTAAGGGGTCTGCACTCTAGCTGGTCACTATGTGACCAGTTCCCTTAAAGAACTCTGAACTCCCAAAATTTGAGTGGGCTTCCCTGGCTGGGGCATTTTGCACACATCTCTGCAGTTCACAGCTAGAGAGAAATCTGCATCTGGGAGAAACGTGGGATTCCTACAGAGGGAGGACAGGAGAGCCTATGCGGACTTCTCTAGCTTTTGCCATTGTCATCATTATCCTGGGCTGGGGGTTAGCTCAGTTGGTAGAGTGCTGCCCCGCACTCTCTGAGGGCCAGGGTTTGATCCCCGGCACTGACTGGGAGACCAATCAGCCATTAAAAACTGCTATGAGGCAGAGGTGACTCAATGCCACCTAACAACACCTTTATTCTACTGTTCTTGCACTGTGTCCTTTGCTGTAATCTTGGCCTTGAGTGTACTGTGATTCCTTCCAGCAAATCACTAGTGGGTTCTCATGGGACCCATGGAACATCCTCCTTCCTCTTCCAACCATTCTTAGTTTTCCTCCTACCCCACTGCCCCATTTTATTTCTTCTTCCTTCGTTGGTTTCTGTACTCTACCAAACTCGAAATGTTGGCATATCCTATAGCGCTATTTGGTCTTTTTTTTTTTTCTTCCAGTACTGGGGGTTGAACCCAGGGCCTTGTGCTTGCATGCTTTTCAAGTGCTGGACCACTGAGCTGCACCTCCAGCCCCCCCCCCCCCCCTTTTTAAACTTTTTTCAGGCAGGGTCTTGCTAAATTATGCAGAATGCCTCTGGTCTTGAACTTGCGATCCTCCTGCCTCTGCCTCCCTAGCTGCTAGGATTACAGGCGTGTGCCACTGCGCCTGGCTCTGGTCTTCTTTTCTTTATCTCCACTCTCTTCTTAGATTATTTTACTACTCCCATGGGTTTCAATACCATCTATATGTTGATGACTCCTAAGCTTATTTCTACTGCCAGACTTCTTCCCTGAACTCCATTTACATCTTCAACTGCCTATTGGACATCCCACCTGGGTACCTACTATGGATTTCAAAATTTACAAAAACTGTCTAAAGTAGAGCTCTTGATTTTACTCCAAATTTTTCCTTTTCCAATTTTCTTCATCTTGGTCAATAATACTTCATACACTCAGCAGCCAAAGCACAAAACCCAAGAGTCATCTTTGATTTTTTTCTTTTCCTCACACAAGTCCCCTCCCCCCAACCCAACCCACTAGCAAGTGCTGTTGGTTCTATTTCCAAAACAAATGTCCAATCCCTCTGCTTCTCTACATTCCTAATACAGCATCTTAATCTAAATCACCATCATCAATGTTTTCTCAGATTACCATAATTGCATTATTTTCCCTGCTTCTACACTTGTCCTTTTCTAATGTATTCTCTGTTCAGCAGCCAAAATGATCTCTTTAAAACCTACCTCAGATTGTATCACTCTGCTTAAGACTCTTTGATGGTTTCCCATTATTCTCAGAATTCATTCTGCATGTTAGAATTGGCTTACTCTCTATGATCTGTCTCCTGCACAAGTTCCTTAAATACCACTCTCTCCCTCTTCACTGTGCTAGAGCTTTTTACTAGTCTCATTTCTGAAAACCTGTTCTGCCTTGAGGCCTTTGCACTTGTACTTTGTGCAATGTGAATTAGGCTGCAGGTTAGCTCATTCTTCCCTTTCAGATCTAAATCAAATATAATATCTTTTTCTTTCCTGCAACATTATTTCAAACAATAACTGTTACATTCTAGGCACTGAAAATACAATTGTTGTTAGGTGCCTTGGAGGTTAACATGTAGCATCCCTCATAGGGTTTTCAATGGCTAATTGTTTGGGGATTGCTTTGGGAGTGGATTGCCACATCCTTCTCCCATTTTTGCAGTGCTGGGGATTGAACTGGGTCTTCAGAGAGTGCTAAACAACACTCTACCAACTGAGCTAAACCCCTGCCTGAGAATACAACAATCTTAGTTTATTTTAGATACATTCTCAGATGCCCAGTAGATGCTTGAAACCTTAGATAGTATCAAACCCTACATATACTATGTTTTTCATATGCATACATATGCATTCTAAGGTTTAATTTATTAATTAGGCATGGTAAGAAATTAATAACAAAATAGCCTGCAGCCGTAGCACTATGGCATCTGATCCCATCAGATCTCAGAAGCTAAGCAGGGTCGGGCCTGGTTAGTTCTTGGATGGGAGACTGCCTGGGAAACCAGGTGCTGTAGGCTTGGGGAAGGGCCCAGCAATCAATCAGCCATTGAAAACCCTATGAATAGCTGAAAATCCTAACAATAGTGTTTCACCTGTTGTATGTAGGGTCACTATGAGTTGGACACCAATTTGATAGCACCTAACAACAAAAATAAATAAATAAAATAGCACAATGATAACATATTGTGATAAAATTTTTAGCATCACAACTCTGTGCTTTGGGGCAATTATTAAGTAAAATAAGGGTTACTTAAGCATCAGCACTGCAGAACTGTGACCACTGACGTTATAACTGAGATGGCTATTGTGTGACTAAAGGGCAGGCAGCGTGCATGTGTGGATGTGATGGAAAAAGGAACGAGTCACATCTTGGGCTGGACAAAATGGGATGGTATGCAATTCATCTTTGTAAGCTGATGAAAGTATAACCAAAAGCGATGTAATAGTTGCAGAATGGAAATAGCAAGTAGCTCATTACTCTGTACCCCACCAACATTTATCAATAAAGGGAAAAAAGAGACTCATCATGCTATTCAGAAATGGTGTGCTATTTAAAACTTATGGATTATTTATAGATTTTTCCCATTTAGTATTTTCAGACTACAGTTGACCATGAAGTAACTGGAATAGTAGAAAGTGAATCTGCAGATAAGGAGGGACTACTATATAGTGGTAAACAAGACAACTTCCCTGCTTTCGCAGTACTTATGTTCTAGGGTAACTGTTACTCTCCATTACTTTATACTCTTTGTTTCACAGCAGTTATCAAAATCTGCCCTTGCTTTGTTTTTTGTTTGCCTTCCCTCCTTGCATGTGTAAGAAACACTGAGCAGAAATGCTGTTTGTTCACTACTCTATTCCTAGCCTAATATAGCGTCTGGCACAGAGAGATTGGTACTTACTTCCAAACAGGAATCAATTGACCAAAGAGCTCTAAGTTTAAAAAGTCTGAAAGTCTCTGCCATTAACCTGTTATTGCACTAGGACTGCAAGCCTAGGGTCTGAAAACATTGTATTGAAAAGTACATGTTTTTGCCAGGGACTTTGGCACATGCCTATGATCTCAGCTACTTGGAAGGCTCAGGCAGGAGGACTGCAGGTTTGAGACCAGAGGCAACCTGCACAACTTAGTTAGACCTTCTCTCAAAATAAAAAATAAAAAATGGCTGGGGCTGCAGCTCAGTGGCAGAGCGCTTACAAAGCATGCACAAGGCCCTGGGCTCACCCACAAATACTGCAAAAAAATTTTTTCTTGGAGGAAGTAGCATAGAATTGAACTGACTTAAATTTCAATTTGGGCTGGGATTTAGCTCAGTTGGTAGAGTGCCGCTCTGTAGTCTCTGAGGTCCTGAGTTCGATTTCCAGCACCACAAAAATGGGAGAAGGACGTGGCAACCCACTCCCAAGGCAATCCCCAAACAGTCTGCCATTAAAAACTCTATGAGGGTTGCTATGAGTCGGACACAACTCCATGGTACCTAACAACAACAACAACAACAACAAATTTCAATTGGCCTGCAGCCATAGCCTTGCAGCATCCAATCCTGTCAGATCTCGGAAGCTAAGCAGGGTGGGGATGGGAGACCGCCTGGGAACACCAGGTGCTGTAGGCTTGGGAGACGGACCCCGCAACCCACTCCCACAAAACAATCTGCCACTGAAAACCCCATGAACAGCAGAGAAGCACTGACAAGTGTTTTGCCTGTTGTACACAGGGTTGCTATATGAGTCGGATGTCAACTCGAGGGCACGTAACAACAAGTTTCAATTGACTGATTAAATGATCAGATGGTCTCTAACATCCATTTCTCTTCTAAAAATGTGATATACTAAACTTCATTTGACTGTATTCATATACATACCTGCACATTTTGTAGGAAGAGTCAGGCCATGTTACCTCAGTTGTGCTCTTTAAGTGTGTTTCTCATTTGCACAGAAAGATTGCCATGGGAAAATTTTATAAACTGATTAAATTATCTGAAAGCTGTTTATTTAAAGGAATAGAAGAGTGGTTTCCCTGGCTTTTCCTGCTGAGCCGTGGGATAGGGTAAAGCCTCATGTAGACAGCACTATGGGCAGTGCCTAACCTCCACACCATGGAGCCTGCTAGCCTCACTGCTGGGGAGGTCATGATAACTCCAGGAAGCTAGTGATAAGGCACTGTGTTTGAAGTTGGTGGCATTGGTTTTTTTTTTTTTTTTAATGCTGTGAAGATTAAGCCCTCCAGTTGAGATCGACAAAGGTACATATATGAAGGGTCACACATAAGAACATTTATACTTTTTAAACATCTAATATGTAGCACTCCTCAGAAAACAGAGATGAGAAAACATTTTTAATGTGCAACTTGTGCTTATTTTTATATTATTATTATTATTTTGGTTTTTTGAGACAAGGTCTTTTCGTGCAGCCCATGCTGGCCTGGAACTGGCTATGCTGACCAGGCTGATCTTGAACTCACATCGATCCTTCTCCCTTAGTCTCTTGAGTGCTGGGATTATAGGCATGTGGTTGCATCTGTTTTGCCTGGTTGTATCTGTTTTACTTTAACACAAACTCAAATAAGGCCTTACTAGACTCCCAGCAAACTGTTCTATCAACTTTAATTGCTAAAGAGCTAGAATGAATCTCAGTTGCTTTAAATCATTAGACAAGAAGATTTGATCAGATTTGATTTAATCTCCTTTCCCTAACCCAAATGCATGCTGGTATTTAATAAAATACATTTTTGTAATTTCACTGTAAGAGTGTTTTTATCTTTCTTTGTACTCTCAGAGAAAAAGATGTTCTAAATAAGCAAACTGAAAGGAGGAAACAGGGCTATTGGCTGTGGTCTCACCTCTGGATACTGCTGAGACCAGTGTCACCGACAGACACACACACTCATGGATTAAGAATGGAAACAAAGCACCTTCTGGATGCTGGCTGCATAAACTTGACATGGATCCTTATCTGCTCTGTGTCTGTGATTTCAGCCCCATAGTTCTGGACCCTTTAAGACGATGCCTCTTTTTTCGTGTGTCACAAATTTCACAACTCCTACTTTACCATGCTGGCATATGTTTTTATAACATATTTACATACATAACATCAACAAGATCAACATAGTGTTCAAACTGTATAAAAAAGAAATAAAAAGAAACTTACATAAAATATGGTGTCAGAATGTAAAAACTGCCATCAGAAGATATAATGAGAAAGTCAGATGCTTGTATCTTTACTCCAGAGTCACAGAGCATGAACAGATTACAAATGCAGATTGTTTTGGCTCAATGGGCATTGATACAGGATTTTCAGAATGAAATATCTCCCAATCAAGTTGAAAACAAGACAAAATATAATTTCCCTCAATTGTAAATAGTTGAATTCCTGGAAAGCTCTGTATATATTAAAACTGTAGGGGAAAGTATTTTGGTTTTTTTGTACATGAACAGTTTGGTTTTAGGCTTAGATAATTGTAAGCTGGTCTTTTACCTAGGGAGGATACTAGAAAATTGGGGGAGGGATCTTTCACTGTGCATGACTCTTCTGTTTGCTGCTGACAGGTAGCATCAGGAGGATGCATCAGGAGGCAAGCTCTCCCCTTCCTAAATCTTGTAAATTATGGCCCAAATCTTCCCTTCCTGTTTCCAAAAGCCCCCTAGGGGGCAGTACAGTCTTCAATGAGACTCCTGTTCTTAGCTCAACATCTCAAACTTAAGATGGTAGTCTGCTGGATGGGAGTCTCAGAGGTGTGAAAATCACAATCAACTCTCTCTGTTTGCTCCATAATCAAAAAGTTTTGGCATATAGGAAAAATAAAACAAAGCAAATTTAATTCTACACCAAAAGATGGAATTCAAACTACTTGGGATGAAACTGTGAACACAGAAAAGGAATCAAAGAATTCTACTGGTGATCACTTGGCACATAAAGAATATTTAACACAGACCTTCTTCTCATAGATGGTACTTGTCAACTCTTTCAGAATTATAGGGGGTAGGGGCAAGGGGAAACAGATTGAGGAGCACTGTAGAGACAGGAACAGAGAGAAAGATAGCTAGAGAAACGTTACAGCCCAAAAGCTAAAGGATTCAATTTTTGGCCCAAGACAGACTTTGGTTCCAGTCAAACTTCTGTTACCTACTAATAACGGATAACTTATTTAATCTCAATTATTGACATAAATTTGGGTAGTAATAGTGGTATTTTATACCATTGTTGGAATGATTATGACATACATGTAAAGTTCCAGGCAAAAAAATAAAATCACTTAATTCTTGCTTAATTATTACTTTTTAAAAGTTTCAAATGTCACTTGTCCTTATAGTATTGCTGTTTAGATATGTTTGAGATTTGGAACAAAAATAATTACTACATATAAGAAGTAATACAGAATTTTTTTCTACTTCTTATATCTAGTAACTATTTTTGTTCCAAATCTCAATTTCCTCTTAAAATATTGTACTAATACAGAGGAACTCTAAATCATTTCCTTGTAAGACAAAAGGTTCTATCTTTTAGAAACCCCACTAATTATAAAATCAGGCTAATATCTTTTAGATGTCTCCAAAAGGGACTTCGCATTTCATGTTTAAAAGAAAAGCTTTGCTAAACTCACATAACTTTAAATTACAAACATGCCCATTATAGCTGAAATTCATAAATTGTAATGGTTTTCTTGATATCTAGTCCTTGATCCATCAATATCTGCATCACAATAAGCATTCTTTACAAGATCTCAAGCAAACTTGTTTTAGGAGCATATTCAGAAAATAAGCAAAGTGTGTGACAGAAAACCAAGTGTTGTGCCCAAATTTTATATACAATATTCTTTTCTGAAGGTGAACCATCAGCTTAAAACCTACTCATTCAAGGGCAGGGAGACTATAAGAAATCTGTGTATATTCTTTTTAGAGGTAAGAATTTTAAATCAATATTAGGGAGATTTCTAAACATATGAAGTGGTACAAAGACTCCTAGAAGAGAAATTCAATAAATAGCTATTGAATGGATATGTGAAACTAAAAGTTCTTGGAGAAAAGAAGCAATTTCCCCTTACACTTTAAGCATAACAATGAGAAATAGGTAATCTTTTGAACTGCTTATAACAAAATTAGATATTATAACCTGTATACTAGTTACAGCAAGTTACAGCAAGTATATAACTAGTATAAGTTCTATAACTTCTAAAGAGGTCTTCCCCCTAATATACATATCTTGAGAGATTATAAATCAATACAATCTTTTTAGAAGGCAATTTGATTGTATGCAGCAAATTCTTAAAACTGCTTTAGACTCAGCAATTTTCTTTTTAGAAATGTATGGATAAAAATGATAATAACTAACAGTGGCTCTTATGTAGCACTTACTATGTGTCAGGCATTGCTCTAAAGAGCCAGGGTTACACCTCTGCAAAGGCGAGGATCTAGAATTTGAACTTGGACACTGGTTCCATTGCCTGTGCTCAGACACCTTTTGCTATCTTAGCTATGAGGATGTTCACTATAGCATGACTTATAACAGGAAAAGTTTGGAAATAAAGTAAATGTCATGTAACCATCTCCATCTGTGGCAAAGTGTTTCTCTAAAGACAAAAGAGATGAGCTTGGAAGATAGGTACTACGTTTGAATCTAATACTTATTAGCTATGTGATCTTCAGCAGGCTAGTTAACTTCTCCATGACTCATTTGACATGTTCAGTAAATGAGGATAATGCCTACTTTGAGATGTTGAGATTGAAATGTTTCAAAACACTTAATACATGGAAAGTACTTGATAGCAGAGATTATTATTGCCTTTGGAAACTTCCTTATTCAGATAAAATAAAGATTAGACTTAGCAGGGGGCAAGACAAGACTCTTAGAGATGGTAGGAAATCTCACTTAAAATGATCTCTGGGGTTTCATATGCAGCACAGCAGCTCCCTCACTGCAATCTACTGAAAATTAGCTCTCATTAAGAGATTTTGTTAAGGAAAAAAAAAAAAAAAAAAAAGGAAAGAAAAGAAAAGACGACAGACAGACAGAAAGAAAGAGAATTCATCCTAAACTAATTTGGAAAGATGTGGATTGCCCAACCTGAAAAATCCATAATAAATACATTTGTACCTCAAAGAAGGGTACCGGATGGCAAAGAATAGATGGCACACATCTTTGTTGCTCAGTAAATATGCAATCCATTAAACAGATATAGAATATAAGTAGATATGGAATATTGCTTATATTCTAGGCACCATGCCAGAAAAAGGAGTTAGGAACCAAAAAGGTAGGTTCTCCCTTAACTGCATAGAAGAATTAGTGGATGAATAATTGAACTAATGATGTACTTTTTCTGATTTCTGATTTTTCTGTTTGATTATCTTATTTTATTTCTGCTTCTCTTGTTTCACCTTAGAATTTCTTTACTATATCACTAGGTAGTGAGAATTCCTTCAAAAGACTCAACTGAAATCTGGTCAATCTACCATGGCTAAATCTATAAAAAGTATATTGGTGTTCAACTGTTGTGTGAATTTCAAAAATTTAAATAAAAGTCTGAAAAAAATCACCAATTATAGAAAGCAATTATCATAACATGTAGCTTATTACTACTTATAACATTACTACTTATAACACAAATAATCAGAATCTATTCCAATGTTCCAAAAAGGAGAATGACTAATTCACATTATTGAAAGGATAAAGTACTATACAGTAACTAATTCGTATCTTCAGACTTTGCCAATTCCTGGAAATATGTAATGAAATCATGTAAAATGGAAAAAAACCCTAGACTATAATCAGAATTATAGCAATGAAAATATGTGTGATATGAATTTATAAAAGCTAAAATTGGGCTTGGGCCTGCAGCAGTGGCCCTGTGGCATCTGATCCCATCAGATCTCAGAAGCTAAACAGGGTCGGGCCTGGTTAGTACCTGGATGGGAGACCGCCTGGGAACACCAGGTGCTGTAGGCTTGGGAGAAGGACCTGGCAACCCCCTCCCAAAAATCAATCTGCCATAGAAAACCCTATGAACAGCAGAGAAGCACTGACAATAGTGTTTCCCCTGTTGTACAGAGGGTCGCTATGAGTAGGATACCGACTCGACGGCACCTAACAACAACAACAACAACAACAAAATTGGGCTGGGTAGAGTGGTACAAACTTGTGATCTCAGAAACTCATGAGGCTAAGGCAGGAGGATCAGAGTTCGAGGCTAGAGGTACAAAGACCTTGATTCAAAATAAACGAATAAAAAAATGGGCTTGGAGTGCAGCACAAGTGGTAGAGCACTTACAAAGTATGTGTGAGGCCCTGGGTTCAACTCCCAAGTACTGCTAAGTAAAAAAAAAAATAAATAAAATAACTAAATAAACCAAAAATGTATTTGGCCAAGTAGGAATATTACTTTCTCTTCTGGGTAAAGCTGCCCATGTTAATAATAAAAAGAAATTAAAAATAAATAACATCTATTGTTAATCTGCCTGCAGCCATACCACTGTGAAGTCCAATCCTGTCAGATCTTGGAAGCTCATCAGGGTCAGGCCTGGTTAGTACTTTGATGAGAGACTGCCTGGGAACACCAGGTGCTATAGGCTTGGGAGACGGACCTGGCAACCCACTCCCCCAAAACAATCAGCCATTGAAAACCCTATGAACAGCAAAGAAGCACTGACAATAGTGTTTCGCCTGTTGTACATAGGGTTGCTGAGTTGGATACCGACTCCATGGCACCTAACAACAACATAGTTAATCCTGTATGCTAAGCAAACATCCTACCAGAGGGGAGAATAGCTAGGAAAAATTGCCTATCTAGTGAAAAACAGCACCAACAAAGGAGCACCATCGCTCAATTATCACATTAATATGCAGTGATACTTTGTCAACTGATTCCCAGTTACTGGTATAGTACAGTTTAACCTATTTGGAACCTAATAGCTGATATGGGATTTTTCTTTCCTTTTCTTTTCCTTTCCTTTCCTTGTACTTGAGGGTTGAACCCAGGACTTCACACATACTTTGCAAGTGCTGACCACTGGGCTGCACCTCCAGCCCATTTTTAATTTCTTTTTCTTTTTCTTTTTTCTTTTTTATTTTGAGACAGGATCTCAGGCAGGCTGCCTCTAGCCTCAAACTAGCAATCCTCCTGCCTCTGTCCCCCGAGTTGCTGGGATTCCAGGCATGTGCCACTGTGCCTGGCTTGGGATTTTTCTTAATTTCAATTATTCAAGGAGACATACTAAACACAAATATTTGACTGCTAGTGTCACATTTTATTATTACATGATAACCTCTCAATTCTTTAACCATAAGCATGCACACAAGGTTAAACAAGAACAACAACAACAAGGCCTACTGGCTTTCTCCATTCCTGTGGTTTGATTCCATGTGAGATCAGAACAGCTGGTTCACATTCAGTAAGAAAGTCTTCAGCTGACTTTTACAAGCATTTTGTGTTTGAAGACACAAAAACTTACCAAATCATTTAGCACCTAAAATTAACAATATCTTCATCATCTTATAGTTTAAATGATGACTGAACAATAACTCAAGCTAGTTGTGTTGTATATTTCCTGTATTAATATAATTAGTATTCTTAGATCTTTTTAAATTGCTCTGCTCAAGCCCTAGGGGAAAATGATTTCAAAAGGTTGAATGCATATGCTGATTCAAGATATGATTTCTCACACATCTGACCTCTATAATTTGAGCTCATAGAGCAATGTAGAATAATTCTGGCACCAGCTCATTGGCCAAAAGTAAAGGTATTATTACACATAAACCCAGGATTTTTATTTTACATTGTATGTTAATACTTTTTCTTTGAGCTAAGAATCATGACCTTAATTCTTTTGAAAAATGATTATTTAGGGATATGGTCATTAATAGACTACCAACTGACTCAAAAACTCAGAACTAAAATCCAGGTAAAATTTGAACACACCTTCCAGAGTTGAGATCTAAATTACATAAACTTTATGAAACTTTTAACTCAAGCATGAAGTGTTCTGGTAACCTTCTTTGGGGTATCAATGTAATAAATGAAGATTAAGAAATAATAACACTATAAAACTGTCTGCCCCACCCAAAATGATCTGGGTGCCAATCTTGGCTAAAATTTACTATCTGGCCTTTGGGATGTAGCTCTGTGGTAGACTACTTGCCTAGCAGGCCTGAGGCCCTGAATTTGATCCCGAGGACCACAAAACAAAACAAAACACCACCATCGGAGTGAACTTGAAAGAAATACTTAATTTCTCTGCGATTCAAATTTGCTGTCTCTAGAAATGAGAATATATAGTTTCTAAATTAAAACACTAAAACAAATGATAAACAGGAAAACGCTAGGAATAGCAGGATAACTCACTAACATTTATTATGTAGCAACTGTCTTCTTCAAATGGATACATTTAAAAAAACAGCCTTTAGTCATAGACACACTTTTTTGTCCACAACTTTAAGCCACAGGGCTAGTTACACATGACATAGAAATTTTGCCAACAAAACTGTACTATTTTAGATTACAAGAGACTTGAAGAAATGGTACTAACAATCCAAATCATATTTAAAGAAGCGAACAAAAAAGGAAATGGACTGATAAACAGAGTTCTTTGGGAGATGTTTATCCAGAAAAGGAACTAAAATACACATCTCAGATAAACAATGTCTGTAAGATCGAAAAAGACGGAACTCCACTAACAGAAAAGAGGACTCAACTACATTGAACTTCAAGCTCAGTAAAATTCCTATTGTCCGACTACTGTTCTGACAAAACAAAATAAAGCCGAACAACAAAACCAGAAGACAACTAAGTCACAAGGAACTGATTTACCTGTTGGAAGCCCGTCCTGGCATCTTCATTGATAGGGGACATGGAGCTGAGGCACTTTAACAACCGCAAGGGACAGCAAGGGGTTTGGGAAAGCGAACAGGAGACGGACCCTACCTCTGACAGACTTCCCAATACTGTGTAAGTGAGTGATAGAACTGTAGTTTTGGGCAACACTCTTCAAATACGCTTCCATCCCGTCCTGGTGGTGGTATCTGAAATCCAGCGCAGCTACCACAGGCAGCAGAAGCCCTAGCCAGAGGCACCCGAAGTCCATGTTCTAGGGAGGGATGAAAAGAAGAATAAAGCTGAGAGGGGACGCAGGACGGCAGGGCCATTGCGAGCTCAGCACTCTACTCCCAGGTCTCGGGACGCGAACGCTCCCTGCTTCCTAAGGAGGTGAAATCTGGAAGCAACACCTTCGGGAGTTCGCAAGTGCAACCGATGGCCAAGGGCACGGCCGCCCCCGGTGCCTTCCACCCCGCGCCATCCCGTCCCGTTCCGTCCCGCTCCTCCTCCCCGCCTCTCCGCACCGCGGTAGCTGCGGCTGCTGCGCCCGACCCCGCGCGCCCCGCGCCTGTCTCCGCGACACCCAGGCACGCGTACACACCGGCCGGCGGCGCCCAGCGGCCCGAGTTATAGCCGGTCAGGGGGCGGCGCGCCCGGGCCCCGCCCCGAGACTCCAGTCGGCTCACTCGGGCGCCGCGCGCGTCCCTGCAGGGCGGGACCTCGCCGCCCTCGCACCTCCAGGCGCCCCGCGGGCTGTAGGGGGCTGCAGCGGGTGCAGGTGGGCGGCCGGGCACCGCGGGCTCGGCCTTTGCTGAGCGCGCGGCTTAAGTGCGTCTTGGCTGCAGCCGTGGCCGGGGCGCTCCACCGAGCGGCACTCGCGATCACCGCAGAGGCGAGTTTGGAGATGCTTCCAGCTGCCGGTAGTGCCCGGACGAGCCGGGGTAGAAGCTGCCCCCGGCTGCCCAGCCCTGTTCCGCAATTATGTGGACTTTTAAGAAAGGTGTGTGTGTGTGTGTGTGTGTGTGTAGTGTCGTGTCGTGTCGTCAGTTGTGGCGTACAGGAAAATTTCCAACAGATGTATATGGTGGATGGGATTTGGCCAAACCAGAGTCAACTTTATAAGGACCAGGGAAGAAGGCAGAGTCACTGGTGCAAATCCGACTCCCCTTATTCCCTACGCCAGTTTTGCTTCTCTCTCCTTAAAATGCTGCTTTCTGGAAGGATGGAGTGGTCTGTGTTTGCACTGAGAATAAAGACTGCCGAAAGCTGAGAGGTGGTCTGTGGCCAGGGCCATTCTGCTCTAAAAGACGCCACACACTCTCCAGCGTATTCTAGGAGACCTGTCAGGATAATGAGGACCCGTGCAAGACTCTGGGGAAGGTACGGAGTTTGAAAACTACTGATTTGAGATAGCATTCTTCTTTAACAGATTAAAAATATGAATGCCAGGGCACTACTCCAAATCGATGGAACAGAATTTCCCTCCGGGAGGCGCAAGAAAGGGGCTCTGAGTGAGTCCAATGTGCCTTCCAGAGTTGAGAACCGCGGAGTGATTGCCCGCCCTTTCTTTGTTACAGAGACAGATGGTGTTCCCAGATCTGAGCTCTTGGGGATCCCTGAGGACCCCCGTGACTCGTGACTCGGAGGCAGCGGGGCGGAATGGGTTAAGAGCTGAGACTATGGCGTCCTTGATCTGACTCCCACTGCTTTGTGTCAACTCACTGTGTCTTAGTTTCCTGGTCTGTAAAATGGAAATCATGATTGTACCCACCTGAGCAGGGTTGGCAGGCATATTGTTAGAACCATGAGGTGTTAAATAAATAACCCAGTTTAATTCATAACTCTTTAAAGAGAATCTTCTGAGAATTGAAAAATCTTGATGACAGCTTTAGGCTTTTGAGTGGGTTTTAAAAACCATATGCGGTAGTTACTATGCTGAATATGACTTCCTTCAAGTCATCTGGAGAGGTTCTCTTTTCACTGTTGTTCATCAGTTAACAAGCCTGAAAGGACAGGGAGTAGAGCTTGAGGAGTTTAGTTCAATTTAGGCAGAGTTAGTATAAGGAATGGGCAGGGGAAGTGACAGGAATAGTGAAGGGCTGCTGACCTATTGTAGAAATCATACATTGGTAATAGAAGCACATGGAAGTTCCACGAACTTCTTGTAGTGGTGCTGTTGCTGGAAGGGGTGAGAGGGGGGAGGAAATGGTGGCTCCCTCAACTCTGAGCTGGAGACTGCTGGCACTGCTGTTCCAGAAAAACAAAGAGGTGATATTGAGTTGAACTTGCTGCCCTTGGGGTTCACACTAGGTAAGAGAAGCAAATTCAGGTGAGAGCTAGTCAAGTAATGAAGTGGAGGATGCAGAGGATTGAGGTCTGAAGGCTTAGGACCTAAGTATGGTCCAGGGACATCAACCTCACCTGGGAGCTTGTTGGAAATGCAGAATCTCTTACCCTACTCCAAGCCTACTTAATCAGAGCATAAATTGTTTGAGATGCAATGATCTAGAGGCAAAAAAAAGGTTCAGTGCTAGACTACGGAGGATACAGAACAATAAAAGTTTAGTCTAATAGAGAGAAACACTAAACTTTATGATTTTAGAGGTGATTTTTCTAAGCATGACACTCTTACAGGAAAAGCCGTCACAAAAAGGCTGATAATTTGGTAACGTAAAAGTGTATGCCTTCTGTACAGAAAAACCCAACATAAAGGACACAAGAAAAATGACGAACTGGATGTTAAGGTCTGAATATGAAATCTCTTCCCCAGGCTAATACATCAAGGGCTTGGTCCCACATGCACCAGTGTTCATAGGTGGGACTTTTGGAAGGTGATTGGATCATGAGAACTCTGAATTCATGGACACATTAATTCACTGGTGGGTTCATAATTTGGTGGCATTATTGAGAGGTGAGAAAACTTGGAGATAGGGCCCGAGTGGAGGAAGTAATTCACTGGGGACATTCCTTGAAGGGACCCCCTTTGGCCTCCTTGCTCTGTTTCCGGTCTTCTGTAAGGCAAGCTGAATAACATGCTCCCATCATGATGTTCTGCCTCACTGTAACCAGGTATTTATGGGCTAAAACCTCTGAAACTCTGAGCCAAAATGATTTTTCCTCCTTTAACCTGTTTCTCGCAGGCATTTTGTCATAGTGACAAAGGCTGACTAACACACTAGAAGTCAGAGTTAATAGCTCTTACAAAATCAAGAATGAGCAAAGGACTTTAATAGGTGGTTCATAAAAAGTAACAACAAAAACAGCCAATAAAAGTTTCTAACCTGATTAGTAATCAAAGAATTAAAATTTTAGAGGGCAAAGTAACATTTTCGCTTTCTCATCCCTAAAAATGATTAAAAAGATTGACAGTATCTGGAAGTGGGTAGGATTGGGAAAATGACAAATATGCTGCTTCAATGGTATCATAAACTGTGATGTTTTTTGGTGGCTTCTTTGGGAAAGGACGACAAAATTTTAGATGCACTATTCGTTCTATAGCCTGCAGCTGTAGCCCTATGGCATCCAATCCCATCAGATCTTGGAAGCTAAGCAGGGTCAGGCCTGGTTAGTACTTGGATGGGAGACCACCAGGGAACACCAGGTGCTGTAGGCTTGGGAGACGGACCCGGCACCCCACTCCCAAAAATCAATCACCATTGAAGACCCTGTGAACAGCAGAGAAGCACTGACAATAGTGTTTCATCTGTTGTAAGTAGGGTCGCTATGAGTTGGATACTGACTCGACCGCACCTAACAACAACAACAATTCCTTCTATAGAAATAATTTGAAGATGTACTGAGTTTATATTGTATCTGTTAGGAAGTTCAAAAGCACTGCTGTTTTAAATTATGACAAAGCAGAGAAAACCTAAATGTCAAACAATAGCAGGTTGGTTAGACCAGTGGTTCTCAACTGGGGGGTAATATTGCCCACAGGATATATTTGGCAATATCTGGAGACATTGTTGATTGTCATGACTTGGGAGGTGTTCCTGACATCTAGTTCTGATACAGAGGACAGGAACACTATTAAACACCCCATGATACACAATGCTGTCTCCCACAACAAAGAATTATACAGCCCCAACTGTCAATAGTGTTGAAGTTAAGCTATGTTGGGTTGTTGTTGATAGGTGCCCTTGAGTCAGTGTCTGACTCACAGTGACCCTATGTACAACAGACAAAACAGTATTGTTAGTACTTCTCTGCTATTCATAGGGTTTTCAATAGCTGATTGTTTTTTGGGAATGGGTTGCCAGGCCTTTCTCCTAAGCCTACAGCCCCTATTGTTCCCAGGTGGTTTCCCATCCAAGTACTAACCAGACCTGACCCTGCTTAGCTTCTGAGATCTGACAACACAGTGGTAAGTCTGTAGGCTGTCTTGGGTTAGATAAAGAACATTACAGCAGCTCAATAAATTGTGTTTCAGTCTTAATAACAATGATGTACATTAAAAATTGTTGACTTGGAAAGATAAATTGTTCACTGGCAAAAATTAGTCAAATAAGTTGAATAGTAGGATCTCGTTTAGGTATAACCGATAAATAAAAACCTTTTCTTAGCAAAAAGTTTCAAAATTTACAAACCTGCTGAGTGGTAATCCTTGGGCTGCCATGTTCTAATTTTCTTTTAAAATTTTTGATGAATTTTCTGAACAATTTTTGTAATAAAATATTCTTTTAATTAAAAAGCATTTTTATCTAAAAGCAAAATTGAACAAAAAGCACAGAAGCATTAGAGATGAACAGTTTGGAAGGAAGACTGGATCTAAAATGTCTTTGAAGAAAATTACAGAGCTGAAGAGGGAGTAAAAGGTCAACGGAAAAATGAGGTGTTAAGGAATTGAAAAGCTGAGGTGTTGGATTGTTCTAGTGTAAAGACTCTGAAGTTCTCCGAGATAATAGCAGGAATTGGAACAGAGGGAAAAACTACTGTCAGGGACCTAAATACCTCAACAGATGTTAACAATGAAAAGAACAGTATTAACTAGACTTTGTGGCTTTCAAACTTTCTTTTTTTTTTCTTTTGAAAGTGTAACAAGAAAGTATGAGAAAGATAAAAGGAAATTTAAAAGCCTAACATTTTTACTTACTTTGAAACAATCATTCTTAGGATATGTTTAGATATTAATCAGTCCCTTAATATTGGATATTTCTTTGTGATACTTCATTATTACTCACAGCACATCCATTAACATTCTTTGAACCAAATCTTCAGGGCACACCCTTATCTCCTTAGGATCAATTCTTAGACATGCAATTGCTAGGTAAAAGATCATGTGCATTTTTAGGTCTTAACATACTTAGCCAAATTTTACTCCTTCAAAATGTCATGTATAAATTTCAAACTGCTGAAAAATAGTTTTCATTCTAACACAGTGTAAGCACAGGTCAAGCTTTTATTTTAATTTGTTATGAAGAAACCAGCAGGATACCAAGATTCATTCAAAGAAAAATAAATGAAAATGTAAGAAAAAATACTGATATCATTCTAAATTATTGCTAAACTAGTTATAAAACTGTCTGCAGTCATAGTCCTCCTGGCATCCAATTCTGCCTGATTTCAGAAGCTAAGCAGGATTGGCCTGGTTAAGTCCTTAGATAGGAGACCACCTGGGAATACCAGGTGCTATAGGCTAGGGAGAAGGACCTAATAACCCACTCCCATTGAAAACCCTGTGAGTAGCAGAGAATCACTGACAATAATGCCAGTCATGGTACAGTGTTGGGCAGTGTTTCATTCTGTTGTACATAGGGTTGCTATGAGTTGGACCCGATTCCACTGCACCTAACAACAACAAAGTTATAGACCCATCCTGCAAGACAATAAATTTTAGCCTTTGGTGCTATCTTATTTACAGAGCACAGATCATTTTCATCTGTACAGGGAAAAAATATTTGTGTCTTTATTGGACAAGAATATTAGCATCTTACAGATTTTCTACAAATTAACGCTTGCTTTCACTTGTAAAATGTACAATTACTAACAAATTTGATTCACCTTGGGTCAATTGACCCTTACATAGACTTGTTAGGCAATATCCTAGCATGAAAATACAAGCTATGGAATCATATTTTGTCCTTCCAAGCTTTGGATAATTTTTTCTTAACAATGATCATCCCAATTTACCGTCCATACTAGTTAGTGATATCTGAAAGTGCTTGCTAATATTTTCCAATACATGAAAAATGGACTCTCATAGTTTTAATCTGAACACTTGTTTCATATGCTTATTTGTTGATCTCTTTTAAGTTAAAAAGTAGTTTATTCATATCTTTTCCTCATTTTTTAAGAAGTATATCATTGGGCCTCTACCCGAGGTTGGGGGGGGGGGGGCTGTGAACAGCTGAAGAGGGTGCAGCCCAGAGGCTCTCAAGGACACACCCTGGGGACAGCTTCAGAGAGTCAAATACATTTATTTTAAGGAGAGGCTCAGCTTATATAGCAATCGGTATAAAGCAAGCAAAAGTAAGAAGGTATTGCATCAGAATCACACTATGTAGTGATTGCTAATCAGTTTGTTGAATTATATTGCCCAATAAAGCTTGGGCATGCTTCAGGCAAGTCTGGAGCATGCCCTAGGCAAGTCCACGAAAAGAGGAAATAGGCAGGAGGGTATGTACTGTACGGACAAACAAGGTCGGCAATGGCAACTGTCCCATCACATGGGCCTATGTGACTGGGTGTGCCTCAGGTCACAGACAAATAGGTTTACTGTGCTAAACCTGAGAGGCCCATACATGGGTAAGGTATGCCTCAGCCCAGCCCTTGTCCTTCCCCACAGTATACCAGTCTTTTTACTCTTTTTTTTTTTTTTTTGGATACTCAGGGTTGGACCCTGGGCCTTATGCATCCTTTGCAAGTATTCTACCACTGAGCTGCACCCCCAGCGCATTTTTAATTTTTTTTTTTAAATCTTAAGACAGGGTCTCACTAAATTGCGCAAGCTACTTCTGGCCTTTAACTCATGGGCCTCCTGCCTCTGCCTCCCGAGTTGCTGGGATTACAGGCATGTGCCACTGCGTCGGGCTAGTCTTTTAATTCTTGAGTCATAGTGTCCTTATAAAATGCATTACTCTTAAATTATGTGCTCTTAAACTCATATTTCTTTGTAGTTCTTTGGTATTTTTAATTTTTACATTTAATTTTTTCTCTTTTTTAGTCTCATTTGAGAAAATAAATTTTTTTTTAAGAGCAGTTTTACTTTGCTTACAAATTAAGTGGAAAGTGTAGAGTTCCCATATACTCTTTTCTCACTGTCCCACTTCACCTACTATTAACATTTTTTTTTTCCATTTGAGACAGTATCTTGATATGTAGTTCAGGATGCCCTCAAACTTCCAATCTTTCTGTGTTAATCTCCCAAGTTTTGGCATTACAGGCGTGTGCCACCACACCTGGTGTCTCATTGTGGTTAGATTTGCATTTTCCCAATGGCTAGTGATATTGAATCCCATTTCATATGCTTGCTAGCCATTTGTATATCTTCTTTAAATAAATGTCTACTCAAGTTCTTTGCCCATATTTTAGTCAGGTTATTTGTTTTTAGTTGTTGTTAGTTGTAGGAGCTCTTTATGTATTTTGGATATTTACCCCTTATCACAAATATGAGTTGCAATTATTTTCTTGGGTACCACAGATTGCTTTTTTATTGTGATGATTATTTCCTTTGCTGCATAGAAATTCTTCTGTATTGTACAGTCTATTTATCTATCTTTGCTTTTGTTGTCTGTGCTTTTGGTATCCTCTGAAATCCTTCCCAAATGTAATGTCATGAAGCTTTCTCCTATTTTCTCCTGTTTAATTCTAATTTTACTGTTTCAGGTCTTATGTTTAGATTTTCAATCTTTTTTTGAGAAAATTTTTGAACATAGTGCAAGGCAAAAGTCTAACTTCATCCTTTTGGATATGGATATCCAGTTTTCCTTATACTATTTGTGGAAGAGACTATACTTTCTCCACTGTGTAGCCTTGCATTCCTTGTCACATATCATTTGTGCATATTCTTAAGGGTTTCCTTCTGAACTATGTTCTGTTCCATGGGTCTGTATGTCTGTATTTATGACAGTAGATGATGCTTTGATCACTGTAGCTTTGTAATATATTTTGAAGTTAGGAAGTATCCAGCTTTGTTTTTCTTTCTCAAAATTGTTTTGGCTATTTGATTTTAGGATTTTTTTTCTATTTCTGCAAAAATTTTGACAGAGATTGTATCGAATATGTAGATGGCATTGGCTAGCATAGAACAAGACAGACTTTTAATGACCATGATGGCATTTGGTAGTTGTTTTTGTTATTGTTGTTGTTGTTATTGGCAGGTGCCATTCAGTATCCTATTCATAGCAATCCTATGTACAACAGATGAAACACTATTGTCAGTGGTTCTCTGCTATTCATAGGATTTTCAACAGGTGATTGTATTTGGGAGTGGGTTGCTAGGTCCTTCTCCCAAGCCTACAGCACCTGGTGTTCCCAGGCAGTCTTCCATCCAGGTACTAACCAGGTCCGGCCCTGCTTAGCTTTCGAGATCTGATGGGATCAGGTGCCACTGTGGTACAGCTGAAGGCTACTTGTTTTTTGTAAGGCCCACATAATTGCTGCAAACCCTATGTCTGTTTTCATTTTGGGGACTGGGTAAGTAAGGTGGCAAATTTATTTGATTATTACCTCCCAATGTCAGGGACTTATTGGCCTAGATTTTAGAAGGAAAGGTTTCTGAAAGCAGTCCAGTAGCCCTGTCAATCTTTGTATTCAAGTGTATGCCTTCATAGATACTGCCACTCTAATGTGAAAAAAAATCAAGGCACATTAAAAAAAAGTAAGGAGAAAGAACATTTGTGTAAAGAAAAGTTATTTATCTTCCTGCTAAACATCCACCTCCTGGAGAGACTCAGTATGTTGTTATCAAGTGCTGCCAAGTTGGGTCCTACTCATAGCAACCCTATGTAAAACAGAATGAAACACTCCCTGACACTGTGCCGCGCACATGATCTTTTTTATGTTCAAGCCTATTGTAGCACCTGTGTTAATCCATCTAGGTAAGGGTCTTCCTTTTTTGAACTGACCTTCCACTTTCCCAAACATGGTGTCCTTCTCCAGGGATTGGTTCCTCATGACAACATGTCCAAAATATGTCAGATACAGTCTAGCCATCCTTGCTTCCAAGGAGCACCCTAGTTATACTCCTTCTAGGATAGATCTATTGGTTCTTTTTGCAGTCCATGGTATACTCAATATTTGTCTCCAGCACCGTAATTCAAAAGCATCAATTCTTCTCCTGTCTCTCTTATTCAATGTCCAACATTCTCAAGCATATGATGCGACAAAAAATATGATGACATGAGTCAGGCATACCTTCATCTTCAATGTGATATCTTTACTTTTCAGCACTTTAAAGAGGTCTTTTGCAATGGCTTTCCTTAATGCAATGCATGTTTTTATTTCATGCCTGCTGCTTCTGTGGGTGTTAATTGTTTGTTGTTGTTTTTGATTGTAGAACCAAGTAAAATAAAATCCTGGACAATCTCAATCTTTTCTACATTTATCATGAAGTCAGTTACTGATCCAATTGTAAAGATTTTTGTTCTCTTGATGTTGAGGTGCAATCCATACTGAAGGCTATGTTCTCTGATATTTATCAGTAAAATTTTCAAATCCTCTACACTCTCAGCAAGCAAAATTGTGTCATCTGCATAACACAGGTTGTTAATGAGTCTCCCTCCAATCCTGGTGCTGCATTCTTCTTCATAAAGTCCAGCTTCTCCAATTATTTGCTCAGCATAGGGATTGAAGAGGTATGGTGAAAAGATATAGCCCTGATGCACACCTTCCTGACTTTAAACCAAGTAGTGTTTCCTTGTTCTGTTTGTATGACTGCCTCCTGGTCCATGTACAGATTCCTCATGAGTACAGTTAGATGCTCTGGTATTCCCATTCTTTGCAGTGTTGTCCATAATTTGTTATGATCCACACAGTCAAATGCCTTGCATAGTCAATAAAACATAGATAGACATCTTTCTGGTATCTCTGTCTTTAGGTAATATCCATCTGACATAGGCAATGATGTCCCTGGTTCCACACCCTCTTCTGAATCTTTTTTTGCAGTTCTCTATCAATATATTACTGCAGTTACCTTTAAATGATCATTAGCAAAATTTTACTTGCCTATTATATTAATGATATCATTCAAAAATTTCTGCATTTGGTTAGATGCCCTTTCTTGGGAATAGGCACAAATATGGATCTCTTCCAGTCAGTTGGCCAGGTAACTATTTTCCAAATCTCTTGACATAAACAAGTGAGCACCTCCAGTCTGCATCTATTTGTTGTAACATCTCTATTGGTATTCCATCAATTCCTGGAGCCTTGTGTTTTGTCAATGTCTTCAAGGCAGCTTCCACTTCTTTCTTCAATACTGGAGACTCAATATAGTGAATACTTAAGATCTAGAAATAGATAAACAAAATTCAAACCCCAGCTTTACAACCATCTAACCTTAAGCAATTTACTTAACTCCCCAGAGCCTCATTTTCTTATCCATAAAATTGGGAATGTTATAGGTATCTTGTTTTGTTTTGGTTTTCAGTGCTGGGCATTGAATGCAGGACCTCATGCATACATACTATGCAAATGCTCTACTACTGAGCTGAAGCCTCAGCACGACACAAGGTTATTAAATGAAATAATACGTGCAAGAGCACTTAAACAAAACCTCACATGATAAAATCTCAATAATTAGCACCTATTATTATTATTTTACTCCCATAACAATTCATTAATTTATCAACATTTAGACAGCAGTTATTCTTTCTGCTGTATCTACTATTGAAATTATAAATAATAGCTTATACTTATTACTCATGTTTTATGTGAGATGTTGCTAATTTCTTTAAAACACCCCAGTTTCCACAACTTTGGCATATATAGAACTTCATTTAATTTTCACAATATCTTTATGAATTAGATGCTGTTATTATCCCTGTTTTGCTGGTAAAGAATGTTGTGACAGGAAATCTGCCATGAGCCTGAGTGTCCTTGCATGTCCTTGCTGAGTATGCCAAGAACACAAGTCCCTAAGAGCCATTAGTCAGGTTTGTATTTGCCATGAGCTGTCTTGAGGTGAGGTAACATCTTCCTGTATGACAAACAGGCTGGCTTCTGCTTATTGTAAAAGTAGTGAATTCCTAAAAGCTTGATGTTTCTCAGCTACTGTGCAAGTCTGCTGCATTTGCAACACCCACCTGGGCCCCTTCACATTGCCCCTGAAGGACTTGGGGAGAAAAGGGAGCCAAAGTGGACATGAAGCCCATGCTGCTTGCCATGCAATGAGTAATGAAGTCCTCTGTCTCTGGCCCAGGAATCTCTTGTCTTCTGCCAGTGTCTGTAAAGCAGTGACTTATTAAATTCTTAACTTGCAAGTAGGAAAATCTCAGAGCCAGACAGTGAAGTAATCTGCTTACTTGCAGTTTTGCTTCTAGATTCCAAGCCCTATGAGTTAAAGAAGTTAGTGTACTCTTTACTCTTGTCTGTTGAGAGCAGAGCAGAGTTCCTGATACCTAGCAGGCCCTTAATAAGTACGTTGAATGAATATTTCAGATGACGTATTAAGTAATTTGTCTGCAGACATGCCACCCTGGCGTCCAATCCCGTGTGATCTCAGAAGCTAAGCAGGGTTGGGCCTGGTCAATCCTTGGATGGGAGACTGCTTGGGAATACTGAGTGCTGTAGGCTTGGGAGAAGGACCAGGCAGCCTACTCCCAAAACAATCAGCCATCGAAAACCCTGTGAATAGTAGAGAAGCACTGACAATAGTACTGGGTATGGCATAGTGTTAGGGAGTGTTTCATTCTTTTATGCACAGGGTCCCTCTAGTTGGACTTGACTCAATGGCACCTAACAACAACAACAAAGTAATTTTCCTATGTATCTCATATAATGCTTATAACAAACTAGAAGGTAAGAGTTATTATTTCCCTTTTTACAGATGAGAAAAGTGAAGTACAGAGAGCTTAAATATTTTGCCCATGGTCACTGAGCTAGAAAATGGTTCAATCAAGACTGAATCCTAGTCTTGACAAATTCTAAAGCCTATTGCTCATGAATAACTCATTCAAAAAGGCAAGAAAAAATTTAAGTGTGTGTGTGTGTGTGTGTGTGTGTGTGTGTGCATATCTTAAGATACATTTTTCTTATAATTTCACATGTATAATATAATGCCTTGGAGTGATATTGCTCAACATTTTTTTTCTATTGTGTGCTATTTCCCACATCTATGAGAGAAACTTGGTATTAGCCTCTCCTAGTCTTGTGCTCATTCCTGTACCTACCTCCTCCAAACTAGTCCCCCCAAATCAGGTCTATACCTCCACCTAAACTGGATTTGTTCATCTTGATAATCATTAAAGAAGAAAGTGACTTCATAATTCGTAGAATGGAATGATTGCTATTTTTAACCAGGGATATGGAAATTGTTAGTGAGAAGTTGGATGGTTCTCATTAAGGCTGTAGACTCTATCCTTTCCCTAGACTACTACAGAGTGGTATCTAAACAGTGGGGACCAGAGATTTAAAGAACACAGTTCAACTCAAGCACTGTCTGTTAAAAACAAGAACTCTGTAGTTTGTGCTGTGCTTCTTCTAAAAATTATTCTTTTATTTTCATCAATAGTCTTTGTTTTTTAGAACTGTATGTCTTTTTCATAAGCTTTTCTCTACGAATTGTGACTGCATTTTCTGTTTGCTATGCAAGCTATCAAAATGCAAACAAAGGAGTTCTTTTATTTTAGATATACAGCTGTAAATATGTTAACATTCCTTTGGGGGATTTGTAAAGGATTAGTATTCACATTTATGTTCACAATGAACTTCTGAATCCTAGAATTATTACTATTTTTTGTGTGTATGTATGTGTGTGGTGCTGGGGATCAAACCCATGGCCTTATACATGCTAGGAAAGTGCCACCGAGCTACATCACTAGCCTTTGTTTCTTTGAGATAGGGTCTTGCTATGTAGCCAAGGCTGACCTCAAACTAGGATCTCCTACCTCAGCCTCCCGAGTTCTGGGATTGCCGGTGTGCACCACCACGTCCAGCCAAATCATAGAGTCTTTAATGGCACACAGGAAGAAGTAAAAGGTCTAAGTCAACAACAAGAAGTCATAAAAAAGCATCACTTAGTGGTGGGGGAGAGTAACAATATATAGCAGTGACTGTCAAAGCACCCATCATTATTACTCTTCCTATTGTCCTTCTTCAGCATTGTGTCACTGTGGGAGCAAACCTAGTTCTCTTTGGCCTCACTTTTTAAATTTTCATTCATTTATTCATCTATCAGGCTGTGATTTAGCTCAGTTGGTAGAGTGCTGCTCTGCAGTCTCTGAGGTCCCATGTTCAATTTCCAGCACTGCAAAAATGGGAGAAGGATGTGGCAATCCACTCCCAAGGCAATCCCGAAACAGCCATTGAAAAACCCTTTGAGGGTTGGACACAACCCCACGAACCTAACAACAACAACAACATTTCATCTATCAATTATTTATTGCTTACTCGGTGCCAGGCACTGCACTAGCTCCTAACAACTATGACTGAACAAAAAAGGCCGAATTCCTGCCATCAGGCAGTTTGCATTCCACAAAGATCAAGTTTCCCCTAGAGCATCTTACATGTTCTAAGAAACCTGTGGTCTCTCTTGTGGGAGTGTGTTGGCCTAACATTATTTTCTGCCTTTTTTGTCTATCCTCAGTCATTGCATTTTATACTATGCAGCATTAACTCAACATTCTATCTACTGGCAGTGAAGCAAAACTCAAGTTTAATCAGATAAATATTTGATCAGATAGTGCAGTACACCCTAAAGCATTTGCTGAGAACCACTGTCAGGGAAAATTGAGACAAATGTGAGATTTAATTTAGTTTAGGAAGATATCCCAGTTGGGCATCACATATTAATTGTTTTGTTTCCCTCGTGGCCTCTAGGTCATAGCTCAGTACATGCTTGCTGATTTACAATTGTTACTGAAGGCAGGATATAGCATCAATAGATTATACATTATAACCAAAATAGTACTTTGCTGAAAGCAAAGTCTATGAAACCACACTGCCATAGTTTAAACTCCAGCTCTGTTATTTGCTCTATGGCCTTGAGCAAGTTATTTAATCTCTATGCACTTTTATGTACTTACATATAAAATGGTAGTATTGATTTTATAGGGTTGTAGGAATCGTATAGGGTTTCATATATTGAGTTAATACAGGCAAAGAGCTTAGAACACATAGTCTGGCACATTGTAAATGTTTTATAAATATCAAAATGAGGTTATCACATAGCAAAAATAAACAAAACAGAAAGGAATACAGAATAGGACAATACAGAACAGGAATTCTATATTCTATCTCCTCCCAATATACATCTAGTAGTAAAACAAAATTTATCAAGGATAAATTTGTACTAAGTTACCTTTAGTGAGCAATTATGAGAATAGTGACTTTTTCTCTTAAACGCACAGTCTTTAAGTGCAAAGTAATGCCCACTTTTCCCGCTATACATCATTTATATGATAGG
>VMDO01000316.1:93780-332323 GCA_007922755.1 Pedetes capensis | reverse complement strand
GTCCCTACCCAATCGCGATGCTTCCCAGGACTGGCCAAGCTCTGCCCCCAAGTGTCAATTTATGAGTCCTTGCCTCTTAAGCATAGTAAGATCTGATCCGGACGCGGGCGATCCAACCAGGAGCTGGAAGGGACTTCCTCAACCTCTAACCTTCCCCTCTTGCCCCTGACCCCCACAGGACCTCGGAAGTGGATCCAGAAGGTGGCCTTCCAACCAATGAGGGCCCCAAGCTGAACAGTCTGGTGAGACTCCTGCCAGAGCCCTGGGGCAGGCCTGGGTAGTGGGGGAGCCAGGGTTGGGGAGCAACCCCCCTGATTCCAACTCACCCCCACTGCCTCCCCAGGAGTGCCGCCTGACTGAGATGGGGCATGTCCAGGACCAACTGAGGGATGCCCTCCAGAGCCTACGTCTTCTTCCAAGGGCACCAGGGACTCAGAGCCAGCCCCTGCCCCTCAAAGCACCCTGCATCAACGGAGACACCACCTGAGCTCCTCATCCCACCCCACGTGGTCTGGGATCAGAAAGATAGCCAGTCTTAGGGGCGTATCTGACTCTGCCTTAGCCCTGAATGGCCTACAGTGGAGAGCAGAGGTGCACTTGCCAACTACTCTGGCATTATAAGGTTGCCCAGTAAAATCTTGATTTTAGCAAAATCAGTGGTTTCTTTGCCCTTGTGTATTGCTAGTCAGAGAGTACTCCTTAGCCCCCACTCAGCTCTCTCAAATTCTCCTCTAATTTGAGGTCTTAGGGAGAGGGAAATGTAAGCAGATTCTCATCAGCTGTATAACCTAGGCTAGGAGTCTCTATTCCCGCATCTAAGGAAAGCTTAGTTAAAGATGTTCATAAAAGTATTCATTGTTATTATGGACAGCACCTGCTTCTCAATGAAGCACGGATCCCAACCCACCTACTCCACCTTATGCACCCCACCCCCTACCAACCCCCAAGCCCCAGATGACAAAATCTTCACAGACCCCAAATCTCAAACCAGCTCCCTTGTGGCAGGGAGGTTATGCGTCTGGGCGGTGGATGATGAAAAGGTAGGTAGGTGTAAAGAAAGGAGCTCTGTGGGTGAATGGTTGAATAAAAGAGTAGGCATTTGAATCATGGGTGACAGGTAGAGTGGACAGAACAATAGGTAGATGAATAGATTAGCATTTACTGGATGTTTGACCTGATAGATGAGTAGTTGGGTAGGCAGATAAAACTGAGATGGATATGTCTACCTACAAAGTCCTGGCTCATAGTCGGAAATAAATATTTCAACCAATTGAGTAGTTACACACACACACACACACACAGTATGTACATTTATTGAGGTCTTCTGAGACTGAGCTGGGTCATGGGGAAGTAATAGTGAAGAGCCAGAGACGATCCCTGTCTTGTAGAGAAGATAAACATGCATTGATGTATGGCTATTTGGCTGGCAGGAAGGATGTGCATTGGGATGGTTGGGTACTGGTTTTCTTGTATGGCTAAATAGGTATTTATGTGAATGGGAGACAGATGGATGGGTAGATGGGATATGGATGGGTGGGTTGAGTGGGTATTTGGATGGATGAATAGGTGGTTGGAGGAGTGAATGGATAGGCAATGAGTTCACAGAGCGGGTGTTTGGGTTGATCCATTGAGCATGTGGATGAGTGGGTGGTGAGATGAATGGGTGGTGGAGAGGAGAAGGCAATAGGGTGGTGATGTGTGCATGATGGGCTAGTCCTGGAGGCTGATCCTAGAGGCTGGGTGGAGGAGCAGGGCTTAGCATTGGGGACCTAGAGCAGCTCTAGGGAGGGGCATGGAGATACTAAAGTACAGTATGAAGGGAAAGGATGGAAGATAGCTAATAGGGGCCAAAGGACTGGAAACTAAGGATTGACTGGGTGGAGTTGTCAATGACCCATGAGAGAACTTCTGTGCCCCCTTCCCACCCTTCTGGTGTTATTAGCGTGCCTAGCATGGGAAGAAGCAGTGGAGTGATGGGAGCCATTGGGGGCGTGAGGACAAGGGTGTTGTCATGGTAACAGAGCCTCTCCCAGGACGCTCAGGTCGGGCGGGCCCTTTAAGGGTGACCTGCTTGGCCACTCCCAACATGGCGGCGCGCCCGCTGGCCGCCCCCCTCCCCCCCGGGGCGGCGCCAGGGGGGAGGGGGGCACCCAGACCTCCCCATCATGGCGGCGCGGCGGGGCTGTCGCGCTGAGGTCACGGCGGCGCGCCGGGGGGGCGGGGCGGCGGGGGGAGCGATTTAAAGGGACAATGTCCCCCGAGCGGTGGAGGCGGCGGCGGCTGCGGAGGCCGCGGCACCGGCATCGGGAGCCGCAGCAGCGGTAGCGGCAGCGACGGCCGCACCGAGGAGGGGAGTTCCGAGCCCCGGCACCCGGCCGGCGGCGCCGCCTCCCTGGTGAGGCCCGGCCCGACCTGGGGAGCCCCGCGGGCGGGGCGGAGCCGAGGCGGGGAGGGGGAGGCCTGGGCCGGGCCGGGCCAGGCGGGACCCCCCAGGGTGGGGGGCGGGGGCGGGGCCTGCAGGGGCGGGGCCTGCCTGGGGGCGGGGCCGCGCAGGTGGGGGGAGGGGCGGGGGTCTTCGGGCAGGTGTCTTCCCCTACCTCCGCGCGTCCCGCGGGGTCTCCCGCCCCGAGGTGCACGGGCGGAGGGCGCATCCCCAGGACCCTGGGCCCCGAAGGGGCGGGCTAAGCACGGCGCAGCCCCCACCCCTGCGACCCCTGGGGGGCGTCTGGGCGGGAGCCCCCTCTGCAAGCTGCCAAAGTGCTCCGAAGTTGCGGTCACGCTCGTTCCCCGCGGGCAGTGCCCACCCAGTGGGCACCTGCAGGTGCTTCACCCAGGCCTGGGCAGGGACCCCAGCCAAGGCTGCCAGCCCACGGGCGGGCCCCTTGGGAGCCCCCAGGCCCTTCCCCCGAGGGCAGCGCCTGCAACCAGGCCTGGAGCCCCGGCCCCGCCCCTGTTGCCTGGGCCAGGCCTCCCCACCATCTCCCTGGGGAGGGCGCCTCATTCCTGCCCTTCACTTTCCGCCGTTACCTTGAAGGTATTTATAGGTGGAGGACAGCCCCCCCCCCTTCCCTAGGGTCCTTATTTCTGGACCAAGAGCCCCATCGGTCCCGTCACCCTAGGACCAGAGCAATCTTGGGGGGGGGGGGCTGTGGAGAAACCCAGGCTGGTATGCATGGGGACAAGCGAAAGGGTTAATGGTCATTTGAGGTTGTGGGGAGGTGAGGAGGTTAGTGCTGGCGGCCCCTAAGGTTCTGCAGGGGCAGAAGGGTTGGAGTGTGGGAAAAGTGCAGTGGCAACTGATATGGGCGACCCAAGTGAGAAAAGTGAAGGGGTAATGATGGGGGAAAGGGGTCTCTTGAGATGGTGTACGGGATCAGGAGGTACAAGTGGCCGGGATTCAGGGAACCCCAGGATAGCCGTAGGATGAGCACGTGCACAGAAGCCAGGGAGCAACTGGGGAAGGCACAGCTGTGTGTGAATGGAGGGAGGAATGTGGGAGAAGTGAAGAAGTGACAGGATGACAGGAGACTGCAAGGTGACTGAGTGTGTGTGTGTGTGTATGAAAATGGGGTAAACTGAGGCAGCGAAGGACCTGGGTAAACAAGAGAGTTACCCATGGAGAGGCATGCTGAGGGTGGAGTGTCATGGGGGTATAAAATGTGTGTGGATGGGGCCTCAACACCATGTGCCCCACTCACTCGCTGGGAGGTAAACTGAGGCAATGAGCTGCAAGGGTGAGAACTGGGGTTTTGAGGGGAGTGGACTGAGATAGAGTCCCCTTCTCACTTCCCCTAAGCACCTCCCTCTCTTTGTCTCCAGGCTCACAATGCCCCACTGAGCCAGCCTAGTACTGGGCAGAATCAAGCAGAGAGGACTGATGGAGGGGCCCCTGGCAGGTGGCCTGGCTGCCCCGGATCGACCTCGAGGCCCAGAGAGACTGCCGGGCCCAGCTCCGAGGGAGGACATCGAGGGTGGGGCCGAGGCTGCTGAGGGGGAAGGCGGCATCTTCCGGTCTACCCGTTACCTGCCTGTCACCAAGGAAGGCCCCCGAGACATTCTGGATGGCAGAGGTGGCATTTCTGGTAAGAGGGTGGGCCCTGTGGCCCTGAGGGAGCATCCGTCCTGGTCTCCAAGGCTCAGAGAGGGTCAGGTCGCTTCACTCAGCAGGGGCTGAGTTGGGAATCTGATTGTGCTTGAGGGCAGAGCCTTCTCCTGGTGCCCCGCTTGCCATTTTACCATAGTGAAAGCAAATGCTCTGGGAGCCAGTGGCTGGACCAGGGTCCCCCCAGAGGGTGGCGAGACTCGGAGACTCAAACTCACATTGGCCTGGCTGTCTTCTCTAAGCTGGACACTCACTGGATCTTGATGCCCATGTCAGCACCCTGAGCTGCCAGTCCCAAGGCCACCTGTTCCCCAGGTGCAACCCGCTCCCTTTGGTCCACCTCAGCTCCCTCTTGCTGTCTTGCTAAATCTTACTCCTGAGCCAAGGGCCGAAACAACTTATGCCCTCTAGTGGTGATGGAGAGACGGGGGAGTCAGATGCCTGTCACTTCTTTCTGCCTCAGTTTACCTGCACAAGGCTATCCCACGTTATCCTCACCTCACAATTTGTTTTTCACAGATTACGTACTGAGCACCTACTATGTGCCATGGGGCTGGGGTTTCCATCAGTTCATTGAGTGCCGCTCTGCACTATCTGAGGCCCTGGGTTCAATCCCTAGCACCACAAAAATGGAAGAAGGACCTGGCAACCCACTCCCAAAACAATCCCGAAACAATCAGTCATTGAAAACCCTAAGACTAGCAGAGAAGCACTGACACTGACATGTGCTGAGCATGGCATGGTGTCAGGGAGTGTTTCATTCTGTTGTACATAGGATCACTATGAGTTGGACACCATTTGACAGCATCTAACAACAACAACAACAACTATGTGCCAGGCTCTGTTCTAGGTGCTGAGAAAACAGCCATAAGTGAAAGAGGCGAGAGCTCTTACCCCCTAGGGTCATTCTAGAAAGGAAAATGAGCAACAAATAACTAAACAAATTTCCTAAGGCAGGTAGGGATAGAGACTGTGAAGGTATTAAGCAGAGCGCTAGGATCGTCCCTGGGGAAACCTGGAAAAAGCCTCCCTGAGAAGGTGGCATTTGAGTGGAGCATGGAATGAATGGTGGGAAGGAATGGAGGGAACAGCAAGTGCAAGGGCCCGGTGGTCGGGAGGAGCCTGGCATGTTCAAGGACCAGGTGGCTGGAGAAGAGTGAGCTGATACATCAGACCTCTCCCTTCATTTCCTTGGCCTGTCTGCAAAAGCTTTGGCTTCCGGGAGTTTCCAAGCACCTTGATGGGGGATTCCTATATGCCAGGCCCTTTATGTGATCAGTTTATGTCATACTTGGCAAGCCCTCTATCCCTGGGTTGCACCTCTAGACCACTCTTTAAATTTTATTTTGAGACAGGATCTTGCTAAGTTATGAGGATGCCTCTGACCTCGAATTTGCGCTCCTCCTGCCTCCACCTCCTGAGTTGCTAGGATTAAAGGTGTTGGCCCCCATACGTGGCTCAGTTCATGTCATTTTTTTTTTTTCTTGTGTGTGTGGTACTGGGGGTTGATCCCGGGGCCTCACGCCTGCATGCTTTGCAAGTGCTGGACCACTGAGCTGCACCCCCAGCCCTTTTATTTTTTTTCCTTACTTCCTGAGACAAGGTCTCGCTAAGTTGCGTAGACTTCCTCTAGTCTCGAACTTGCAATCCTCCTGGCTCCGCCTCCCAAGCCGCTGGGATTACAGACGTGCGCCACCACGCCCAGCTAGTTCATGTCATTCTTAGAAGAACACTGAGAGCTAGCCTTGGTTATTAGTATCCCATAATCAAGATCGGAAGCAAGGAAACCAAGGCCCGGAGGGGTGAAGGAAGTTGCCCAAAGTCACACAGCCAGGCTGTAATGTGACTTGACACCCCTCATCTTTATTTTTCCTTCCTATCTTTCCTTCCTTCCTTTCTTCTTCCTTCCTTCCTTTCTTTCTTTCTTTTTTTTTTTTTTCTTTTGTGGTGCTGGGATTGGAACCCAGGCCCTTGCACATGCCAGACAGGTGCTCTACCACTGATTCACACCCCCAGCTCCCTCATCCTTACCCTCCCAAGCTGCATCCTTGGGGAATCCTTGGCCCCTTCCAGCCCATCAGCACCACTCATGATGCTCAGATATTTACGAAGGCGCCTGCATAGCGCCAACCATTGGGGCAGAGGGGACCGAGCACTCACCATCCCTGCTGTTACAGACCCCACTCAGGACGTAGAGGACAATGAGCCTGACAATGAGGGGTCAGGAAGTGTCCAGACAGGGAGCCCCATATACGCAAAGGCCTCGAAGGAGGGGCGGGGATGGTGAAGTGAGACCCTTCAGGGCAGAGGGTTAACCCAGTGTCTGGAAAACCATCGCCACCCCCTCCTTAAAGCTCAGAGAGTAGCAGGACCTCACCCCAGGTCATATAGCTGGCCAGGGCCGGGCCAGGACCTTGGCTCTGTGGGAATCCCAGCAAACAGGCTCTGGCATCCCAGTGCTCCTCTATAGGTCTGGTTCTAAAGGATTCGGTATTTCTTCTCCACCTGGTGGATACCCCAGGTCTGGAGAGAGGGGAAGGGTCGGTAAGTATAGGTATCCTCATTCCCCTCGAGGATGAAGCAGAGATTGGCACATGCACCTGTTCGACAGCCCAGGGAGGTAGGGGATGTGGCCACTGAAGGGACGGACCATGCCTGCCCTTTATGGTTTTCTGGGGCAAATGGGGGCATGGTGTGGGGCTGGTTTGACTGGAGCAGAAGTGTGGCCTACAAGTTGGAGGAAGACCTGGGCTTTGGACCCTAAGTCTCTGCCCTGGCCCTCTTGGCCTTCTAGGCCCCTCCCTTGGCGAGACGCTTGCCCTGGGAGTCTTGTGATGCCTATAAATAGGAGCAGCCCCTGGGGCTGCTGTTCCATCCTGAAGCCCCGGTTCTCCCTCAGTCCCGCCCAGCCCTTGGAGCCCCCCCAGTTCTTCCTGGAACGGCTACCTCCTGATTCCTCTGCCTGGACAAGAACATGCCCACCACTGCCTGCTGTCTTCCTTATGACTGTTGCCCAAGGTTCCCTTCAGCCTTCCTGGACCCCCTGTCCTGAATGCCTCTGGGAGGCCCAAGTACCGCAAAGTCTTGAGGGGCTTAGATATTCCACTTGGATCAATGAAGAGCGTGGCGTTGCGTTGGGGGACAGGGGACCCAAGGACAAACAACACAGCATTTCTGCCCTTATGAGGTGCCAGGATGGGGAAGAAATCAGAGCACGGAGCAAGCAAGCCCGAGTCATTGAATCTGACCTTCCGCTTCCACCTTGGCATGGTGGAGCAGCCCTGATCCCCCAGGAGTCTCGCCTTCCTCTCCTTCCACTGCCAGTTCTCTGGACAGAACACTTCCGGTGATCGCATTGGTACCCACTGGTGCCCTGAGAGACGGGGTCTATGGCTCTTCCATCCAAATGAAGAGGAAAACACGGGCTGGAGTAGGAGAGGCAGGCCCTTCAGGCCACACCGCTGGCCTTGAACTTGGATCTGTCCGGCTCCAAAGTCGAGATTCTTGGCCACTCTGCCAGGGTTCCTTGCTTGGAGTTCAAGTTGCTTATGGACACTTAACTTTCCTCGTTTGCGTGTGTCTTGGGGACCCCAGATGGCAGGAGCCAGTGTCGGCCCCTTGGCATGGCTGCTGCCTGAGGGTTGCATCGCAGGCACCTGGTGTGACCCACAGGTCTTCTGGATCCACATGGGCGTGGCGGCCTCTGCGCAGAGCCCCTACCTCCAAGGTGTCTCCGACACAGGCTCAGCTTGGCCTCTTTCCTCCAAAATCTCTGCCACTAAAAATAGGAGCCTCGCTGGAGCGGCTCAGACAAAGAGGCCAGCATGGCCCCCTGGCTCATGCAGTCCTTAGACAACAGCCGTCGTACAGTCATTGAATCTGGGACACTCCGAATCTCAGGAGCTTGGGGTCCCAGAATTTTAGAAGCAGGGCACCCGGGACCCTCAGACCCATATCTCTAGGCTGTGCTGGGGGCGGGTCATCCACAAATAAGTGACCCTCTCCTGAGCAGTTCACACCTGTGACTGATGTGTCCTGGAGAGACCCTGTTCCTTGAGGGTTTGCTTGCTTGGCTGGTCCAGCCTCCTCAGCGCCCCACCCCACCTCCAGCCCTTACACCCAAGCCTAGCCCTGCTCCCTGCCTACCCTTGTTGTTGTTAGGTGCCGCCGAGTCTGTATCCGACTTATAGCGACCCTCTGTACAACAGGGGAAACACTATTGTCAGTGCTTCTCTGCTGTTCATAGGGTTTTCAATGGCAGACTGATTTTTGGGAGGGGGTTGCCAGGTCCTTCTCCCAAGCCTACAGCTTCTGATGTTCCCAGGCGGTCTCCCATCCAGGTACTAACCAGGCCCAACCCTGCTTAGCTTCCGAGATCTGAGGGGATCGATGCCACAGGGCTACAGCTGCCTACCCTAGTGGTTCTCAAAGCCGCCCCTACCCGCAGACACTTTGATCACTGGACACGATTTCAGTTGTTACAACTGTGGGATGAGGAGGTACTGACATCTGGTGGGCGGAGGCCACAGGTTCCCCTCAGTATCCTGCAGTGCACAGATCGGCTCCACCCCAGAGAAAGAACCAGCCCCGAATGTCAAGGCTGAGCACCTATGCTTTAGAGTATGCAAATTTCCGTGCCCCCCAACCCCCCACCTTTCACAGGCCATTCCGCTGTCACAATCCTTGTCTCAGGCTCAGCAATGGCCTCTCAGGCATGGACCACACCTTCCTGACTACCTTCCTCCCATTTTCTGTCCTGATTCCCAACAGTCAGCTAGCTGTCAATTTCCAAGGCAAATTGGACAGTGGGCGATTGGACAAAGAATTAGCCCCAGCCCTCGCCCTCTTTCTGGACCATCCTCAAATTGAGGCTTATCCAGCAATTGCATCTGCTGGGCCCTGGCCGGGGCACAAGCTCCCCTAGGGTGTTAACTTTGGCCCAGCCAATTGGACTGCTCCCCGATTGGCATGCTTGCCCGTGTCAGGCAAGCGTGGCGGGCAGAGAGACGCAGGCCAGGATTCCTGTGGTCGCTCCAGGCATTGGCTCTACAGGCGGATAATGGAGAGTTGGCTCTGTGTTGGGAGGGGTTCCCGGGAGGGGATTCCGTTCTAGGATTTAGGCCAGGAAAGGGGTTCAGAAGGCAGGGATGGGCCCTGCATAGCTCAGACTGGATGGACTCTTTGCTCATCTGGCACGTATTTATTGAGCACTGGTGTGCCAGGCGCTGGGATGCCGCCGTGAACAAAGCTGACAATGTCCCAGCTCTAGTGGGGCATTGCACTTTCAGGAGACCCAGACAAGCTCATCCAGAGAGAGAACCAGGCATTTTCTCAAAGAGCTCATAAAGAAATGAAATAGGTGCCAGGCATAGTGGCACATGCCTGTAATCCCAGCATTCTGGAGGCTGAGGCAGGAGAATAACAAGTTCAAGGTTGGTCTGGGCTACATAGTGGGACTCTATCAGGGAGAAAGGAAAGGAAAAGAAAGGAAAGGAAAGGAAGGAAGGAAGGAAGGAAGGGGAAGGAAGGAAGGAAAGAATGAAGGAAGAAGAAGGAGGGAAGGAGAGAAAGAGAAAAAGGAAAAGAAAGAAAAAGAAAAGGAAGGAAGGAAAAGAGAAAGAAAAGGAAGGAAAAGAGAAAGAAGGAAGGAAGGAAAGGAGGGAGGGGAGTAAAAGAAAGAAAGAGGGACTGAAAGAAAATCATATTGGCTGGCTTGAGTAGGTAACCAGAAAAGGGTGCCCTGGGCAGAGGGAATAGCAAGTGCAAAGGTCCTGAGGCCAGAAAGAGTGGAGGGGGCTTGAGATTTCACAGAGCTATGCAGTCTGGGTGGACGCAGTGAGGGGCCAGGAGATGTAGATAAGGTTGGAGAAACCAGCAAAGATCCAACCTCATGGGGTCTTTTGGTAGCAGTTGGGAACCTGGCTCTTACTGTGGGTAGAATGAGAAGCCAGGTGAGTTTTCACCAGGCTTCACCCTGGCTGCTGAATGAGGGGAAGGTTGGAAGGCAGCAGGCCCCTGGAGTTCCCTAGGATTTCTTCTGAGAAACCCCTTTCGGGGCTCAGGAATGCAGAGGCCAATGGCCTCTCTGGGTGAGGAGTTGGGAGTCGAAGGGCCCTCCCGAGGTGTCCCGCAGGGCTCCCAGAGCTGGGGTGTGGAGGCTCCCAGCCCCTCAGGGTCTCCCCTCTCTGTTGCAGATGGGCAGCCCCATCCTGGCCTCAGCGAAGCCCTCCCCCGTGCCACCTCCGCCACCCATCGGATCGGCAGCTGGTGAGTGCCATTTTGGCCCTGACCTCAGGGAGGGCAGGGGGGCAAGCAGAAAATGCCCAGGCCTGAGAGAAGCCCCCAGGGAGTGACAAGGGGAGAGGAGGGAATCAGGAGGCCAGGCAGGAGGAGGAGGCTCCCGGTGGGAATGCCCCTGGGTGTGTTCAGGGAAGAGAGAGAGTTCCAGGCTGAACACAGTCAGTCAACTCTCATTATTCCTGCCAGGAGCAGGGCCAAGGGGGCAGGAGCCTGGAGGATGGATCCTTGAAGTCCCCTCTCTCTACCAGGTGACCCTTAAACGATGCGAGGCCTCTCTGAGCCCCAGTTTCCTCATCTGCAAAAATGGAGACTTATCTGCCTTAAGATGTATACCACAAATTTACCTTCACCCAAAGGGCATTGGGGAAGAACAGGAATCAGCCTCAATGCCCATGGCCCGCACCCTTTATGAAGCAGCTTGGCAGATGCTAACGTATAATAACAATCAAGCCAGGCATGGCAGCGCACACCTGAAATCCCAGCACTCGGGAGGCTGAGGCAGGAGGACTGATGCAAGTTCAAGGCCAGTCTGGTCTACATAGAGAGTTCCAAGCCAATCTAGGCTACACAGTGAGACACATCTTCTTCTTCTTCTTCTTCTTCATCATTACCACCATCATCATCATCATCTTATCACAATTAGTAATAGTGCTCAACATGTGCTTATCCCACTGAATCTCTCCCACAGTCCTGTCACTATCACATGTCACCAATGGGACCTTCAGAGAGGTGGTACCATGGTCTCCACCTCTCCGTGGAACCCATTTCCTCATCTGTTCCATGGGCATGATTGATCTCCCTTCTGGCAGGCAGAGTCTTAAAAACAAAGGGAGCCAGTCGCGGTGGCACACACCTATAATCCCAGCCTCTCAGAGGCAGAGACAGGAGGATCGCAAGTTCGAGACCAGAGGCAGTGTGCGTAACTTAGCGAGACCCTGTCTCAAAAAAGTAAAAACAAAATGGGCTGAGGGTGTAGCTCAGTGGTCCAGCACTTGCAAAGCATGCAAGTGCGAGGCCCTGGGTTCAACCCCCAGTACCACAATAAACAAAAAACAAAAAACAAACAACAACAACAACAAAAAAAGGGAAACAGGGCAGGGTGGTGCACGCCTATAATCTCAGCCCTCGGGGAGGGAGGCTGAGGCAGGAGGATCATGAGTTCAAGCCTGGGCTATATAATGAGATCCTATCTTAAAAAAAAAATGAGGGTGGGGAGAATCAATCAGGAACAGTCATAATAAGAGATTACATCAGTCACTGGCTCACCAGGCATCAGGCAGTGTTTCCCTGGGTGCCACGTTCTGTCCCTCTTCATCCTGGGTCCTGTGGAGTCACTCACAGTCCTCATGTGAAAGGTTGTGGTTGGAAGCATTTAAATAAGCACCTATTGTGTGTGACAGTTTCTGCTGATGACAGCAATTGGAAAACTCCTTAGACGCCGTGTGCGGTATACAAGGAGGTTCCTGGCTCATGGAAATCATCTCCATTTTTAGGATTGGGAAACTGAGGCCCAGAGAAATTGCCTCACCTCCCCCGACCCCAGCCCCACCCACCTTCCACCTGGGAAGATCTGGGTCACTGGGGCCAGAGACTGAGTGGGGACTATCCACCACTCCTGACTCTGCCCTTTAAACGGGGATGTGCAGAGAGAAGGTGTATCCTTCTGGCTGTTCTGCTGCAAAGTTAACATTCCCTAAATTTAGGGGAGGGGCCTGCAGCCGTAGCCCTGTGGGATCGGATCCTGTCAGATCTCTGAAGCTAAGCAGGGTCAGGCCTGGTTAGTCCTTGGATGGGAGACCACCTGGGAAGACCAGGTGCTGTAGGATTGGGAGGAGGACCCAGTAATCCACTCCCCCAAAACAATCAGCCATTGAAAACTCTGAGAAGCACTGACAATAGTGTTTCCCCTGTTGTATGTAGGGTCGCTATGAGTTGGATACCGACTCGATGGCACCTAACAACAACAACAAATTTAGGGGAGAGGTGTAACTAAATTAACTAAATCATCCCAGCTCAGGAGTGCGAGGCAGAGTCATCTTAGAACGCAGTTCGGAGCCTTGGGTCCTCCCTGGAGAGAGATAAGAGTCCACTGTGCCCCCAGACTTGAGGAGGCTCCTTTGCACTCTGCCCCATCCCCCAGCAGGTCTCCGCACATTCTCCCATGATGCAGTGGGGGCTGGAATACGTGGAGGGTTGCATCCTGGGAGTTGAACCTGGGTTTTGACCCACCAGCTCTGGGAGGGGTCCAGCTGGACTTCCCCACCCTCCTGCCCCCCAACTCCCAGCCTCTCAAAGATCATGCTCAGGCTGGATTCCTAGGGTCGGCCTCAGCTGGCCCAGGAGGACTTCCTGTCCCCAGCCTAGGAAGGGAAACTGAGGCCCCCAGCTAACCTCTCCACATTGGCACTTCCTTGCAGCTGCTGGGATGGAGACAGCCTGGACTTCCGACCAGGGTCCCCACCACCCCATCTTCTGGGCCCCTTCCCTGGCCCCCCTGATGGCCAGGGGCCCTGGGAGCACCCCCTGATCCAGGAGGCCAGGGCGGGCATCCCATCTGAGCAGAGGTTCGAGGACTCTGTCAGTGTGAGAGCCATGAGACCCCACGGCAAGCTCGAGGGCTCTAGAAGGTTCTTGCACCACCCTAGTGAGCCGAAGCTCTTGGAGAGAGCCCCCCGGGGCCACCGCAGGCTCGACTGGCTCCAGGACGCCAATGAGCCGGGGCCTCCACAGGACGCAGGGCTGTGCCTGGATCTGCCTCCCCAGCCTCCACCCCTGGCCTCCTTCAGGCGGGTGATCGTGCCAGTGGACGACACCCCCAAGACGTTCGATGTGGAGGTGGTGGGCACCAGAGAGGACCTGGATGACCTGGAGGGGCTGGCCCAGCCCCCCGATTGGGGCCTGCCCACGTCCGCCATGGAAGTGGCCACGCAGACCTGGACCGTGAACTCGGAGGCGTCAGTGGAACGGCTGCAGCCGCTGCTGCCCCCAGTCCAGACCGGGCCGTACCTGTGTGAGCTGCTGGAGGACGTGGCCGACGGGGCGGCCAGCCTCGACGCCGACGAGGACGAGGAGCCGGCCGTGTTCCCGTGCACCGAGTGCAGCATCTACTTTAAGCACAAGGAACACCTTCTGGAGCACATGAGCCAGCACCGCCGAGCCCCGGGCCAGGAGCTGCCGGCCCACGTGGCCCCCCTGGCCTGCGGCGAGTGCGGCTGGGCCTTCGCTGACCCCGCCGCCCTGGAGCAGCACCGGCAGCTGCACCAGGCTTCGCGGGAGAAGATCATCGAAGAGATCCAGAAGCTGAAGCGCTTTCCGGGTGACGAGGGCCGCGGGGCGCGGCTGCAGTGCCCCAGGTGCGTCTTCCGCACCAATTCCTCCAGGGCCTTTGTCCAGCACGCTAAACTGCACGTGCGTGAGCCGCCGCCCCCCGGCCAGCCGGGCAAGGAGCACTTCGGGGGCGACAGCAGGGTGGGCAGCCCCGATGCCAGCCCCCTGGGCTACCCACCTTACGGGGCCCCCTCGGGCCTTAGCGCCTGCGTTTACTGCGGCTTCCCAGCGCCCAGTGAGGGCCTGCTCAGGGAGCATCTGAGGCTCGTGCATGGGCGGCCCCACTGGGAGGAGGACGGCGACGGCTTTGAGGAGGACCTGGCCAGCCAGCCGGGCACTAGCCAGGATGTGTACGCCCGCTTCCCTGACGCTGCCACCATGGACTACTTTGGCAAAGCTGAGCCTCTCTTGGGCCCCACGTGGCGGGAGAACCCCGCTGGTTATGACCCCAGCCTGGCGTTTGGCCCAGACTACCAGCAGCTGGACGTGAGAGATTTCCCACTGTCAAACCTACGCTCACACGACCCCGGCCAGAGGCCTCTTGGGAGGCTGGCCTTTCCCCCCTACTCTTTACAGCTAAGTAGAATCAAAGGCACCGTCCACCCACAGGGCCTGGAGGACCAGAGGCACCCGTGGAGCGAAGAAGAGGAGGAGGAGGACGACGAAGCTGTAGTGCTGACTTCTGAGATGGATTTCGCCCCTGAAAATGGAGTCTTGCCACCCAGAGCTGCCCCCAGCCTCCTCCCCGGGCCGGCCTTACAGCTGAAACGGACTTACAGAGATGCCCTGCAGACAGCCGAGGCCTCCCGGGCACAGCGGCAGCAGCTGTGGGGGATGGTGCCCATTGTTCTGGTGGCAAAGCTTGAACCACAGGTCGTGGCCATGGCTGCCAGGGCGCCCTCGAGGCTGCAGCCCGAGGAGCTAGGGCTGGCCGGCGCCCATCCCCTGGATTTCCTGCTCCTGGATGCACCCCTGGGCGGCCCGCTGGGGCTGGACACGCTCCTGGAGGGGGACCCAGGCGAGTCCCTGAAGCACGAAGAGCGGAAATGCCCCTATTGCCCTGACCGCTTCCACAATGGCATCGGGTTGGCCAACCACGTCCGCGGCCACCTGAACCGCGTGGGCGTCAGCTACAATGTGCGGCACTTCATCTCCGCCGAGGAGGTGAAGGCCATCGAGCGCAGGTTTTCTTTCCAGAAGAAAAAGAAAAAAGGTAGGGCAGCTCCGCTTTGGCACCCACGTCCTCTCCAAGGCCTGGGAGATTCACAGCTGAGCGGTCAAGTTCTAAACGCACCTGCTCTCACCTTAAATCCTTCCTTAGCACCGCGTAGGGTGACATTGGTGCCTCCCCTCTTGAGAGACCTGGGAACCACATCATCGTTCACCACCAAAGGTCGGTGGATATGTGGGGATGCCCCAGTGCCCTGGCCACGCCAGCAGCGGGATTAAAGGAGGAATCTGGGTAGAGGAATTAGCATAGAATACCATTTAATTCCTTGATGTACAAATATTTGTTGAGCAGCCGGGCGCAGTAGCGGACACCTGTAATCCTAGCGACTGGGGAGGCAGGAGGATTGCAAGTTCGAGACCAGAGGCAGTCTGCATCATTTAGTGAGACCCTGTCTCAAAAAGTAAAAAAATGGGCTGGGGGTGCAGCTCAGTGGTACAGCACTTGCAGAGCATGCAAGTGCGAGGCCATGGGTTCAACCCCCAGTATTGGGGAAAAAAAATTTGTTGAGCAACATTCCTTCTATTCGGGGATCTGGGAGACCCCGCAGGGAATGAAATTATAGTTCATACTCTCTGGAATTCCTGGCCCGGGTCAGGAGTAATAGTACGCTTGGTGGGCTTCAGAACCTGGGACCGCCTGTGATGTATGCAGATTACTGGTCAGCAGGGCTCTGATTCTGGAGGTCGGTTTCCAAGGGGAGTGCCCTGGGTGGTTCTGATGCGGGCAGTCCCTGAACCCACCTCGGGAAGTGATGGTGTGGTGTCTGAGCGTGGGTGCGCAAGTGGGAGGACGTACGTTTGCATGTGTACGCTAGGAAGCAGGGCAAGGAGTGGACAGCCAGGAAACCAGTCAGTTACTGGCATCAAGTGATCAAGCCTGGGAGAACCTGGAGGCCAGGGAAGTGGAGAGAGGAAATCCCCCAACTCCACCTGGGGGCGTTCAGAGAAGGCTTGCAGAGGTGGGTGGTACGTTCTTCCTGCAACTCATTTAATTTACAGCACTGGGATGATGATGCACAAAAATAGACACGAGGGCTGGGGATGTACCTCGGTGGCAGAGTGCTCACCTAGCATGCAGAAGGCCCTGGGTTCTGTCCCCAGCACTGCAAACACACACACACACTTGAAAAAGGCATCCATTGCCGGGTGTGGTGATGCACGCCTGTAATCCCAGTGGCTTGGGAGGCAGAGGCAGGAGGATCGCAAGTTGGAGACCAGAAGCAGTCTGGGTAACTTAGGGAGACCCTGTCTGAAGAAAGTCAAAAAATGGACTGGGGGTGCAGCTCAGTGGTCCAGCACTTGCAGAGCATGCAAGCTCGAGGCCCTGGGTTCAACCCCCCCGTACCACACACACACACACACACACACGCACACACACGCACACACACGCACACACACACACACACACAAAGGCATCCATCAAATAATCACCCAGATGGTTGCAAATCCACACAGCCTTTCTGGCTGATGGTCACTGATGCTGCCAGGTGTTAAGAGGGGACACAGGGGGTCAGGATTCCTAGAATGCATCTGTGCAGGTGGAATGGATACATGGAGAGCCGTAGGTCACATATGAGCAGCAAGAGAGTAGGGAAGGGAGGTAACCCAGGGTGATCCGCAGACGGTGAAAGGCGCGGGAACTGGCAGAGTTGGGTTCTGATGAGTAGCCTCGCCCCTACTCCTACCCCACCCCAAGCAGTCCATGTCCTGTCTCTACAGTGGCCAACTTTGACCCGGGCACCTTCAGCCTGATGAGATGTGATTTCTGCGGGGCTGGCTTTGACACCCGGGCCGGCCTCTCCAGCCACGCCCGCGCTCACCTGCGTGACTTCGGCATCACCAACTGGGAGCTCACCGTCTCTCCCATCAACATCCTGCAAGAGCTGCTAGCCACTTCAGCCGCTGAGCTGCCCCCCAGCCCGCTGGGCCGCGAGCCCAGTGGGCCACCAGGCAGCTTCCTGACCTCCCGCCAGCCGCGATTACCTCTCACTGTGCCCTTCCCGCCTACCTGGGCTGACGACCCTGGGCCGGCCTACGGAGATGGTAAGAGGAGAGGACAGGCCAGGCTGGAGCCCTGATCCTTCCTGGGGGTTCAGAGGAACGGAGGGGTGAGGTGCGGGATGGCCACTCTACTTTCCTGGAAGTGTTTCCGGTCACTTTATGAAGTACATTGACAACTCTCCTCACCAGCATACTGCCACCAGATGGTCATTTCTGTTTGACACATGAGCTGGGCCAGGACCCTCTCTGGGTACAGCTGCTCCCTACGAATGCTCGTTGCACTCTTTCTAGGAGCCAGGCATTGTGCATACTACTTTACAGTCACAAACTCATTGAGATCCTCACAACAACCCTATTGAGGCAGCTGTTATCACCCCTGTTTTATAAATGAAGAAACTGAGGCACAAAGAGCTTAATTAGGCTGCCCAAGGTTACACAGCCAGAAGGTGGTGGACTTTGAATCCTAGGCAGTTGGGCTCCAGATTCCAGATTGCTCTTGATGAATCTTTGTTTTTCTTCTATTATTATTATTATTATTATTATTACTACTACTACTACTACTACTACTACTATTATGAATCTTTTATCTTGAGCAGTACTACCTGATAGAATTTGCTAAGCTGATGGAAATATTCATTAGTTGTCTGCGCTGTCCTGGAGGGTCACCACCGACCACATGTGGTGGTCAAGCACTTAAAATGTGGCTAGTACTTAGCCAGTGGCAAGCCTATTGGACGATGCAGATCTTCAGTCCAAATTTTAGGTTTTCAACCAATGCCAGCTTGTCCAGCACCACTGATAAACCTCTTCCAAACTCGAGTGCTTGCTGTGTGCTAAGGTTTCAACCTGTAGCATCTCAGGTATGCCCCAAATCAACTCTGTGGGGCCAAGGATTGTTTTATCTTGTTTTGTTTTGACGTGCTGGGGATGGAACCTCGTGCTTGTTAGGCAAGGTGTTCTACCACTCAGCTGCAGCCCCAGCCCTGGATTGTTGTGGACTGACTTTACAGATAGGGAATCTGTGGATCTTCTGCTTTGCCCCAGCCACATAGAGGCAGAGCTGGACTTCTGAGCAGCTTGTTTGATGGTGTGTCCATTGGAGGATGGCTCAGGAAATCCAGAATCAATATTTGGTGCAGGATCTCAGGGCTGAGCACTGTAGAGTTAGTGGAGAAGCGAAGGTCCCAGTTTTGCAAAGCCTGACTGTGGGAGCTTTTAAAAAGCAGAGAGCTCGGCTGTGAGGAACACTTAGACTCTGAGGAATGAAAAGTGTCTGAAGAGGGGGAATTGACCCAGGGCTGCCTGGAGCTGAGGCTGCCTTCTGTTTCCCCTGCCTGCGATTTCCAAGCCCCTACCCACGTCAGTACTCGGGCTTGGCTGGACCCATCCCATCTGCAAGGCCACTGAAGGGCATTTGGGAGTTTGCATAGAGGACAATGGAGCTCTCAAAGTCCCCTCTCCTCCTTGGACAAGGAGGAAACTGAGACAAGACAGGCTAGTGGCCGGGTGGGGTCACATCTCAGGGACAGGCAGAGTGGGGACATGACCTCAGATTTCCAGTTTATTTGTGGTGTCTCAAGGGTACCCGGGAGGTAGAGCCAGCTCTGAGGATGGCTAGAGTTGCAGGAGGCAGTTCATGGGCTCCAGCCCCGCCCCCTTCCTTCTCCGCCATCCCAGCATCTGCCTGGATGTCAGGCTCACGTTCCTTATCTGGCACATCAACCAGGCACCCCAAGGGTGGGAGTAGGAGCCCAATACCTAGGTTCACTTTGGGCCAAGCTGTTTCCACCGAAAGAGCAATGTGTCATCCCCCAGTGAGTTGCCAGGGGGGCGAGCCAAGCCACTGGGGTGTGAGGAGTTAGTCTATAGATGGAAGCGGGTTTGGCTCTGCCCTTGCCTGCTGAAGGAGGACGAGAGAGAGCTGATCTGTTCAGTGAACGACTGGGGAGGAGGGTGAGGTTGAGAAGGTGGGAAGGCTCCAGAAGTTTTGCCTTTGAGTAAGGATGTCCACGATCAGGGCCAGATCGGGGTAGTGGTCCCGCATGGCAGTTTATTCAGAAACTTCCTCCCGCTCCCTCCACCACAAGCCCGAGGGGGCGGGTGCCAGGTTGGGGGCGGGGCAACAGTCAGATTCTGGCTCCACCCAGCTGTCAAGGAACAGCTGGGCGCGATCAGTTTGGAGTTGGGGTGGGAGGAGCGCGCGATGCCTGAAACGTAGGTGAGGGGCAGGGAGTTCCTTAGGATTGCGGGAAAGCCCCGCCAGAGGACAGCTGGATACCAGGATTGTATTGGGAGGATCCTTGTGGTTGAGGATCAGGTGTCTTCTAGGACTGTCCTAGAAGCTTTGCCTTGAGTAAGGATGTCCAAGATCAGAACCAGGTTGGTCGACACAGAGGGGGAGACTCGCAGGAAAGAGAACAGGGTAGGGTTCCGGGGCAGGTCCTAGCTCCGCCTGTTGGGGCACTGTCTGAAAGCTAATATTGAGGTAGATGTATGTTGGCTGGAAGATTCCCATCCAAGCCACAGGGATGTCCAGAGCCCCGGATGAGGCAGCAGTTGGAGGCCCCGCTCGGCGAGCGACTAGCCTGCAACGAGGGAGCCGGGTCGCGCGGGCAGCCCCCAGCAGCTGCAGCCATGCAGATCAGCAGGCCCCTGAAAAACGATTTGCTCGTGGCGCTCGGCACTCGGCAGGCCGCCCTGGGCGCGCCCCGAGGGGCGGAGCGCGGCGCGGCGCGGCGCGGCGGGGCGGGGCGGGGCGCGCTCGGCGGCGGCGGCGTACGGCGCTCCGCTGCTCTCGCCTGGAGCGGCCGCCCCTCGTGCGCCGGAGCCAAGATGGCCGCCTCCACCGCCCAGTGCCGAGTGACAAAAGCGGAGAGCAAGGCGGCGGCGGGGCCGCGCGCGGGGGGTGCCCGGGAGCGCGCGCCCGCGGGGGTGCCCCCGCCCGGTCCCCCGAGCCCGGGCCCCGTGGCGCTCCCCGCGCCACCGCCGCCACTGCCCCCACCCCCGCCACCGCCGCCGCCGCCGCCGCGGGATGGGCCCAAGGCTGAGCCGGAGCCGGGGCCCGGGCCCGCGCCTCCGCCGGGTAAGAGTGGGCAGCGGGCAGGGTCCCGGGAGGGGAAGGTCGGCGTCCGGCCGGCGCGTGCCGCCGCCGCCGCCCGCAACGCCCGCCGTCCGGCCTCGGGGTCACCCCCCCCCCCCGGCCCTCTGGTCGCTCGGGCCCCGGGCCTCGGAAACCCTCTGCCGCCGCTCCTCGGGACCCTCGTCCCGTCTGACAGATGCCCCCTGCCTCCTCCGGAGTCTCTGGAGCGCCCCTTGTCATGGTTCCGGTCCTCTCGGTGCGGAAACCCCAGGTCGGCCTTGCCCCGGGTGACAGACGCGCCCACCCCACCCGGGGACACTGACAAAGTCTCCAGTGCCTCGGTGCCCGGTGGCCCCCCGGCCTGCCTTCTCCTTATCCGTCTCTGTAGCACCTAAACTGAGCAGGGGACCGCCTGGCCCCCCTGCCCCATCGCCTCCAACTGGGCATCTCCGAAGCCCATCGGACGCCCAGTTCCTTCGCCCTCTCTAAACTCTGACCCTGACGCTCATCAGGGTCCCCGCAGGCCCCTTGTTATGAAAACTTCGACTACGAAAACCCACCCTTGATTCCTCCTTCCCACACACTTCGAAGCCTGGGAAACTTTCCGGTCTGATAGACGATTTAGAAACTTCACACGAAGTTCTCTGATTCCCACACTTCTGTCCCAAGTCAGACCGCTGCTACTCCAGGCACCCAGTTCTCACCGTAACCCCACTTAGAGACCTCCTAGGCGCCCTTATTGTCTCTGAAACCCCAGCTCTCTTGTCTGAAGGACATTCTTCCTAAGTTCTGAGTCTTTCCCTGTTCCTGACTCCCTGCGTCTGCATTCTCTCTCTGGTTTCCTGACCCTTCTCTCTGCTTGTCCAGCCCCCCTTCTGACTGTCGCCACCTCCACTCCTCTCCTACGATCTGCCCACGGAGGTATTTTCGAGAAGATCCCCTTGGGTGGGAGTCTCAGCTCGGCCTCGCGCCATGTCCCTAGACCTTTCCACGTTCTGGTGGGTGGAAGTAGCAGCTCATCTCTGCTGTCACTGGGCAGCCTCCGTTTCCCTGCACTGTACTGGTGCTGGGCGTTAGGCGTACAGCCTCAGTTTTTACCGGGTGAGCTGCTTCCGATAGCGAGGGCAGACACCAAGGATCAGGAGGACTTGCCGTCCTCTGTGTCTTTCTGAGGGTGAGCCCGGCTGAGCGTGTCTCCTCCACCCCACAGGCCTGGGTTCTGAGGAAAACACAATGGTGGCCATGGACTTGGGGTCCCCCCCGCTCCCTAAGAAGAGCCTGCCTGTCCCTGGGGCCCTGGAGCAGGTGGCCAATCGGCTGAGCAGCAAAGTGGCCGCCGAGGTTCCTCATGGCAGCAAACAGGAGCTGCCGGACCTCAAGGGTGAGTGGTCCAGGTAGCAGGGCAGGGGTGTTGTCCAGGCTGGTCATTTTCACAGAAGTGCTCTTGGGCCTGGGGGTTAATGTGGGCCCCCAGGTTGGCAGTGCCTTTTTCTCCAGCACCTTAAGGCATCAAGGAGATGCCCAGCTGTTTTTTCTCTGGAGTTTCTGCAGCTCTGGCCATGTATGGTCCTAGCTGCACCCTTCCCTCGCAAGGTAGGGGCATCCAGAGAAGCAGTGGACAAGGGGGACCAGAGCTCACACAAACCTGCTCTGACCTTGGTTAGCCGTGTGCTCTCCCTTGTAACTCCAGTTCTTCTGTCTGTTGACTGTAAGGGGGTTTTGGGTAGTGATTGGCACTGAGCTGTTTCCCAGGGACGTTGAGAGGAGCAAAGTAAACCATTGAGGTTGAGGGGTAGGCAGACAGAGAATCAGATGGGGACGCTGCAGGAAGAGGTGTGTGGAACCATGGGGCCCATGGCTGGGGCCAGCATTTGAGGCATGAGTTAATCCACAGAAGAGCGTCTAGGACTTAGCTTGGTGTGAAGCATGTGGCTGGCAAGTCAGTGTTTGTGTGAACCTGTTGCCAGGGCACCCTGGTGCATTGGAGATCTGAAAGACATCCCCTTGGGCTGGACCACACAAGGGCTTTGCCTCCTACTGTGTGCCCTTGGGCACAACTCTTCCCTCTCTGAGCCTCAGTTTTCTTGCAAACCAGACAGGCTAATCCCTGCCTCATTAGAATCATTGTGAGGATCACAGAGGTTTGATCCCAAGCAAAATGTTGAGCTGGTCGGTTGTGGTGGCGCATGCCTGTAATCCCAGCGGTTTGGGAGGTGGAGGCATAGGGGTAGCAGGTTCGAGACCAGGGGCAGTCTGCATAACTTAGCGAGACCCTGTCTCAAAAAAGTAAAACAAAAAATGGCTGAAGGTGCAGCTCAGTGGTCCAGCACTTGCAAAGTATGCAAGTGCGAGGCCCTGGGTTCAACCCCCAGTACCACCAAAAAAAAAAAAAAAGTTTCCATGTAGATGGAACCTGGGTGAGGGGGAGAAGTGTGTGAGCTGTGCCCACAGGCCTCACAGCCTGCTCTCCTGGCCTCTGTCTCATCCTCCAGCCCAGAGCCTGACCACCTGCGAGGTCTGCGGCGCCTGCTTTGAGACCCGCAAGGGCCTGTCCAGCCACGCGCGTTCCCACCTGCGGCAGCTGGGGGTGGCAGAGTCTGAGAGTAGCGGTGCCCCCATCGACCTCCTCTATGAGCTCGTGAAGCAGAAGGGCCTGCCCGATGCTCCCCTGGGGCTGCCTGCAGGCCTGGCGAAGAAGTCCAGCTCTCCAAAGGAGCTGGTGGCGGGGGCCGCCCGGCCCGGCCTGCTCACCCTGGCCAAGCCTCTGGATGCCCCCTCCGTCAACAAAGCCATCAAATCACCTCCCGGCTTTTCAGCCAAGGGCCTGGCCCACCCACCCAGCTCTCCGCTCCTCAAGAAGGCACCGCTGGCCCTGGCGGGCTCCCCTACCCACAAGAACCCTGAGGACAAGAGCCCCCAGCTGTCCTTAAGCCCCCGGCCGGCCTCCCCAAAGGCACAGTGGCCCCAGTCTGAGGACGAGGGGCCCCTGAATCTCAGTGAGTGTGGGTCCTGGGAATTGAGGGAGGTCCTGGTGCCGGGAGGGACTGGGGGGTCAACTAGGCCTTGGATCAGGAGGGCCTGGGTAGGGGGGCCACTGGAGACTGAAGCTCTAACGTCCTGGGTCAGGGGCTCAGAGTGTCTGGTTGCGGCGCTTGCTGCGCCTCCTGCTGGGCCACCTGCCTGATCTTCTGTCTCTCACTTTTACTGATCTTCCCCTGGAAGCCTGGCAACATCTCTGAGCCTGCTAGGGCCATCTCGGCACCTCAGGGCAACTCTTGTCCTCTGGGCTGAGGATGGGGGCAGTGACAGGAACCAGAGCTCCTCTAGGCCTGGCTTGCCCGGCGGAAGCTCAGAGCATCTTGGGCCCTGCAGGTGGACAGGTGGTCGACCTGACGGGACGTCCCCGTCCTCGGCCCTGTCTTCATGTTGTCCTGGCCCTCTTGTGCAGAGGCGTCTTCCTCTGTGTGCACCAGGCCCAGGGCCCCCCCGACCCAGGCTGCTTCTGAGCTTGGCAAGTGGGGTCTGGGAAGAAACCCTCTAAGCACAGTGGGCAGGTCCCGTGAGGGGGACTTTTAGGACAGCAGGCTTGCCTGAGCGTTTCCTGGCGTTAGAGCTTAGGGATGACCCCGGAGTCTGGCCCCCTGCCCCGTGGAGCCCCCTAGCTGGCACCTTGTGTTCCCTGGAAGCAGCTCCTGCTGGATCTGCTGTGGTCTCAGGAGCAGGGCCCTCAGCAGCTGTGCCTAGCAGGACCCCAGCCCTGCACCCGCCATCTGCACCCCCCCTCCCCATAGCTCCCATAGCAGGGGTTGTAGGGAAGAGGGCCCAGAAGCATGAGGATTTGCCACCGGGATGTGGTCACCGCCTGTCTACCCCGTCCTGAAGCTCTTCTCGTTCACCTTGATGCCGAAGGGCTGGGCAGGGAACAGGCCGCCCCGCCGCGCAGCACCTGTCAGAGTCAGTGTGCAGCGTGAGGCTCGGGCTCGGAACTGCCTGAGCAGCCGAATCACGCCAGACCCTCCTGCCTCCGTCCCCCAGGGCCCGCCAAGGTGGCGGCCGTGAACCCCCCCTGTGTTTTGTCTCCGCAGCTTTAGATAGTGACGGGGGCAGAGAGCTGGACTGCCAGCTGTGCGGTGCCTGGTTTGAGACCCGCAAGGGCCTGTCCAGCCACGCCCGTGCCCACCTGCGCCACCTGGGCGTCAGCGACCCGGATGCCAAGGGATCCCCCATAGACGTGCTCCACGGGCTCATCAGCAGGGACGGCGTCCAGATCCGCCTCCCACCTGGGCGTGGAGCCCTGGCCCAGCTGGGGCGGCCTCCTTCCGCCTCTGCGGCCCTCTCCTTGCTCCCCCCCCCACCGCCGGCCAAGAAGGCCAAGCTGAAGGCCGCGGGTCTGGCCAGCCCTTGGGGGAAGCAGGACCTCTCGGCCGCCGGCATTTTCTGGGCCTCTGATGTGGAGCCGTCTCCTCTCAACCTCTGTAGGTTCTCGCTTCAGCTGCCCCCTCCTCCCTGCGGGCCCTGGAGCCCCTCCCAGGGGAGGGGGGTCACAGCCCCCTCCCTACTCCCTCCTTACTGGGGCAGAGAGTAGACAGGGGCCAGCTCTGCCCAGAGATCTTGTTGGCAGTGGGCTGCTCGGGGCTCTCTTGGCCTTGGCCTCCACCACCACAACCCTCCCTGAGAATGAAGGCCAAGGGGAGGATCCTGCCTTTTGGTGTGGAAGGTGTCCACACCGGCCCCTGGTCTGGATGGCACGTGGAGCCTACGCTGCCACTTCCTGCCCTCCTGCTCTGTGCTCGTTGAGTCCTGCAGAGCCACAGAGTCTTGACTCTGTCTTCCGCCAGGACCAAGGGCCCACCGACTCTGGAGCCTCCCCTGGCTGCTCCCGGGTGTCTGCCCCCCACCCCGCCCCCGACCCGCTCCCCAGCTCCCTCGCTTGCACCTGCCCTCCTCCACCACCCTAGCCTGTGGGTGTGCTACTGCCCACACCCCGCCGACCAGGACACTCCTGCAGGTGACCTTGCTCCCAGCGCCCACGATTCTAACCGCCCCTTTCTCCTCCTGCTGCAGCCTCTGGCCCAGAGCCAGCGCGCGACATCCGCTGTGAGTTCTGTGGTGAGTTTTTCGAGAACCGCAAGGGCCTGTCGAGCCACGCACGCTCCCACCTGCGGCAGATGGGTGTGACCGAGTGGTACGTGAATGGCTCCCCCATCGACACACTTCGGGAGATCCTGAAGAGACGGACCCAGTCCCGGCCAGGTGGACACCCCCACCCGCCGGGGCCCAGCCCAAAAACCCTGGCCAAGGTGGTGGGCAGCGGAGGCCCTAGCAGCTCGCTAGAAGCCCGCAGCCCCTCGGACCTTCACATCTCACCTCTGACCAAGAAGTTGCCACCGCCACCAGGCAGCCCCCTGGGCCACTCACCAACTGCCTCTCCTCCTCCCACGGCCCGGAAGATGTTCGCCGGCCTGGGTGCACCCTCCCTGCCCAAGAAGCTGAAGCCTGAACAAATGCGGGTGGAGATCAAGCGAGAAATGCTGCCAGGGGCCCTTCATGGGGAGCCACACCCATCTGAGGGTCCCTGGGGGGCACCGCGAGAAGATCTGACTCCCTTGAACCTGTGTAAGTGTGACCCTGTGGCAGGGCAGGGAGAACGATTTAAGGGCTCTCCTCCCTGCCTCCCGCTCAGGGTATCCATAGTGCCCAGGTTTAAAATAGAAGGAAGGAAATGCAGGACCAGAGGACACAGGGTTAGCTGTGTATTGCTGCTGTGTAGACCCCTGCAGCTAAGCTGCTGCTTGATGCTCCATTGTTCACGGAGGGGAAGTAGAACCATGTCATTTAGTGACAGCAAAAAGATTTTCTTTTTTGTGCCAATTTCAACCAGCTGGCAGTGGCTGCCAACCAGATTCCTGGGGAATGAGATTGCAGGGATCGACTAGTGATGTCTGCCATGGGCAGAAGTAGAGGAACTCAATATCTGAATTGAGTGCTTCACATTTGGAGTCAAGTTTGAGTCACAATCTCTGTTCCTCCACAATGTAGTAATGTGTGACCTTGGGCAAATGTCCTCACTGGGAAGACAGGTCAGCACAGTCCCACGTGTGTAATGGTTTTCTTGAAGATTAAGTGCAATGAAGCGCTTTGCACAGCCCCTGGTTACAGACAGCTCTCTGTAAGCAGTGGTTGTCATCATGTCACTGTCAGTTTCCCTGTCACATTGTCACTGTGTTCATTCTGCTCTGGTCGGTTGAGTGCTTCCTGTAGGCCACATAGATGAGGATGGCCCAGGCTCTACCCAAGAGCTGGCTCTGTGCTACATGCTCTGAACTGTCCTTGTTTCCCACCCTCCCAGGAACAGGGGGAGGTGGAGGTTTTCATCTCCAGCTTGCAGGGGAAGAAACAGGCTCAGAGAGGGCAAGTGGCTTGCCTAGTGCCACACAGCGGGGAGACCTTGTGAATCCAGCTAGAATTTGAGGTGATAGACCAAGCAGAAGGACTGGATGTACACTGGGGTTCTGGAGGCCCAGATGAGGGAGCAGGTCACTGGAGTCTGGCGAGGGTTTTGGGGGAGGCATGGATGGGGGCAGCCAGGTAGCTGGCACTGACGTGGGCCTTATGCTTGGAGGCTTCCTGCCCGCAGCCGCTGCCTCCTTTTCCTCCCCCCACCCTGGACCCCCTGCAGCGTCCCGGGCAGAGCCGGTGCGCGACATCCGCTGCGAGTTCTGTGGTGAGTTCTTCGAGAACCGCAAGGGCCTCTCGAGCCACGCGCGCTCCCACCTGCGGCAGATGGGCGTGACCGAGTGGTCCGTCAACGGCTCGCCCATCGACACGCTGCGGGAGATCCTGAAGAAGAAGACCAAGCCGTGCCTCATCAAGAAGGAGCCACCTGCGGGAGACCTAGCTCCCGCCTTGGCTGAGGACGGGCCCCCCACAGCACCTCCTGGGCCCGTGCATTCCCCGTTGCCGCTGTCGCCCTTAGCTGGCCGGCCAGGCAAACCCGGAGCTGGGGCGGCCCAGGTTCCCCGCGAGCTCAGCTTGACGCCCATCACTGGGGCCAAGCCTTCGGCTACCGGCTACCTGGGCCCCATGGCAGCCAAGCGGCCCCTGCAGGAGGACCGCCTCCTCCCAGCAGAGGTCAAGGCCAAGACCTACATCCAGACTGAACTGCCCTTCAAGGCAAAGACCCTCCATGAGAAGACTTCCCACTCCTGTAAGCAGTGGGCGGCAGGGGCCGGGAGGTCATCTGCCAGGGCCTGCGAGGCCAGGCAGTGCTGCAAACACCGACACTGACCCCAAGCAGGGCCCCCGAGGCGAGGTCCCCGTGGGAGGCGGGATTGGCTCCCCAGGCCGTCTGGGGATGCCTGCCCCCTGGGTGCAGTGGCTCAGCAGCACCCCCTCTGCCTGCAGCCACCGAGGCCTGCTGTGAGCTCTGTGGCCTTTACTTTGAGAACCGGAAAGCCCTGGCCAGCCACGCGCGGGCCCACCTGCGGCAGTTCGGCGTGACGGAGTGGTGCGTCAACGGCTCACCCATCGAGACGCTGAGTGAGTGGATCAAGCACCGGCCCCAGAAGGTGGGCGCCTACCGCAGCTACATCCAGGGCAGCCGCCCCTTCACCAAGAAGTTCCGCAGCGCCGGCCACGGCCGTGACAGCGACAGGCGGCCGTCCCTGGGGCTGGCACCCGGGGGCCTGGCCTTTGTCGGCTGCAGTGCTGGGGGGGAGCCGGGGCCTGAAGCTGGCCGGGCAGCCGACAGTGGTGAGCGGCCTCTGGCCGCCAGCCCCCCGGGGACTGTGAAGTCCGAGGAACACCAGCGGCAGAATATCAACAGTGAGTGCCCGCGGAGGAGGGTCACGAGCGTGTTGGGCACCTGCTGGGGCCCACTGCACCCCCCCCCGGCCTCCCCCTGCATGCCCTCTCCCAGTCGCTCACCTCTCCGCTCGTGTGTCTACTCCCATCTGTCCAGGTGGTTGCCAGTTACCCCCTGTCCCTTCTTACGAGTCACCACAGCCCCTGCCCCTTGCTCGCTGAAGGCTGGGGTGTCCCCAGAGCTCTGACCCTCGTCTTACCTCCCGTCCCTCTCCTCGCCTTAGAATTTGAGCGCCGACAAGCCCGCCCTCCAGATGCCTCTGCAGCTCGGGGGGGCGAGGAGGCCAACGACCTGCAGCAGAAGCTGGAAGAGGTGCGGCAACCACCACCCCGGGTCCGGCCGGTCCCTTCTCTGGTTCCCCGGCCCCCCCAGACGTCACTCGTCAAGTTCGTCGGCAATATCTACACCCTCAAGTGCAGGTACGCCGCCCCTGGGGGAGAGAACATCCGTCTCGGCCCTGGCCACCGGGAGCACCACGGGATCTGTAGGCATTAGGAAGGCAGCTTTATGGGCTGTCGTTGGGTGTGGCAGGGCCTAGGCTCAGGGCTCCTTACAGACAGTGGCACCTCTGCATCCAGCTGACACCCTGGGTTCAAATCCTGGCTCTGACATTTAAAAGCCAGGTGACCTCAGCCAAGGGCTTACCTGCTCCATGTCTCTATTTCTCCACCTCTAAGATAAGGTTGATAACGGGCCTACCTGATAGATTTGTCAATGAGGACTGAGTTTTAATACTTACAAAGCACTGAGAGCCATGCCTGGCACACACTACACACTCAACAAGTATTTTTCTGATTAAAAAAATATAGGTCTTAATCCTTACTAAAGTCCACATGTACATCAGAGACCAGGAAACTTGGACTCTTGAGACATGAGGTGACACTGGCCACAAAGGCAAAGTCAAAGATTCAAACCCAAGTCTCTGGAGCTGTAGAGCTCAAGCTCTGTGCCCTGCACTATGAGGCTGTACTTGGTGTTGCCTCGGGGGGGCCTAGTGAGCTGGAAAGCCTCTGCCTCTCTACACCCACAACAACCTCGGATCAACTCTATTAGTCAAATGGCACAGGTGCTTAGGAAGCCTGGTGGCTGTTACCCAGCACCAGAGGCTTCATTTCCAGGGGACTGTGCAGTGATCCCGTGATGGACAGAAGTGGCTGTTCACAGGGAGACTCTGGACACTTACTTCCTTAAGCCATGGGCTTGCTGTGTTTACACCAAGTAGAGGCATGTGTGACCAGTGATGTGGACAAGGCTATGGTTCTGCCTCTCCTCACGGCTTTGGCCACTTCCTCTCTCTTTCCCCCCTTACAGGTTCTGTGAAGTGGAATTCCAGGGCCCCCTCTCCATCCAGGAAGAGTGGGTGCGGCACTTACAGCGGCACATCCTGGAGATGAATTTCTCCAAAGCAGACCCCCCACCTGAGGAGCCCCAGGCCCCACAGGCACAGACAGCAGTGGCAGAGGCGCCCTAACACAAGCATTCCAGATTCCCTCTTGTGCCACCTCTGTCTCCTTCTGTTTCTCCTCTGTGTCCTCTTTCCTCTCTTCCTCATTCTTTTCCGTTTCCAAAGGAGCAAGCCAAAACCTCAAACCGGTGCCCCTCGGGGGCCGGGCACACTACAGCTGGGGTGCCGGGAGCCAGCTATCCACCCTTCCCCCAGCCCGAGGACTCTGGGCCACAGGGTGTCTTCCTTCAGTCCATGCCCACCTGGTTGGTCCAGCAGGGGCAGTAGCCAGGTCCCTGGTGGCAGCCAATTAATTATAGGGGAGGACAGTGCTCCCCTGTGTCCAGCAGCCAGGCAGGGCTGTCTGCCATCCGTGGCCATTTGCAAAGACCCCAAAGACCCCTGTTCCAGTTCCTTCTTGCCCCGTTGAATATCACAAACGCACACGCAAACACACACACACACACACACACGCACGTGCACCTCGTGAGACCTGGGATCTGCCCTAGCCCCCCAGTTCCCAAGTCAAACGACCACATCATGCCACGGTGCTTGCTCAGGGGAAGCCACTCTCCCTCCACGGGCCGGCTGGGGCCTGGGGGCCCCCATTGAGCCCACAATGCCACGGAAATCCTTGTTGGCTGCCCCCCAAAGGGGCCTTCCTAGCTGGGAAGAGCTCAGAGCTGACAGCTGTCTCCTGCCATGTCAGGGCCCCCCAGAGCCTCAGGGGCTCCAGGGCCGGAGGGTAGGGTAAGGGGAGGGGGGACTCTCCTCCCCCACCCTGCATCCCTCCCCCTTTTCACTGTTGCTTTCTATGTATAGCTCCCTAGACCTTTCACTTTTTTAAAAACGCGTTTTGTGTAGAGAATAAGGAACGTGGATCTTTTTATTTTGCAATCCTGGGCCAGCTAGATACCGGGAGCTGACTGACCTTTTAACTTTTTCAGTGGCCACCTTTTGGTTATCGATGTACCTAGAAGTATGTAAATTAGATTAAATTTCTCTTCTGGAAACACCCCGGGGCAGGTGGCCAGCGTGTGTTTTTCTGTCGAATGGACAGGCTGGCATTGGCAGCTGGGGCTGGGATCAGGGCCCCTGCCGCCTCCCAGAGCCCCGGAGGCCCCGGGTTTCCCTGCTGGCTGCCAAGTCGACCAGGCGCAGCTGGGGGATGAGCCCAAGTGCCCAGCTGTTGGCCCTCGATGTCATGGCTGGGTGGGGGGGCTCTGGCTGGCTGGTGGAACGGCTCCTGCGAGGAGAGGAGCCAGGGCTCTGGGCGGCTGGTCTGGGAAAGGAGCCAAGAGGGAAAGTGATTGAGGCTAGGAAGGCTTCCCAGGAGAAAGGAGTTTTCCAGTGAGGGTGTTGGGGGCCCATGGTGGGAGGGAGGGAGTGCACAGCTGCCTGGGGGCCTTTAGTGGGGACTCTTACCTTTAAGGCGTGATTTTTTTTTTCTTTTTTTTTCTTTTTTTTTGTGCTGGGCAAACACTGCCAGTGAGCTGCACCCTCAGCTCCACGACATGTGACTTCTAAGAGAACACATGCACTCCCACTCGGAGCCCAGCTCACCCGGAGGCGGGGGCCACTGATTGTTTTGCGATGTTATTTTCTCTGCTCTGCAAATGCTTGTTGAGCATTTCTGAGACTGTAAGGGCTGTTTGTCGGCTGCTCCTGCTTGTTTATCGCACGTGGTTTTTCAGCTCATCATTTTCGCTCACGGGCCAAGGCCAAGTACTGGAAAGTGGGAATGATCTCATGGGCTGCAGACAGCAGGGGCCTCCTCCACCCGCTGTGCCACAGCCCAGGAAGGAGGGATTAATAGGCACAAGGGTGGGCCTGGCCCAGGCGCTTTTCTCACCTGCTGGTGCTTCCCATCCTGCCATGTGGGTGGGTCTAGCCGAGGCTTAGGAAGCAGGGACAGCATTTTGTGGCATGAGAGCTGACCCAAAGGGGCTTCCTCCCCCAACTTTTTTTTTTTCTCATTTTGTATTTTCTTTTTGGTTCTGGGGATTAAACCCAGGGCCTTGCTCATGGTAGGCAAGCACTGTGCCACTGAGCAGCATCTCCAGTCCCTCCAACATTTTATAAAGTCAGGGCTTTTTTTGTTGTTTTTTGTTTTGTTTTGTTTTGTTTTGCAGTACTGGGGGTTGAACCCGGGGCCTCGCGCTTGCATGCTTTGCAAATGCTGGACCACTGAGTTGCACCCCAGTCCTTTTTTTTTTTTTTTTTTTTTTTTTTTTTTTTTTTTTTTTTTTTTTTTTTTTTTTTTTTTTTTTTTTTTTTTTACTTTTTGAGATAGGGTCTCACTAAATTACGCAAACTGCCCCTGGTCTTGAACTTGTGATCCTCCGCCTCCCAAACTGCTGGGATTACAGGCGTGCGCCACCAAGCCTGGCTCAAGTCAGTTTTTTAAATAACAAAAGTGATCTGGATGTTAAAGACTCCGGCCAGGCATGGTGGCATGCCTGTGATCCCAGCACCCGGGAGGCTGAGGCAGCAGTTCCAAGCCAGCTTGGACTACATAGTAAGACTCTCAAAAACAAACAAAAACTGTTCAAACGATGTAAGAGCTCGTGGGAAGCCCCTCCCCACCTGCCACTGTAGATGTCTTTGCAAGGGCCACCTGCGCTTCTTTCGATGGAGGGATCATTTCCTAAAACTTCTGCGCATGGCCCTTGTCTGCCTAACCCTCCCTCCTGTTGCGAACAAAGCACAGTCTCAGCCTCTGAGGATGCTGGGTGTTAAAATCTTCACAGTGAGGTGATGGCTGTGACCAGTGCCAGGAAGAAAGCTATAGGACCTAGGAGAGGCATCCCAGGGCCCTACCTTGGTTTTAGAAGCCAGGCAGGCATACTTGAGGGTGACACGGAGACGCACCCCAAAGCTGTAATGCACATCCGAGTTCTTTGCTCTTCATAGGTTGAGTTACTTATATGAGTGGCTTTGTTCTGCGAAAATCCCATTTTGGGGGGCATTTTATCACAACATTTTACCATGGAGAATCCCAATTATACAAAAGTAGAGGCAATGGTAAAATGAACTCTGATTTATTAGTCATTTTATTAACTTATGATCTCATCTGTAACCTCCTCTCTCCCTCCCCTTCCCCATCCAAATAATTGTTAAGTATATTCCGGTCAGGGCTGGGATTTAGCTCAGTTGGTAGAGCACTGCGCTGCAGTCTTTTGAGGTCCCAAGTTCCATTCCCAGCACCACAAAAATGGGAGAAAGACGTGGCAATCTACTCCTGAGGCAATCCTGAAACAGCCATTGAAAACCCTATAAGGGTCACTTTGAGTCAGATATGACTCGATGGCACCTAACAACAACAACAATAATATTCTGGTCATGGGAGAAGGACACTGCAATCCACTCCCAAGGCAATCCCAGAACAATCAGCCAGTGAAAACCCTATGAAGGTCACTAGGAATCAGACCCACTCCACGGCACATAACAATTTATTCTGGTCCCCTGCAGCCAGGGCCCCATTCAAGCTAACCAGGGCTGGGCCTGGTTAGTCTTTGGAAAGGAGACCACCTGGGAATACCAGGTGCTATAGGCTTGGAAGAAGGACCCAGCAGCCCACCCACAAAAAACAATCAGCCACTGAAAACCCTATGAATGGCAGAGAAGCACTGACGCGGTGCCAGGCGTGGCACAGTGTTGGGTAGTGTTTCATCTGTTGTACATAGGGTTGCTGTGAGTGGGACCCAATTTAACAGTACCCAACAACTACAACATGTTCTGGTCATGAGAACTTTCAACATTTCGTTACGTTTCTCTGTAGGATATGGGCTTTATTTATTTGTAATATTGGGGATTGAACCCAGGGCCTCATGCATACTTTGCAAGTGCTCTACCACTGAGTTGTACCCCCAGTCCCTTTTTATCTTGAGACAGGGTTTCCCTTAGTTACGCAGGTTGCCTATGGCATTGAACTTGCAATCCTCCTGCCTCTGCCTCCCGAGTCCCCAGGATTATAAATGTGCTACCACACCCAGCAGATACGGGCTTCATAAAATGCCATTATTATACCTAAAGAAAATAACAATCATTCCTTAATGTCAAAAAGTCGGCGACACCATATTTAAACTTTCAAAAAGCATACAAAAAAAAAAAAATTGCCCGAGGCACAGTTGCATAGTGTGAAGTTTCACAAAACATTTTAAGTACCATTTTCAGCACCTGGACCTCTGTGAGTGAAGTACTTGCTTGGAATTACAAGATGTCCCTGATAAAGGTTTCCACATGTCCAGGGAGGGTGATTAGGACCCCAGCGTAAGGCTTACTGGAGATTCTGGAGTCCGGAAAGGAACAAGAGGGTTTTAGAAGTTTCAGTTTTAACAGTTAAGAGTCAAAGACCTTGAGCCCGTCATGAATTCCAAGTCTCAGTTTTGTTATCTTTCATACGAGGGATTTTCCACTCCCTGTACTAGATATTAAACCCAGGGACTCACACATACTAGGCAAATGCTCTACCACTGAGCTACGACCACAGCCCGACACAGGCCTTGCTAAATTGCCCATGCTGGCTTTGTTAACTACTTTGCCTGTGGAGACATCATTAAGGCATTCATCCCATCCCCAGAAACTAAGAGGGCACAGACAGACCAAAGGCATCATCAGGTTCAGTTAAACATGGTGAACCATGAGTTCATTGGAGTTGCTTATAGAGGCACAGGGGCTGGGATTTAGCTCAGTTGGTAGAGCGCTGCTCTGCAGTCTCTGAGGTCCCGGGTTTGATTACCAGCACTGCAAAAATGGGAGAAGGACGTGGCAATCCATTCCTGAGGCAATCCCGAAACAACCAGCCATTGAAAACCCTATGAGGGTCGCCATGAGTTGGACATGACTCACCAGCACTGAACAACAACAATAGAGGCACAGGTGACTGCTAGAACTGAGCAGCACTTAAATGCACAGCTCCATCAGTAGAAAGGATCCTTCTGGGGAGTCCCCACCATGTAGTCCCACGGAAGCTGCACCAACAATGAGTGCCGCCTCCCACCAATCATTTCCTTCTTATACAATGGTTGGAGACATAGAGGAAAGGGGTCTCGTGGTCCTCCCTACTCCTTCCACTAGGGAACACTAACAGGCCCTCCACCATTATAAGCTCCATCCTCAGCTGTGTGGTGGGTCCGATTTTGTTGCTGTGACTAAGGCCCTTGGTCTCCCAGGTCATCACACCTGCTCTACTTTAAGTTGCTGATGGTCACATCCAGTCCATGGGAATCTGTCACACTATGCTGCTTCCTCCAGCTCTTATATTCTTTCTGCCCCCTCTTTCAGGATACTTCCTGAGCCTTGGAGGGGGTGTTTGTCTATATTTTTTCTCCACTTAGGGCTGAGCATTGGGCCACTAAACCATGGCAACAACATAGACCATAGTGACGTACTCATTCCTGAAACAATGTAAGTGTCAACTGAAAGGTCCACTTATGATGGAGTGATCTAAGTTAAAGAACAAAAGTATTGTAAACATCATAAACATCCAGATAGAACAAAATGGCAGTAGCCTCCCCAATGGAGCCTGTACTTTTTTGCTCAGTACTGTGGGATTGAACCCAGGGTCTCATGGATTCTTTGCAAGTACTCTACCACTACACTGCACCCCTATCCCATTTTTTACTTTTTATTTTGATACAAGGTCTCTCTTAACTTGCATAGGCTGCTTCTGGCCTCAAACTTGTGATCCTCCTGCCTCACCCTCCTGGGATGAATCTCCTGTGTCACTGAGATGACAGGTGTATACCACAGTACCCAGCTGGAGCCTATACTTACCCCAGCCACAGGTTTTGCCCTAGCTCATAGCACCAAACATGGGTTCCTTCCTGCGGTAGTGGTGGTTGTTAGGTGTCATTGAGTGGAGTCCAACCCATAGTGACCCTATGTACAGCAGAACAAAAAACTACCCAACCTTTTGCCATGCATATGATCTTTTTATGTTTAAGCCCATTGTTGTAGCACTGTATCAATCCATCTACTTGAGGGGTTGCCTTTTTTTCATTGCCCACGACTCTCCCAAACATGATGTCCTTCTCCGGGGATTGGTCCCTCCTGACAACATGTCCAAAATATATAAGACACAGTCTAGCCATCCTTGGTTCCAAGAAGCACACTGGTTGCACTTCCTGTAGGACAGATCTATTGGTTCTTTTTTGTGTGTATGTGTGGTACGGGGGGTTGAACCCAGGGCCTCACCCTTGCGTGCTTTGCAAGTGCTGGACCATTGAGCTGCACCCCCAGCCCAGGGTCTTGCCAAGTTACATAGACTGCCTCTGGTCTTGAACTTGTGATCCTCCTGCCTCTGCCTCCTGAGCTCCTGGGATTACAGGCATGCACCACCACACCCGGCTGATCTGTTGGTTCTTTTGGAAGTCCATGGTATACTCAATATTCATCTCCAGCACTAAAATTCAAAATTATCCATTCTTCCCGTCTCCCTTAGTCAACGTCCAGCTTTCACAAGCATATGATGCAACTAAATATACTGTGGCATGAGTCAGGAGCACCTTTGTCTTCAGTGTGACATCTTTCCTTTTCAACACTTTAAAGAGGTCTTTTGCAAGGGCTTTTCCCAATGCAGTGCATCTTTCCAATCAAAGAGCAGTTGGTTTTGCCCACAACAGTCATGCCACCCTTGCACCATCAGGCACATCCTGTCTGGCATGTTGACAGCACAACATGCAGGGTCTGTAGCCAAGTAGGATCATAGATGATAATTCTCCCCCAGCATCTTGCACAGTGCCCTCTGGTACTAATGCAAGCCTGTAGGGAGGGAGCTTTCAGCTGAGTCCCAGCGTGATTTCTTTATGTCCTATGACCACAGCATGCTGCATCTTTAGTAGAGACTCAACATCCAGATTTGGCAGGCAAACCAACAGTAGTAGCAATAGCCAGTATTGTTGGGGAGACCTCCAGGGCCTCCTGGCCAGTAACTCATAGGAGGGAGTCCACTCCTGGCACTGGGATTTTTGCCCAATAACCTTACGTTTTCTGGGATTGCCTTTTTCCAGCCATGCATGGTATCTTCATTCAAACTCAGTTGTTTCAGCAACCCATTACTTTTTTTCCCCAAAAATAACCTGGCCCCAAGAATATGTGTAGCTGTTTTCCATTTACTGGCATGGGCTGTTTTAGAATTTCACAGCTGTGAGTAGCCCATGCACCCTATGTGGATTGGTTCCCATCCTTCTTACAGGTGCACCTGCATATCCTCCCGATGCCTCTCTAAGTCTGCAAAACACACTTGAAGTCTAGCCTTGTATCATCTGTGTGCTGGTCTCTCATCCATGTTCCCCCAAGTATGTTTCCCTAAATCTTCAAGCTACTCAAAATCTAGTCTTGGATCATCTACACAGGAAACTTTTTTTTTTCTTTTACACAGGGAGGCCAGGATAACAAAGCTAGGTCTTGGATGATCATCCCAGGACAAGGGGTAGGATTTGTGATGGCAACCTTGGGGAAGTACCCTAAGGGTCAACTGTGGTCCATTCAAGGTGAATATGAATTGATTCAGGAATTCAGCCACTAAGGGAATACTAAGGAAAGTGTTAACAGGGAAAAGTTCTATCACCTGTACTAATATATAACCACTTCAGCTACCCCATCAGAGGCCAGTTGCGGCAATTCCCTCCTCAGAGGGCCTCCCTCTTCCTTAATGGGGGCAGGAGCACAGCAGGAATCACCTGCATCTCCTCATCATCCAAGCACTGGTCAGATTTTGGAGCCTTCCAGAGACTCCCAAGCACCGTCTGGTTTTCTGTCAATCTTTTCCTTAGGAACTGAGGTGTGACATCAATCTGGCCACAGTTGTTTCTGAGTTATGTGGACAGGCCCCTTTTATCTGCTTTCCTTTCTTCTCATTCTCTCCCTTTTCACTTTAGGGTTTGGACAGGATTCCCTCCACAAACGCTCCACCCCTTGGGTTTACTAACAGGAGTCCAAGGAGCCCAGATTCCCCCTGCCTCCATCAATTCAGTCATTTCACAGGAGACCACAGATCCCCCTGACTCCTCTCCAACTTGAAGTCACTTCACAGGAGCCTAGGGTTCCTCCCACCTCTACCCTGACTCAGAGTTACCTCACAGGAGACTGGAGTTCCCCTCAGCTCCCTGGAGACTTCCTCTCAACTCACCTGTGGTTCTGTCCCTGTTTATACACTATGTGCTATGTTAACTACTTTTCCTGGGGAGACACCAAAGAAGCATCCATTCACTCACAGAAACCAAAAGAATGCAGATAGGCCAAAGGAACAATCATTTTCAGTTAAACTTGGTGAACCGTGAGGTTACTGGAGTTGCTTACAGGGGAATGCGTGACTCCCAGCATTTACATACAGCTCCATCACTGGGAAGGATCCCTCCAAAGAGTTCCCACCTTGTGGTCCTACCCCCTCGCCAATCATTTCCCTCTCATATAGTGGTCCTGAGGGCCTCCTTTAGTGGCCCTCCTCTTCCCTCCATTAGGGAACAGTAACATGCCCTCTACCTTCGCTGTACATTGTTGTTGTTAGGTGCCTTGAATTCAGGTCTGATTTATAGCGACCCTCATAGGGTTTTTAATGGCTGATTTTTTTGGGAGTGGATTGCCACGTCCTTCTCCCGTTTTTGCAGTGCTGGGGATCGAACCCGGATCCTCAGAGAGTGCAGCGTGACACTCTACCAACTAAGTTGGGCTAGAGTTTAGTTCAGCTGGTAGAGTGCCACTCTGCACTTTCTGAGGACCCGGGTTCAATGTGGTAATCCACTCCCCAAACAATCCTGAAAAACAAGCATCCATTGAAAACCCATGAGGGGTGCTATTGGACCCGATGTGATGGCACTCAGTGGTACAGCTAACCCTTTTATTTTTTTTATTTTTTTTTTTTATGCTATGACTTCAGGCCTAGGTCTCCCAGATCATCACAGCTGTTCTACTTTAAGACCTGATAGTCACATGTAGTCCAGAGGACTCTGTCACACTATAGCCTCAAACTTGCCATCCTCCTGCCTCAGCCATGTGAGTACCTGGGATTACAGAAGTGCATCACTATACCCAGCGTAAATAGGTATTTTTAAAGAAAGCTCCTTACAGGTTTGACGAAGCATTCGAGATGATACACAATACAAAGACTTCTTGCATCCAAAACATAAACACCATACACACGTACAAATATAGCTGTTACTTTTTTTTTTTTTTGCAGTGCTAGGGATCTTACCCAGGGCCTCGTGCACACTAGGCTGGCACTCTACCACTAAGCTACACCCTAAGCCCTTACCAAGTGTATTGTTATGTAATGATTAATAAGAAAATGCAGCATTTATTTAGAGCACCAGGTTGCTTTCTTTACATATATTAATTATCTCATGTAATGTTTGGATGTGTGTCTAGCACAGTCGTCTTAACTTCTCATTCCAGCTTTACCATGATTGTTTTGGGGCTGAAGGCCAGAGAAGTATAGAAGCTGTCCGGTTTTCCTTAGCACTTCAGTGGCAGAGCGCATCTAGGATCCAAGCACTGCTGGACGCCGCGGCAGTCTCGGCTCCCTCTGGCGGGTCTCCAAGGCACAGGCGAGCTTCCCCCGCCTACCGCGCTTGAGCCTCGGGTCTTTCCGTAGTGCACCGTTCTGCTCCTTCGAATCCCACAGGACTCCACCCCTCCTCCTGCTTCTCTCGGCCAATCAACGCAGGCTTGGAATAACGGGAGGCGGGCGTAGGGCGGGGTCCTCTCAAGATTGGCAGCACCATCAGCCACTGGTTTGAAGAGGCCCTTAGATAGAGCGAGAGGCAGCCCAATGGGAGTGAAGTCCGTGGCTGGCACAAGCCAATGCGGTCGGGAGGCGGGGCCAAGGTGTATGTGTGTAGAAGGGGCCCCGTAGATTGTCTGTCGCCTCTATCGCGGCGTTAAACGCGCTGAGCTGTTGTTGGAGTGTTCGGTGGTGTTCGCTTCCGCCATGAGCTACACAGGTGAGCCCGGCAGGATGGGGGTCGTGCTCCGGGTAAGAGGGAGGACAGGTACTGCGCCGGGTTCTCCCACGCCGCCTCTGGCGTCCCGGTTACTGCCCTCTGCGGTCTCAAAATGGCGCCGCGGGCCATTCGCCGCAGGGTCGCGCCCCGCGGGCCACGGCTCCTCTGTTCGCTGTCCTTTCAGCCTGGCGTCCCGGTTCCTGGCCGCCCAAGGTGTTGGCTTCAGTTGCCAGTGTCCGTGGGCCCCGGGGCCTCGGCTCCTGAGGTCCCCGCTCCCACCCCCGCTTCGTTCCTAGCCGGTGCACTTCGGACCTCCTCGTTCCAAGACGTTGTTTTTCAGGTCTCGGCCTTTCAGAGTCGTCGGTGGGCCGGGCGGCCGTCGCCATGTCCGCACCCTCCCCCGCACAGTGTCGCTGCGAGATGTCGCAGCTGCTCGCCCACCCGCGATTGTCGGCCCCGGAGCTGGGAGAGGCTCCACGCCCCGGGGGTGGGGTAGGGGGGCGGAATAAGTAACTATTTGAAGGGTTCGAGCTGTGCGGGGAACCCTGGGCCCTTGGGGACCGAGCTTGAGCCTTGGCGAGGAATGGCTAATTTCCACCTTAATTCACTCAACATCTGTTAAATTTACCGTGTCAGGTGCTGAATAGGCCCTGGGAACGCTGTCAAGAATTCCTTAAGCAGCTTGCAGCGGAGGGCAGACTTTAGTAGACAAATAAATGAGTTACAGGCTGTATTCTGGGGCGGTTAGTACTCTGAAGGGGCGGGGGTTGATCCATTACACGGAGAGCTGGGAGGCCTCCTGTGCAAAGGTGAGATTGAAGCAGAGGCAGGAGTGGAGTGAGAGGGAGGAAAGATAGCTGGCGCAGGGAGCTGGTGCTGGAAAAAGGCCCAGTGGCAGGAGGTGCCTGGCTTCTTAGAAGATCTGCCAGGGAGGCCAGCGGGATTTGAGCGAAGAGGAAGGTGGGTGATGAGAGGGGAGGAGAGGGTTGGGATATGCTTGGGTGGTTGTAAATCATCCCTGGGTGAGTTGCCAAGGCTGCCTGGGCTTGCGTTGGCAGCCACCAGTGCGGCTTCTGAGCCGGCGCCATAGACTGGGCCTTCTATTCCCTTTGCTGGAGGTATCTCGGGCTTGAGTATTTGTGGGTGCTGGGTAACTAACCTGCGTTCTCCCTGGATTGTTCAAGACTGAGAAGGGAACCTGAGCCTTAAATTCCTCCTCTGTAGACCACTTTATGTGCCAGTCCTTCCTGCTCTGGCACCCAGGTCAAGGGCTTCCCAAGAACCCCAGTTTTTCCAGCAGCTGTTTCCTAGCCCTGAGGTTCCCAATTAGGGTGATTCTGCCTGCTGCTCACCCTGGGCCCTTGGGGCTATTTGACAATGTTTGGAGAGACGTTTTGTCCTCTTATCTGGGAGAGAGGGGCGCTACTGACATCTAGTGGATAGAGGTCAGGGATGCTGGTCACAGCTCTCACCACAAAGAATCAGGTCCCAGGCCCCGCTACTGCTGAGGTTAGGCAGCTTTGTTAGATCCTTTCTGTAGCATCCCTAGTTTAAGAGGAAAGTCGGTAGGGCTGTTGCTAACGTTTCTGGAATTAAGATGTAATTCTCTTCGCCAAGTCTTACCAAGAACTGGAGATAGTTCTGTGGTGCGTAGGGACAGGGCTGCAGAACAAAGCAGAAAATGAATGGTGATGCTGTGGGCTAGCCTAATAATGGAGTGTTTATTTTTATAGAGCCTGCAGCGGTAGCCCTGTGGCATCCAATCCCATCAGATCTCGGAAACTAAGCAGGGTCAGGCCTCGTTAGTACCTGGATGGGAGACCGCCTGGGAACACCAGAAGCTGTAGGCTTGGAAGAAGGACCTGGCAACCCCCTCCCAAAAATCAATCTGCCATTGAAAACCCTATGAACAGCAGAGAAGCACTGACAGTAGTGTTTCCCCTGTTGTACAGAGGGTTGCTATGAGTCGGATACCGACTCGACGGCACCTAACAACAACAACAATTTTTATAGATGAGGAAACCGAATTAGGTCACTAATGGCCAAACTTGAATTTCACCTCTAGATCTTGTAGGCTGTAATTCTGGGTTTGGTAGGCACTGAGGTAGCCAAGCTAATGAGATAATGATTAGTTCTTCCTTGATTGTGATAAACTGAAAACCACAGTAGCTTTGTAATGAGGATCTTTCCCTTTTAAGAAGTAAACCAGGAATAGGGGTGTAGCTCACTGGTAGGGCTCTGGCCTAGCACATGTGAAACCCTGGGTTCAATCACCAGCACTTCAAAAAAAGAACCAGCAGCAGATCACTGACGTCAGAGGCATTTGAAGTCATTTCAGATAACTTTGTTTTCAAGGATAAGCCTGCAAGCTTTGAAGCAAATGTTACTATTATTAGTGAGCATAAAAGATGATAGAAATAATGATCTTTTTGTTAATTCATTCAGCTTAAGAACCCAGTTGCTTTATTTATACGTGGGAAAAGAGGCTCCATCTGTAGCACCCAGGAGGAAGGTGGGAGCAGTAGGAATACAGGGCAGAAAAAGTCTGGAATCAGGCCTTCAAACGAAGGTCTGAAATGCTACCATTCTCTTTATAGAAGCATTTTCAGTGCACACAGTTTCATTGTATTAGGAATGCACAGGTGGTTCAGCGAGGTGGTTCTAGCTTGGGTTACATTGAGCTTGTCTGTTGAGACTGTAGTCATCTGAAAGCTTGCCTTGAGCTGGAGGCCCCCCTCTAGGGTGACTCAAACCGGTGTCTGGCAGATTGATGCTGGCTGTGGTTCCTTGCCATATGGACCTCTCTGTAGGGCTGCTGGAGGAACCCTAACAGCACGAAATTGTTTTCCCCCAGACTGAACAACCCAAGAAAGAGCAAGGCAGAAGTCTCAGAAGTTGCACTCGGTCATTTCCCCAAATCCTCCTGGTTACACGGGCTACCTCTTTGGCTTTGGGAGGGGACTGTCATCTCTGGAGGCAAAGATCATGAGAGACCATCTCAGAGGCTGGTTACCTTCCTCTAGTTGGCTCAGACAGTAGAGGTTGGAGGTAACCTAATCTAGGTCAGGTTGTCCTCTGGTTTTTGTCATACTACATCCTTCAGAGAATGTTCTTTCAAGCTGAGTGTGGTGATGCGCACCTGTTATCCCAGCCCTTGGGAAGCTGAGGCATAAGGGTCTCGAGTTCAAGGCCAACCTGGGCTATATAGCGAGACCCTATCTAAAAGAAGAAGAATAGAACAAAAAAAAACTTAGAAAGCTAGGCATGTTGCTGCATGCCTGTAATTCCAGCATTCAGGAGGCAGAAGCAAGAAGGTCTTGAAGTGAAGGCCAGCCTAAGATACATAGCAAGTCCCAGGCCATCCTGGGATACACAGGGAGATCCTGCCTCAACAACAAGCAAATACAAGTAGAGATGCTTTTGGATTTTCAAGCAAAAAAGATGATTGAGCGGCTTGCTAAGAGGGAGGGGTTATGCTGCAGAATTAGAAATCTTTGATCTGATCCTTAGCTTTATAGGCATAGGACCAATCAGGGCTTATTTTATTTTTTTCACCCGGAGCTGATCACGTTGGAAAATTGGACCAAGAAGCAAACACTTCCATCTAAGCATGGTGGGGCATATTGTAATCTTAGCACTTAGAAGGCTGAGGCAGGAGGATCTTTTGTTCTGGACCAGCCTGCGCTACACAGCAAGACCCAGTCTAAATAAAATAAAATAAAAAGAGAGAGAACGAGAGAAAGAGAAATCTTTGTGAATCAGATAGGAATTTATTCATAATAACCATAGCTAGCTGAAAGAAGGGCCTGCCCCAGAGACTATTGTGGAATAGGATATTAATGTGGGGAGGATAGAATAGAGACTGTGATTGATCTCTGAAGGTTTGACTGCCTACCTGCCTGCCTTCCTTTTCTCCTCTTTCTCTTGTGCCCCCTATCACCCTGCTCTTGCTATCTAGGAATGGAACCCAGGGGCAGCCTCCTGCATGCTAGACAGTGTTCTACCACTGAGCTGTACCCCTGGCCTTGTCTGTTTTTTTTTTTTTTTTCTCTCAGGGAGGAACAAGGATTGCTCTTCTGAATAAACAGAACTTTTGCTCTGCAGCTTGCTTACTGTTTTCTAGTATATGTTCCAGTCAGGGTATGGTAGGTTCCCTGGCAGGCTCTGGTGTGTTGCAGTGAAGTCAGCCCTCTCCATTTGCGGGTTCTATATCATGGATTCAACCAACAGAGGATTCAAAGTATGTGGGAAGAAAAATGGCATCGCTCCTGGACATGTGCAGACTTTTTTCCTTGTTATTCCCAAAACCAGGGTTATCTGATCTTTTAGCTGCAGCAAGTAAAGAGGTATTGTCTTGGGTCATGCATAAGTTATATAATATTTTACATAATAGTGCGTATACATAATAAGGGGAGTCACGAAGAAAATAAACACTAAAATACACATGGTGTTAAAAGATTTTGAGGGGTCATATTACTAGCTTTTCTGGCCTGCTGGCCACAGGTTGGACATGCCTGCCCTAAACTATACAGTATAATAACTACTTACACAGCACTTATGTCATGTTAATTCTTTTTTTTTTAATGTTAATTCTTATAAATAATCTAGAAGCTGGGTGCGGTGGTGCACGCCTGTAGCCCCAGCGGCTCGGCTCGGGAGGCGGAGGCAGGAGGATCGCAAGTTCGAAACCAGAGGCAGTGTGTGTAACTTAGCGAGACCCTGTCTCAAAAAGTAAAAAAAAAAAAGGGCTGGTGGTGCAGCTCAGTGGTCCAGCACTTGGAAAGCATGCCGGTACAAGGCCCTGGGTTCAATCCCCAGTACTGCAAATAAATAAATAATAAATAATCTAGAATTGATTTAAAATGTATGGGAAGATGTGCATAGGTTATATACAAGTATATGCCATTTCATTTATTTCTATGTTTGAGGTTGGGCTCCCCGCCCACCTCCCCCCCCCCCCCAGTACTTGGGGGCTGAACTCAAGGCCTTGCACATACTTTGAAAGTGCTCTACCACTGGGCTACACCCCTAGCACCTTTTTTTCCTATTTTTTATTTTGAGTTAGTGTCTTGCTCAATTTTACCCAGGCTGCCTCTGGCCTCGAACTCACAGTCTTCCTGTCTCTGCACCCCAAATCACCAGAATTATAGGCCTGAGCCACTGCTCCTGGCTGTTGATGGTTTTTAGAGACAGGATCTCACTATGTATCCCAAGCTGACTTGGAATTCATTGTGTAGCTCAGGCTGGCCACCTCCCAAGTGCTGGAATTACAGCTGTGCGCCACCCTGGCCTGACATTTTATATAAAGAACGGAACATCTGTGATTTTTGCTATTCTTAGGTGGGAAGGGGTACCCTGGAACCAATCCCCAGCAGATACTGTGTGACAGCTGTGCTTGAAAACCACATTACAGTGGGGCACTGTGGCTCATATCTGTAATCCCAGTGACTCAAGACGGGGAGCTGGGAGAATCGTGAGTTTGATGTCAGAGGCAGCCTGTGTAACTTGGCAAGACCCTGCCTTAAAAAAAAAAAAAATTAAATAGGGGCTCAGGGAGCAGCCCAGTGGTAGAGCACTTGCAAAGTGTGTGTGAGGCCCTGGGTTCAACTCCCAAGGACTGCAAAAAAACAAATAACCATTTTATAGCACAGTGGCACATGCCTATAATCCTAGCACTCAGGAGATGAAGGCAGGAGGATTGGGAGGTTTTTTTTTTTTTTTTTTTTCTTTCTGTGGTACTGGGGGTTGATCCCGGGGCCTCACGCCTGCATGCTTTGTAAGTGCTGGACCACTGAGCTGCACCCCCAGCCCTTTTATTTTTTCCCTTACTTTCTGAGACAGGGTCTCACTAAGTTACGCAGACTTCCTCTGGTCTCGAATTTGCTATTCTCCTGGCTTCGCCTCCAAGCCCCTGGGATTACAGGCGTGTGCCACCACGCCCAGCTGGAGGATTGAGAGTTCAAGGCCAACCAGGGCTATATGGATCAAGACCCTATCTCAAAGAGAAAAAGCCCTCCAAACACCATATTATGTGGCCAGGCATAGTGGTGTAGCCCTGTAGATCCAGCTACTTGGGAGGCTGAGGTGGCATGAGTTCAGGGCAAGCCTGAGCAACATAGTGAGACCCCATCTCAAAACAAAATCAAAACAGGCATAGTGGTGTAGCCCTGTAGATCAAAAACAAAACAGGCATTGTGGTGTAGCCCTGTAGATCCAGCTACTTGGGAGGCTGAGGTGGCATGAGTTCAGGGCCAGCCTGAGCAACATAGTGAGACCCCATCTCAAAACAAAATCTCCACATTGTGTAAAGTTTGGAGACATTTTGGTGGTGGTCCTATTGCTGGACAGGTAGGCTTCCAGAAGTTAGTTGAATAAGCAAAGGCTGGGGTTGCATACTTGTTTTGTTAGGAGGCTTCCTTGTAGGTGAACTTTTCAAAGGATGCTTTTAGTGTTTCTTTTTTTTTTTTTTTTTTTTTTTCTCGTGGTACTGAGGGTTGAACCCAGGGCCTCGCGCCTGCATGCTTTGCAAGGGCTGGACCACTGAGCTGCGCCCCCCAGCCCTTTTTTTTTTTTTTTTTCACTTTTTTTGAGATAGGGTCTTGCTGAGTTAGCGCAGACTGCCTCTGGTCTGCAGACTGCCTCTGGTCTCGAACTTGTGATCCTCCTGCCTCTGCCTCCTGAGCCGCTGGGATTACAGGCTTGTGCCACCACACCGGGCTTGCTTTTAGTGTTTCTTGTGGACAATTACTAAATCATCAATGCTTGGGATTTGGGCGTCTCAGGAAGTTTCTAGATTCTTAAAAAGAAGCCATTCAAATACAGCCTCTTTTATTAGGGAAAATAGAGAAGGCTAGACCCGTATACTTTTGTTTTCTCCTTCCCCAGGGCCCAGCCTCCATTCTCTCCTTCAGGAAGTACAGATGAAATTGAATCCACAGCTCTTTTTCTGGAACTCTTGTAGCTGGGTGGTTTTGAAGTTTTTTTATCTTGGGAGAAGTGTGTTCCACAGCACCCCCACTGAGGTCAAGGCTATTGTTGTTATGACCCTGTGAACAACAAAAGAAAACCCTACCCAACACTATGCCTTGCACATGAGCTTTTCATGCTTGACCTCAGTGTTGCAACCACTGTATTTCTTCTCATTTTGAGTTGTGCCACATCAGCCAAAGGAGGTCCCAGGGGCTTTGCTCCCTTCCGGTCATTAAGGTCGACTCTACCTTGAGGAGGCAACTCTTCCTTAGTCGTTTCTTCAATGCCTTCCAGCCTTAGAGGCTCATTTTCCAGCACCATATTTGACAATGCTTGTCTGCTATTCATATCGTTTTTGGTTGCTAATTGTTTGGGGAATGGGCCTCTGGGTCCTTCTCCCTAGTCTGTCTTAGTCTAGAAGCTCGGCTGAAACTTGTCCACCATGGGTGGCCCTGCTGGTATTTGAAATACCAGTGGCATAGCTTTCAGCATCACAACAACACACAAGCCCCCACAGCATAACAAGCTGACAGACATATGAGGGAGAGGTTGGGGTAGCACCCTGTGGTTAAACACATTAGGGACAGGGGAATAGCTCAGTGATAGAATGTGGGCCCAGCACGGTGGAGGCCCTGGGTTTGTCCCTAGCACCATACACACACACACACACAAAAAAAAAAAAAACGAAAACAACCCCAAACCCAAAAACTACATTAATTTTGTACCAAGTAGGATAAAGAAAGATTAAAAATGTCTTTACATGTCTGTTTAGCCCCAACGTGAGTTTTGGCACCAAAACCTCTCTCTCTGCTCCTTATCTGCCATGCTGGAGGTAGTTTGCCACAGGCTGTGCCACCACTACCACCATACCTGCACTGCCACAGTTATGGCCTGACTCTCTGTGAGCACCTAAGAAACCTCTTCCCTCTTAAATTTATTTGGGTTGGCTTTTCTGCTGCAGTGAGGATACATTCTGTTACTGAGCCATATCCCCAGCCCTGGGGGCCATTGATTTTCAGACCTTTTTGGACCTTGAGGATTGCAGACTAAGGGACTGGTCCTCCTTTATTGGCTTCAGTGAGGGAGAAATGAGATGCGCAGATGAAGCTCTTAGCATCCTGCAGGGGAAGCATTTGGTCAGTGTTAGCTGCTGTTGCTGTCAACTTTGTTGCCGTGGCTCTAAGCGATGAAGTAGAGGGGCTTTCATCCAGTATGAGGATGCCTACCCAGGGTAATGGCCCTTGTGTGTTTTTTGGTTGCACATAAGCTGCTGGAGGCACTGGCTGGAATTTTCATGGCGTGAATTGGCTCTAATGAGAAGAGGTAGCTGTTGCTTTTGGTGGCATCCATCATCATTCCAGTGCTAAGAGTAAATTATTTAAAAATACATTTTAAAATATCAAGATTCAGTGTCAGAATTAATTATGACCAATGTTCAAGAGCTATAGAGGGCCAAGTTTTCCTTACTTGGTACTCATTCATTTTAAGTGGAGATACAGTTTGAGGATTAAGAAGATAGTGTCTTATACTGCTACAGGTTGAGTGTCCCTTATCCAAATGCTTAGCACCAAAAATAGTTCAGGTCTGTTCAGATTTTGTAAAATTTGTATATATATAATGAGATAGCTTATGAATGGGACCTAAGTCTAAACCTTAAATTGATTTGTGTTTCATGTGCATCTTATACATATAGTCTAAAGATAATTTTATTTAGTATTTTTAGTGCACCTGCATTTTGACGGTAACCTATCACATGAGGTTAAGTGTGGAAATTTCCACTTGTGGCCCTGTGTCTCTGCCCAAAAAGTTTGGATTTTGGAGCATTTCAAATTAGGGATGCTCAGCCTGTTTATAGTATAAAATTTATTACGTATATGCATAAAACATGCCAACCCCAAATAATCATAATCCAGAAATTAACAGGAGCTGGGGAAGTAGCTCAGAGGTAGTATACTTGTCTAGTATGCTGGAGACCTGGGTTCAATCCTTAGCACTATACACTCACAAAAAGAGGAGGAGGAAGAGGAGGAGAAACGCTTTTTTAAAATGGGAAAGCTAGCACCGGGTGCGGTGGCGCTTACCTGTAATCCCAGCTGCTGGGGAGGCGGAGGCGGGAGGATCGCAAGTTCAAGACCAGAGGCAGTCTGTGTAATTTAGCGAGACCCTGTCTCAAAAAGTAAAAAAAAAAAAAAAGGGGGGGGGGTGGTGGGCTGGGGGGTGCAGCTCAGTGGTCCAGCCCTTGCAAAGCATGCAGGCACGAGGCCCTGGGTTCAACCCCCAGTACCAAAAAAAAAAAAAAAGGAAAGCTAAAAAATAGAACAGTTTCTTTTTCAGATTTAGAGCCAGGGAAAGGGGTATTATTTGTGTTAACATCCTTTCAAAATTAACCTCTGTCCTTGTTTGAATTATATTTAGCTCATCTTACAGTGATTTGATACAGGTATTTTCCATATGTAACTGAACAATAATTTGGGTACTCACTTATCAAAGACGTAATTTAGTTCTTCCGGTCTAATAAATTAAACATAGTCTTCTTTTCCATTGGTTATTCCATTCTGGGGGTCGAAAAGTGTGGAATCTAGAGGCTTGGGTGGTTTTCCCACTGAGGAGAGGGCCAGGTGGCCTACACTGACAGGTAGATTTAGTCATTTTTCCACAGCTTCTTCAGGGAAATTAATCATTTTGTATGTGTTTAGGCTTTGTCCAGGGATCTGAAACCACTTTGCAGTCAACATACTCGGACACCAGTGCTCAGCCAACCTGTGATTATGGTAAGTGTGGGCCCCTGGTGGGAATTAAAGTGTTCTGCCTTCTGTTGGCAGAACAGCCCCATGCCTCCTTGCTTACCTATGTCTTTGCTGTTACCATCTCGGTATACTAAGCTCAGACTTGTCTGAAGTGGTGTGGTAGGCCATTTGAATAGCTAATGCTTCTTGGGGCAATTATGGTAACGATATCTGCATTACTGAGGATTGATTCCTTTACACATTAAAATTTAAAGATGTAGATGTGGTCTTTGACTAAAGATCTGGCTTCACAAATTCCCCTTGAGGCCCTGGGAAGGAGAGTTGCCAGTCAAAGTCTGAAGAATTGGCCCAGGAGAAACCAAGCTGTTTACTTCAGCCTCAGGGTGGTGGCATGGGCTTGCCGTGGGGGAGAGGCTGTGTATATATTTAACTAGCTTTTAAAGATCGCAGTCAGGCTATCTCAGGCCAGCGTGCTGCACACACAGCATTGGATGAGATTTTTCAGTTGATTTCCGAAGTGTGGACAGACAGGCTTTATCATGATTTCAGAAGTGGTCCCTCAATGGGACTTAGAGGTGCTGTTCTCCTGACACGATGCTGCTTAGTCTGTGGCCCCAGGGATGTCATGGGAAGGAGCCTGTCTGTGGAATAAATAAAGATAATGTCTTGGTGACTGAGCTGGGGGATTTGTTCCATTTGTCAAGGCATAGGGAATGACTGAGTCTGCACAGCTGACATTTCCTCAGGAATTACTGGCAAATGGACTTGAGTAAGCCCTCAAGTATTAGTTGTTAGTCCCAGGGGTTGGGGGGGACTTCAGATGTTTTGAAAATGGAATAAGGAATCAAGTATTTCATAAATGAGGAGAACCTTTTCATTTGTAATGCTTCCCTGTCCTGCTCTCCCTTTCTGCCCCCTTTAATCAAATGTCCCAAATTGCACATACTCCCTCCACGCTGTCCCGCTTGCTAGGGATTGGACCCAGGCCTTGAGCATGCTGGGTCAGTGCTATAGTGAGCTACACGCCCCCCCCCCCCCAAGCCCTTGGCACATCCTTTTAAATTCTTTTCTCTGTGGTTTACATATTTTGGGTACTAGCCTCTTTACCAGACACGCCATCGCAGAGAACTTCTAAACTGTGGCTTATCTGTGCTTTTTTGTCAGTTTCCTTTGAAGAACACAAGTTCGTAGTTTTGATGAAGTCCAGTTTATCATTCTTTCCTTTTCTTGGGTTGTATCTAAGAAATCTGTGCCTAACCCCAGGTCACAAAGATTCCCTTCCAACTTTTCTTTTAGATTTTTTAGACTTTAGGTTTTACATTGAGTCTATGATCTGTTTTGAGTTAATTTTTTGGTTTTCTGAGAAAGGTTCTCACTATGCAGCCCAGAGTGGCCTGGAACTCACTGTGTGGCTCAGGGTGGCCTCGAACTTGCACTCCTCCTGCCTTGGCCTCCCAAATGCTGGGATTAGAGCATGTGCCACCATGCCCAGTTTGAGTTAACTTTTCTACAAGGTGTACAATACAGGCCAAGGTTCTTTTTGGAGTAGACATAGAGATATATAATTATTCCAGCAGCATTTGTTGAAAAGTCTGCCCTTTCCCTATTGAATTGCCTTTGTACCTTTGTGTAAATTAAATTAACCATGTATTATATTTCTACTTTTGGACTCTTAGTTCTCTTCAGTTGATCTATGCATCTGAATTTTCTTCAGTAATATCCTATTCATTACTGAATAGTAAAATTTGATTCAGTTAACGTGAGTTCTGAGAGTTTATTCTTTTTCCAAAAGGGTCTTGGATATTGTAGTTTCTTTGCTTTAGCATATAAATTTTACAATCACTGTATCAATTATTATTAAAAATCCTCCTGAGATTTTAAGTGAAATAGCCTTGCATCCATAAATTAGCATGGGAAGTTTGACGACTTAATAGTATCAAGTCTTTCAATCTACAAACATGATAGGTCACTCCATTTATTGAGGTTTTTGATTTCTTTCATTAGTGTTTTGTAGTTTTCAGTACAGAGACCCTACATGTGTTTTGTTAGATTTTGACCCAAGTATTTCATGTGTGTGATGGTATAAATGCTATTTTTAAAAGTTTCAGTTTCTGCCAGTGTGGTGGCATATGCCTATAATCCCAGTGACACAGGAGGTAGAGGCAGGAACATCATGAGTTTGAGGCCAGAGCAACTTGCATAACTTTGTGAGACCAGGCTCATTAAGGCATGCTCAGTGATAGAGTGCTTGCAAGTATAGGTGAGGCCCTGGGTTCAGCACCCCCAGTACTGAAAAAATTAAAAATATAAATAAAATATAAATTCCATTTTAAGAAATGGTCAACTAAGGTGCTACCATTTTAATATTTAATCTGTTAGTGTACCCATTTTATTGTTGGCTTGTTTTGTTTGTTTTTGAGACAGGGTCTCACTGTGTAGCCCAGGCTATCCTGGAATTGGCCATCCTCCTGTCTCAGCCTCCTAAGTGCTGGGCTTACAGGTGTGTACCGCTGTGCCTGGCTTTTTCTTTCTTTCAAAAAACTCTGTCCTTAAAATTCCCTTTGCTAACAGTGATCTCATTTCCTCTGAGGACAGAAGTGAATTGGGATGTTCTTTCAGAAGAGGCAGGTCCCCAGACTCTACAGTCTAGACCTGGCTTCCTTTGCCAGGGACCCTATAGGGAGTCTGGGTCACGCCAGGCATAGCAAGTAGCACATAGTGAGTCCTTTCCCAGAGGGACTGCAGACAGCTGGTGCCAGCCTTGTCACCCAAGGCCCACCTGCCTGTTCTTGAAATGTAAAGTGTTTGCATTTGGTGCCTGCGTCTTTGTGCTTCCTCGCCTCTTTCTGGCAGATTCTCAGCAGCTGAAGCCTGGGGTGACCAGACTACAGCCCTGCCAGCAGAGCCCTGGGGGCCTGCCTTTGCCTCCCAGCCATCTCTCCTTCCAAAGAGGCAGATCCCCTATGCTGGTGTAAACACACAGCCGTGTGTGCAGCTGGGCTCCTGGGAGTTGTGGGTCATGTGGCTCCCTTCTTGCCTGTGGAAATGGCTCCTTTGCTGCTCTTTCCCAGTGAGGTTTCCAGCTCCTCGCTCTCCCTTGCTGCCCCGTGGTTCTTCCTGTCTGAGATGACTTGCTTGGTGAGCTCTCATGCCCACAGTTCATTAAATGTAGCGGCCATCTAGGATGCCTTGGCTGGATCCATCCCCTTCCTGTTCTGTTTGTGCACTGGGCTCGGGAGCCCATATGCAGGGTGGTCTCCCTGTTTCGTCTTTCCGGTTTCACTGTCCCACTTCTGTGGGCTGGATTCTGCCACTTGTTACGCTGTCATCTCACTGAGCTTTGGTCTTCCGCTCTGGCATGAGCATGTCTTATGTGTCTGTGGGTCAGAAATGACATGCACCAGGAGGTGATGGGTGCCACCAGAGACACTGGGAAAGTGGTCCCCTGTCCTTGGTTTGACTTAAGAGTTCCTGTGGCTTTGCATCTTTTGAGTTCGCAGCCGCTTTATGCACTTGGAGGAATGAATTTTTACCGCACGTTGTGGTGGAATCTAGAGCACATTTTGTTTGTGATGCAGGTTGTTCTTGCAGAGGCTTTTCTCAGGCCTTCTTGTTCCCTCAGCACAGCACACACAATTTGAAGGGCTGGTTGGTCCTCCCTGTTAAGTCGAACATTTGGAGGGCTGGGACGGTCTGTTTTCCTGTTCCAGATGGCTTGGTCGCATGATTTGTTGTTGTTGTTAGGTGCCGTGGAGTCAGTATCTGACTCATAGCGACCCTCAAAGGATTTTCAATGGCTGACTATTTCGGGATTGCCTTGGGAGTGGATTGCCAGGCCCTTCTCCCGTTTTTGCGGTGCTGGGAATTGAACTCGGGACCTCAGAGACTGCAGTGCAGCGCTCTACCAACTGAGCCAAATCCCAGCCCTGGTCGCATGATTTGGCTGACGTTATTTCAATGGGGATATGCACTCTGCAAGGTTTCTTGTACAGCAGTATTTATTGATATTGATTTAGTGGAGCCAGAGATGGAACCCAAGACCTCATGCACACTAGGCAAGCATTGTATGTGAGGCATTGTGAACCATTTTCCTTTTCCTCCACTGAGTGCAGGGAGGGCGTCTTCTAATTCTAGTGCTCCGAGGGAGGAGGGCAGGAGCCCAGGTTGGGAATAGGAAGCTCCTTAAATACCAGAAGCCCAGAACCACAGAGCAGGGAGTGGCATGTTTGTGCGGTGCTGTCCAGCGCAAAGCATCTGTTAGGGGAAGATCCGTGGGCTGTGCCAGTCAGACACCGAGAGTACCCATCCTCATTAAACTGAGTGAAACTCATGTTGCACTGGAAGTGATTGTGGCTATCATTGCTCTGTTCCTTTTTATAGGATATGGAACTTGGAACTCTGGGACAAACAGAGGCAAGTATCCCTCCCATGACCACTGTCATCTCCCTTGACCCGTAGTGGGAGGAGCCCTTTGGGTGTCCCTGGGGCCAGCTGCTCCACCATGGTGGGTCCTCCTTGAAGTGGTGAGGGCCGACCAGCCTCAAGCGGCTCGAGTCCCCAGCCTTTCTCTGTGACAGAAGACACCGTTGTCTCTGTGTTTATCTCTGTCTGCCTCCTCCTCCCTTCCCTCTTCCTCCGCCACCTTTGTCTGTCTGTCCCTCTGCCTCCCTCCCTGCAGGCTACGAGAACTATGGTTATGGCTATGGCTATGGCCAGGATAACGCCACCAACTATGGGTATGGTATGGCCTCTTCAAACTCTTGGGAAATGCCTAGCTCTGACTCAAACGCAAACCCTAGTGCCTCGGGTAGCGCCAGTGCCGATTCCGTTTTATCCAGAATTAACCAGCGCTTAGATATGGTGCCGCACTTGGAGACAGACATGATGCAAGGAGGTGTGTACGGCTCAGGTGGAGAAAGGTGAGTGGGGGCCGCCTAGAGGTGGAGGCTCTGCAGGGGCGACTCTTGTCGCTCTCTGGCATCTTCCCGCTCTCCCCTCTGTGTCTGCTTCCCCGCTAATTCCTGTGAGAGTCCTGGGCGCTCTACTCCCAGTGAGGTCCATTGTTCTTCCTTTCTCGACTCCATGTTGCCCATTCTTGCTCGGGGGGCCCCCCCCGTACCCCTACTGGCCAGCTTCTCCTTCTGGCTTGGAGGGAGAACAGGCCTTGGTGGGGCTGTCTTCAGCATACCCACAGGATAGCTCCGTAGGGACGGTGTCCAGCATCTCCTCCCTTTGGGATAGCCTTTTGGTGTCCTGGCTAGACTTGGTGTCCTGCAGTTTCAGGGCAGAACAGATTGGGTGTGGTGTGAAGGGTGGGGTGAGCCATCTCCACTCGAGGAGGGGAACAGATGTGGATCCTTCTGGTCATGTTCTGGTGTCTTAAAATGTGTGCCTGTCAGAAGCCTCTCCATGGGGAACTCTTGCCAGGCTGGCTATGCAGATAGGGAAACTGCTGTACAGGCAGGTCACGTGGCCCTTGTCTGAAGGCCCCCAGCGAGTAGGTGGTGGGGCCAGGCTTTGCACCAAGAGCCGCTCCACTTCAGAGCATCCCCTGTGGCTGGGCACTGACATCCACGGAGCCGGTATTGGTCCAGAAGTGCCCTTGAGCTGGGCACATGCAGTTTTAGCATGAGGTGGTGCAGAGCCGGGCGATATTTCCATCTGATAGATAAAGGGAGAACAGAGAGGAAGGAGGGGTGGGAGTGGTCACTGGTATGACCAAATGAGGCCTCTTGGCCATTGGAGGGCAGAGCAAGGGACCTCGAACCCCTGCAGGGCACCTGGCCACTGCCTGGGGAGCAGGCTGAGGGGAGGAACGGCAGCGCTGCTGCTTCCCTGCCATCTGCCAGTGCCTCCCAGGGACCTGGGCTGTGAGCAGGGGCGCTGTGCCCATGAGGCATACGCAGTATGGCCCTTGGGGTGCAGGCTGCAGCCACAGTTAAACCCCCTCTCTCTGGGAAAGAGGTCTGGCCTTCTCTGCTGGTGCTGTGGAGAAAGGTTTTTTGTTTTGGGTGATGTTTTTTACTGGGGGAGGGACTGTGCTGGGATGCACCCCCGGGTTTTTTTTTTTGTTTTTTTTTTTTTGCGGTACTGGGGGTTGAACCCAGGGCCTCGTGCTTGCATGCTTTGCAAGTGCTGGACCACTGAGCTGCACCCCCAGCCCATTTTTTTTAACTTTTTGAGATAGGGTCTCACTAAGTTACGCAGACTGCCTCTGGTCCCAACCCTGCAATCCTCCTGCCTCTGCCTCCTGCATCTCTGGGATTATAGGTGTGCACCACTGTGCCCAGCTCAACCCCAGGGTTTTGTGCTTGCTAGGCAAGCACTCGCCGCTGAGCCGTCCTCCAGCTCGCATAGTCCCTGGGCAAGCTCCCAGTATCTCCTGAGGAATGGTCCCCATTTTTTCTCTCGGCTGGTGGTGAGGGGCCTGCAGAAGCTCTGCCTCACCCTCCGCACGTCTCTGCAGATACGACTCCTACGAGGCCTGTGACTCAAGGGCTGTCCTGAGTGAGCGCGACCTGTACCGGTCGGGCTATGACTACGGCGAGCTTGACCCTGAGATGGAAATGGCCTATGAGGGCCAGTACGATGCCTACCGCGACCAGTTCCGCATGCGTGGCGGCGACACCTTCGGTCCGAGGGCTCAGGGCTGGGCCCGGGATGCCAGGAGCGGCCGGCCGATGGCCTCGGGCTATGGGCGCATGTGGGAAGACCCCATGGGAGCCCGAGGCCAGTGCATGCCTGGTGCCTCCCGGCTGCCCTCCCTCTTCTCCCAGAACATCATCCCCGAGTATGGCATGTTCCAGGGCATGCGTGGTGGGGGTGCCTTCCCCGGCGGCTCCCGCTTTGGCTTTGGATTTGGCAATGGCATGAAGCAGATGAGGCGGACCTGGAAGACCTGGACCACAGCCGATTTCCGGGTGAGTGAGGCAGCCTGCCCCTTCTGGCCCCCGGTGGGGTAGAGCAGCCCCCTCCAACTTGGCTCTCTCCTTCTGCCCCAGACCAAAAAGAAGAAGCGAAAGCAGGGTGGCAGTCCGGATGAGCCGGACAGCAAAGCCACCCGGACGGACTGCTCGGACAACAGCGATTCAGACAACGGTGAGCCAGGCAGCTCGAAGCCCTGCCCCTTGCTCGCGCCTCTGTCCCCACGGGGCTCCTGGGCTGAGATCGCCGCCTCTCCCCTTGCAGATGACGGCACTGAGGGGGAAGCTGCAGAGGGCGCCGAAGGCGTGGAGCAGATGGACAAGGGCTCCAGAGGAGTAAGTGGCCTCTCACCAGGCCCGTTCTCTCTGCAGGTGGGGCTGGGGAGGACCGAGCTGGGCTGAAGCACAGGCCTTGCCCCAGGGGTGACAATATATCATGTCACGTGTGTGCGTGGGTGGCCAGCACGAGGAGGCTGCACAGTGTGGTAGAAAGCGCAGACCTGACCAGCAGCATGGTGTCCTTGGGGGCTGGAGGGAAAGGAGCTCTCTGTGTCCCAGGCAGTGGGAGACTATGTGGCTCCTGGCCCTGGGCCCTGTCCTTAGAGCTGTCATGAGTGACTGCACCCCTTTCAAAGTTGGCTTTTGAATTTGTGTGTTAGGAAGGAGAGGACGAGGAGGGAAAAGAGGATGGGAGAGAAGAAGGCAAAGAAGATTCGGAGAAGGGTGAGCCTGCCGGGGGCCCGGGCATGGGTGCGGCTCTTCCAGTGCTCAGAGTGGGAGGGGTCCGGCCGAGGGCAGGGTTGTAGCAGCCGTGGCCGGCTGGGGACGTCCCCTGTGGGGCCAGGCATGTGCTGACTGGGCTTTTCCCGGCCCGCCCCTTCCCACCCGGCCCCTGTTCTTCCTTGGCGGAGGCAGTGGAAGGTGGTGGCTCCTGCTTAGCACCTTGGTTTTGCGGTTTTGCCTTCAGGTGGGGGCAGCAAGCAAAAGTATGGGGGAGCCCCAGGCGTACCCCTTGCCCTTGGTCCCCCAGTAACGCGCAGTTCCGAGTCCTCAGTGGCTGGTGTCCGAGCTGGGACCCTCGGTGCAGTTTTTACGGCTCTGGTTTGCGTGTCCTCTCCCTTAGCGCCTCTCCAGCCCCTGTTGGGAGTCCGTGTCCCCCCACCTGAGTGATGAGCGCCAGCAGGTACCTAACAGTAAATCCAGCCTCAGCCCACTGTTGCCGCGGTGCCCGGTGGGGGGTGGGCGGGGCCACGTGAGCGGCCTCCTTGCATCCCGCCACCCGGCCCCTCAGAACACGGGCTGGCATCCCCACTGAGACAGCCTGTCTTTGCCCGTTCTGCAGAGTGAGGGTGTCCTGGAGAGTGGAGGGATCGGCGCCTGCCCCTCCTCTTTTGGGGCCAGGCAAAACCCCCCTCCTGCCCAGCCTAGGGCGCCTGGCCCCACTCGTGGCCAGAGGCCTTGCGTGGACAGCTGCTCTCAGATGGACCTTCTGGAATGGACAGCGGGTGACTGAGCCAGAGGCCCCAGGGCCTGCCATGGCCTGGCCGACCCGAGCTGGTGACTCTGCCCTTGTGTTCCCACAGGGGCCCTGACTTCCCAGGATGAGAGCAGCCAGGCCAAGCGCAAGTTGCAGGCGAGCAAGAAGAGCCAGGACAAGCAGAAGAAGCGGCAGCGCGACCGCATGGTGGAAAGGTAACCAGCTCCCGCCAGCCCCGTGCCTCTGCCTCGCTCTGGGGCTGCCGTCAGGAGCGCAGGGCCATCGCTCTGCTGCCTCGCCGCCCTCTGGCCTCCCTCGGGAGCCGCCGCCTGCTCTGCCGTGCATGGACCCTGCTTCCCGCCAGGCCCGGCTCCCAAGGCCTGACTCGTCCCCTGCCCCTCTGTGGCCGCCTGGCGACCGCTGGCATCTGTGGCTTGAGACCCGACACTGCTCGGCACCGTTGCCCCAGAAGCTCCAGCGCTCGGTCACTCAGCGCACGAGCCCCGAGGTGCACGGGGGGCCCGGTGCCCCTGAGGGAGGGGGCCAGCTCCTCAGAGACTCAAGGTCCAAGGCGCCTGTGCCGCCCGAGCTAGCTGCCAGGAGGCCACCGCCGCGCCCCGGAGAGATGGCAGCACCCGTGGGCTGTGGCAGCCTCGGGCCTGCCGTCTGCCCTGCCCGCCGGCCCCGTCAGGCCGGCCTGTGTGCGGCTGAGCCCTTCACGCCCTTGGTCGGGTCTGTCTGCCCTCAGGGCTCCCGTACTGGCGCTTGCCTCCTCCTCCGCCTCAGACTCTTGCTCTTGCTGGACCTTCCTCAGCCTCGCCGGCGCCCGGCCCCTGGGCTCTCCAGACAAAGCTGACCCCGTGGCCCAGATAAGGACGTCCGGCAGAGGTAGGGACCCGCCCCGAGGCCTCGGTGGCGGCTGGCCTCCTCCACCCCTTGCCACGGCGGCCTGCTCCAGCCCAGGCCCCCGACCCTGGGCTTCTGCTGTGGACGCCAGGCCCAGACAGAGCACCTCGCCCGGTGACTCCAGGCTGCCCTCTGGCAGGCCGGGCACTCGCCCTCCTTCCAGCTCAGACTGGTCTCTTCTTGGAAGAGGAAGATGAGGCAGCAGGTGCCCGGGCCTGCTGGCCTCCCGTCCCTCCCGACTCCACCCCCAGGCATTCTGAGCAGAGGATGGGCTGGGCCTCTGAGTCCCCCCAGACCCCAGAAGGAAGATGCAGCACCTTTTCGGGCCCTGCCTCAGGACTGCGTACTCCACTCTGCACCTCAGGGCCGCCTGGCTCACGCCAGGGCATCCTTCCTTCGGGTCCCCAGCTGGGCCAAGTGCACACGCTCCTGCCCAGCCTTGCTGGAGGGGCCCTCCGGCAGCCTTCCAGCGACTCCTTGCCTGTTGCAGCAGCTGCTGCCTCGGGCTTCAGCCTCCTGCCTGTGGGAAGGAAGAGCTCCTCCCCTGTCCCCCCACGTTGCCGTAACTGCAGCCTGCAGACTCTTTGTCCCCCTTCTGCTCCCCACCCTGCCGGTCCCAGCCTGTCCCTCTGCTGGGACCACACTTCAGAAGCCTGTGAGCGGGGCCCGGTTGAGGGCCTGCAGCTGGGTTGGGTGAAGCGGCAGCACCGTTCCTCGGGACCCTGGCCTCCTCAGCCGCTCGTTTCCCTCCCTTGGCAGGATCCAGTTTGTGTGCTCTCTCTGCAAGTACCGGACTTTCTATGAGGACGAGATGGCCAGCCACCTCGACAGCAAGTTCCACAAGGAGCACTTCAAGTACGTCGGCACCAAGCTCCCCAAGCAGACTGCTGACTTCCTGCAGGTGAGTCCTCTGCCCTTGGCTCCTCGGGCCCCTGGGGACACAGGGCAGCCCCCAGGAACCTCTGTGTCTCTGGCAGGAGTATGTCACCAACAAGACCAAGAAGACCGAGGAGCTCCGAAAAACTGTGGAGGACCTTGATGGCCTGATCCAGCAGATCTACAGAGACCAGGATCTGACCCAAGGTGAGGAGGCTCCGTCCCAGCTCCCACTAGGCTTCGGCCTGCCCTTCACATGCTTCTCAGTTCAGGGACGTGACGGCCCTCTGTTGCCCCCGCCTCAGGCCCATGTAGAAGGGGCAGGGCGAGCTGAGGAGCAGGTCTGACTTCTCTTCTAAACGCCTGGGTGTGTCTCAGACCCCAGGACCAGTGCTGAATCCTCCCTTCTTCCCGCTGCAGAAATTGCCATGGAGCATTTTGTGAAGAAGGTGGAGGCAGCGCACTGTGCAGCCTGTGACCTCTTCATTCCCATGCAGTTTGGGATCATCCAGAAGCACCTCAAGACCATGGATCACAACCGGAACCGTAGGGTGAGTGCCCCTCCCCCCTCTGGGTAGGTGAGTGAGGCAGCTGGGGGTGTCCTGCAGTTGTAACCTCTGCCTGCCCACGAGGAACTGCAGGGGAGGTAGGGCCCATAGATAGAGACATTTCCGGCCCAGTGCAACCAGCACAGCTACAGAGAGAGAGCCAGGAGATGGGGACTCTTGCTGAAAGAGGTGACATCGAGCTGGACCTTAAGGAGTGGTACACCACGGACTAAGGCACCTCCGTGTGCCTAGGGGCTAATGGCTGGATTAGCTTCTGAAGACCAATGGAGAACCCTTCAGTGCAAGTGTTGCTGGTGGAGGGCCTGGACTTCAGAGCGTGGTGAGGTCTGGGCTGAGGACTCGCGCTGGCTTCCATAGGCGGCGAAGTTTTCAAGTGGGCAAGTAACAGGATAAGAGTTGGTGTTGACCTGGAGAGCCAGAACTGGCATCTGCTGTGGAGTGAGGGAGGGACCAGTGTAGGGTCATGCAGATGACAGGAGTGCCTGGATGTTGGGAATGGAGAGGAGAGCCATGGATGTGTGGGAATGATAGGATAGACTGTGGGAATAACTAGGAGCCTGGGGTCAGAGGTGACACAACTGTCTGGTGCTGGGAACTGAGTGGTCAGTGGTGCTGCTGCGATTGTGGGTGGGAGTTGAGCATGGTCCCTGCCAGTAATCACAGCACTTGGGAGGCTAAGACAGGGGGATCACAAGTTGGAAGCCGGCCTGAGCTACACGTTAAGACTGTCTCAAAAACAAACAAAAACCCTGTGGCTGGGAAGCGACCTGATAATCTGCTACAGGGACAGAAGCAAATTTGACAAGAAAATCAGTGCCTCCCTAGTTGTTGTTGTTAGGTGCCATCGAGTCGTGTCCAATTCATAGCGACCCTCATAGGGTTTTCAATGGCAGATTGTTTCAGGATTGCCTTAGGAGTGGGTTGCCACATCCTTCTCCCATGCCTACCTAGTACTCAGCCCTAAAGCCAGAATGTGTGCCTCTTGATCAAACAGGTAACGTCCAGGATTGGAGGTGGCTGTTAAAGGTCAGGTGAGGTGGGGGAACTGCAGTAGGGGTGGCTCAGAGGCCCAGGACCAGGTCTGGGCTAGAGAGAGGCATGGCCTTCATCACACAGGAGCAGGTGCAGGGGTTTTATGAGCATGTGATAAATCGGCCGAGTTGAGCATGGAAATAGTGTCTCTCGACTATTCCCTGTGGCCATCACAACTCATCCCTGGTATTTCTCAGTGCAGTGAGTCTCTGCCGGGAGATGGGGTGGAGGGTTGGGCTTAGGTGGGCACAGATTCAGGATTGGTGAATGCTACTGAGAGATCTGGAAAGATTAGGAAGGCCATTGGCTTTGGCAACAGAAACAGTGTAAGAATCTTGCCCAGAACAGGTCCTTGGGTTGAGAACTGTTAGGGAAAGGGAGAGAGAAGACTGTGGAGGCTGGAGGGTACATGCATTAATGATTTTTTTCTGAAATGTAGGGAAAATGAGTAGTAGGTGTGGTGGGGTGGGGGAGAAAAAGGCATAACAACTAGTAACCTTATAAGGGTTTTGAAGGATGATGGAAAGTACTTGGAGCCAGGCACCATGGCCCATGCCCGTAATCCCAGTGACTCTGGAGGCTGAGGCAGGAGGATGGCAAGTTGGAGGCCAGAGGCAGCCTGCACAACTCAGCAAGACCCAAATAAAAAAGGAAAAAGGAGCTGGGGGTGCAGCTCAGTGGTGGAGCGCCCTGGGTTTAGTCCCCCAGTACTGCCAAAAAAAAAAATAAAATAAAATAAAAGATACTTAGAAGGCGCCAGAAGGGGTCAGTTTATGGAGATAATTTCAATACAATTTAAATGCTATCGTTTTTAAACTTCCAGACTGTAGAGATGAATGGAAAGCTTCCAGTTACTATGACTTTTGACAACACCTTTACTTAAAATATATTAATTAATTAATTAATTTAGCAGTGCCAGGGATTGCACTTGAGGCCTTGTGTATGCAAGGCAACTACTCCACCACCGAGTTACATCTCCAGCCTGCTTTTTCTTTCTTTTTTCTTTAATTTTTTTGTTAGTGTACAAAATAACCAGTTTTGTTGTGACATCTTCACAGTGTATGTCATTGTACTTAGCTTGTATTCATACACCCCTATTTTATTTATGTGTTTGTTTATTTATTTCCAGTGCTACGAGGGTTGAGCCCAGGGCCTTGAGCATGTAGGCAAGGTCTTTACTACTGACCTGCACCTTCATCCCTGCTTTAAATTTATTTTATTTTATTATTTGAGATAGGATCTCACTAAGTTGCTGGCTCTGGCCTCAGACTTGGAATCCTCCTGCCTCAGCTTCCTGACTTCCTGAGTCACTGTGATTACAAGTGTGGCATCATGCGGCTGGTAAAATACAATTCACGTGCCATGTGAGTCACCTATTTAAGATGTACAGTTTAGTAGACTTTATACAGAGTTCTACAACCATCACTACAATCAATGACAGACCTTTTTGGGGGGGGGGGGGCCGGAGAGTGGGAACTGGGATTTTGAACCCTGGGCCTTGTGCATACTTTGCAGGTGTTCTGCCACTGAGCTGCACTCCCAGGCCCCTTTGGTTTTTTTATCTTGACACAAGGTCTTGCTATGTTAACACAGGCTGCCTCTGGCCTTGAACCTGCAATCCTCCTGCCTCTGCTTCCTGACTTGCTGGGATTATAAGCATGTGCCCCACGCCTGGTCTATAGAACATTTTTGTCATCTGAAAAAGAAATCCATACCCTTTAGCTATCTCTAATTCCTGATCTCTCATCCTCTCCTAGCCTTCAGCACCTACCAGTCTACTATCTATTTGCTTATTCTGGATAGTTTATATGAATGGAATCACATAATACATGGTCTTCTGTGATTGGCTTCTTTCATTGACCATACTGTTTTCAGAGATCATCTACATTGAGGCATGATCAGTTTCATTCCTTTATATGTCTTAGTAATATTCCTTTGTATAGCTGTACCACATTTTGTTAGTCCTTTCATCTGTTTAGGCATTTGGATTTGTACCTTTTGGCTATAATGAATGATGCTCTTAGGAACATTTGTATGCAAGTTAATGTGTGAACATGTGTTTTCATTTCTCTAGGGTGTATATCTAGGAATGGAATTTCTGGATGAAATAGTAACTCTTTTAACTGAGGAGTTATCAGACTGTTTTCCAAAGTGGCTGAATCATGTTAGATTCCCATCAGCAATGGATGGATTCAGGTTTCTCTATATCCTCACCAGCACTTGTTATTGCCTGACATTTTGGTCTAGTCATCCTAGTTGGTGGAAAGTGTTATTCTGTGGTTTTAAGTTGCATTTCCTCCATAACTCACTAATGACATCTTGCATCTTTTCATGGGCCTGTGGGCCATTTGTATATCCTTGGAGAAATGTCTGAGTTCTTTGATCACTTTCAGGTTGCGTTATCTTTGTGAGTTATTAGAGTTCTTTATATATTCTAGACACAAGTCCCTTATTTGATATTATTTGCAAATATTTTTTCCTATTCTGTGGGGGTTTTTGCCTTCTTAATGTGTCCTTTGCTACACAAAAACTTAATTTTGATAAAGCCCAACTTATCTTTTATTCCATGTGCTTTGGGTGTCTTATTTATTTATTTAACTTTATTTTATTTTTGTGGTACTAGGGGGCTGAACCTGGGGCCTCATGCATGCTTTGTAAGAACTCTGCCACTGAGCTGCACCCTCAGCCCTTTTTTTCATTTTTTTATCTTGAGACAGGGTCTCACTAAGTTACACAGGCTACCTTTGGCCTTGAATTTACAATCCTCCTCTGTCTTCCAAGTCACTGGGATTATAGGCGTATGCCACTGCATCTGACTGGGTGTCATATTTACAAAATGGTGGACAAATCCAAGGTCATGAAGATTTACCCTTATTTTTCTTTTAACCTTTATTTATTTGCAGTACTGGGGATTGAACCCAGGGCCTCTTGCTTGCATGCTTTTGTTAAGTGCTGTACCACTAAGCTGCGCCCTCAGCCCATTTTTTTTACTTTTTGTTTTTGAGACAGCATTTTGCTAAATTATGCAGACTGCCTCTGGTCTTGAAATTGTGATCCTCCTGCCTCCACCTCCCAAATCGCTGGAATTACAGGCATGCACCACTGTGCCGAGCTCAACCTTTTTTTTTTTTTATTAGTACTTTTTAGTGTACAACTTAATGGGTTTCTTTATGGCATTTCCATACATGCATTTTAGTGTATATTGCTCATGTTCATCTCCTCTGTTACCATGTTTCAAGACTTTTATGGTTTTGGCTTTTATGTTGTTGTTGTTGTTAGGTGCCATCGAGTTGGTATCTGACTCATAGCGACCCTCATAGGGTTTTCAACGGCTGACTGTTTCGGGATTGCCTTGGGAGTGGGTTGCCAGGTCCTTCTCCCATTTTTGCGGTGCTGGGAATTGAACTCGGGACCTCAGAGACTGCAGCGTAGCACTCTACCAACTGAGCTAAATCCCATAGTTAGACCTTAATCCATGTAAGGTTGTTGGAGTTTTATTGTTTCTGTGTTTTGTTTTATATGTTGTGAGGCAAGGATATAACTTCATTATTTTGCATGTGGGTAGCCTGGTGTGGTGGTTTATGCCTGTAATCCCAGCACTCTGTAATCCTAGCACTCAGGAGCCTGAGGAAGGAGGATCAAAAGCTCAAGGCCAGCCTGACCTACATGGCAAGATCCTCGTGAGTTCAAGGCCAGCCTGGGCTACATAGAGAGTTCCAAGCCAGCCTGGGGAAAATAGTGAGACCCTGTCTCAAAAAACCAAAACCAACCAACCTAAGAAAGACCCAGTAACGCATGGTTATTATTTTCTAAACTTTGTCTTTTAAAGAAGCTGGAGAAGAGCAGTTACATATTTTCCACCTGCAGCCATTTCCTTAGCTCAGTGTGGCTTTGCTCCTCCCACATTGTTTGTACTATTATTGGCAAAAATATTACATTTACATATATTATAGGCCAAGCAATTGCATTCTATCTATATCTATATAAGCATATATGTGGGTATTTTCTGTATATTTATATAATACTTTATAAATCATTTGCAAAAGAAGGAAAAAATTATGTATTTATACTGTTTTTTATAATTAGCTAATTACCTTTACTATTCTTTTGTGTGGATTCACATTATTGTCTGGGGTTACTTGCTTTCAGTCTGAAGAACTTCCTTTAGTACAGGGGTGTCCAACCCGTTTGGCTTCCCTGGGCTGCAACTGAGTAAAGAAGAATTGTCTCAAGCTGCATTTAAATTATAGAGTAGTGCATATACATAATATGGGGTTATGAAAAAATAAATGCTAAACAACATAAACGATGTTAAAAGATTTTGTGAGGCTGGGTGCAGTGATTCATGCCTGTAATCCCGGTGATTCTGGAGGCCAAGGCAGAGCATCACGAGTTCAAGGTCAGAAGCAGCCTGTGTTACTTAGACCCTGTGTCAAAATAAAAATAAAATAAAATTTAAAAAAATGGGCTGCAAGTACAGCTCAGTGGTGGAGCACTTGCATAGTATGTGGGAGGCCCTGGGTTCAACCCTCAAGTACTACAAGGTGAGTCTGGTAACAGCAAAGTCTCTCAGTTCTTGCTTTTCTCAGAATGTCTATTTTGAAAGATAGTTTTGCTGGATACAGGATTCTTAGTACTTCTTTTTTTTCTCAAGTATTTTAAATACGGAGCCGGATGGGGTGACACACGCCTGTAATCCCAGCAACTCTGGAGGCAGAGGCAGGAGGATCACAAATTCAAGATCAGAGGCAATCTGCATAATTTAGCGAGACCCTGTCTCAAAAAAAAAAAAAAAAAAGGGCTGGGGGTGCAGTTCAGTGGTCTAGCACTTGCAAAGCATGCAAGCGCGAGGCCCTGGGTTCAACCCCCAGTACCACCAAAAAATAAAAATAAAAAGTATTTTAAATATGTATCCTACTTCCTTCTGCCCTTGCATTTCCGATAGACATCAGATTGTAACCTTATTGGGGGTCCTTGTAAGTGATTTGTTTTACTTTTGCTGCATTTAAGGTTTTTTCCTTGTCTTTAATTAAAAAAAACATTTTTTTTTCCAGTAATAAGGGTTGAACTCAGGGTCTCTCACATGCTAGGCAAGTGTTCCACCACTGAACTGCACCCCCAATCCCTTTTATATTTTGAGATTAAGTTGCACTGGCTGCCTGTCCTGGAACTCTGCATACTGCTGCCTCTGCCTCCCACATGGCTGTGGTTACAGGCATGCGCCATGGCTTCCGGCTTCCACGGAGCTTGTTTGATGTATTAAGTTTTTCCATCAGTGTTGAGATGCTTTCAGCAGTTTATTTTATTCTGTTTTATTGTATTTTTGAAGGAGGGTCTCACTCTGCAGCCCACGTTGGCCTGTTACTGGCAATTCCTGCCTCCACCTCCTGAGTGCTGGGATTACAGGCATGTCCCACCACACCCAGCTCAGCCATTATTTCTTCAAATACTTTTTGCTTGTTCTTTTCTCTCTCTCCTCTTATGCATCCATTACACATAGTGGGTCACTTAATGGGTGTCCCACCATTGTCTAAGACTATTCATTCTCTTTTCTCTGTTCTTCAGGTTGTATAATTGATACTGGAACTAGGGCAAAATCCTCATCTCCAACGAGTCCCTATGGACTAGGCTTGGCCAACTGTTCCGGAGAGCCAGTCAGAGATGAGCAGTGGTGAAGGCAGGAAAGGAGTTTTATTTTACACAGTGACCACACTGGGAAGGACCAAAGACTGATACTCTAAAATCTGTCTTCAAAGTGCTCACAGCAATCTCAGTGTTGTAATATAGGAAAGAGAAACAAAAGCAAGGGTAGGTTTCCATGGTGGTAGTCCAGGGCTGGTTTATCAAGTACCTCGGGCCATTATTTCAGGATGGGCCATGCAAGGCTTTGTTGGTGCCAGGGAGGTCTGTGTTGCTGCCTAGTTTCTGTCCTTTGTCTCAAGATGTTTGTCAGTCCCCGGCCTTGTTGTTCCTATGATCCAAGGTAAGACCCAGGAGAACTCAGAAGGAAAGAAATGAATCAAGATGGAGTCAGAAACAAAATGAGCTAGCAAGGTCAGTGACTGGGCCCTCCTTCAAATCTCCACTGTCAAGGCCATTATCTCTGTGGGAGGGGCCAAAGGTAGGCGCCTATTACAGTCTCTCCTGAGCTACGTTCGCTAATTGTTCAGTTCAACTCTGCTGCTAAGCCCCACTGGTGAATTTTTTGTTTCAGTTATTATATTTATCATCTCTAAGATTCATATTGTTTATTATAATCCCTGTCTTTGGTGATATTGCCTGTTTGATGAAATAGTGTCTTCATACTTTTTGCTTTTTTAATCATTTAGTTGTTTAAACATGTTTTTAGTTGTTACTTTGAAGCTTTGTTAAAGCCAACATCTAGTCCCTGTCACAGGCAGTTTCTGTTGTCTGCTCTTTTTCCTATGTGTCGGTCGGGTTCCTTTGGATATCTCATGATTTGTTTTTGTTGTTGGAAACTAGACACCTTTGATAATACATTGTGGCAAGTCTGAACCCTGTTCCCTGCCTTCTCACACCAAGAGTCTTTTACTGTATTTGTTTGCTTATTTGCTTAGCACCAGGGAAATTCTTACAGTGAGGTCTCTAGGAGGTTGCCTTTATCCACAGGGCAAAGCTCTGGCTGTGTGCTTTGGAGGAGGAAGCCAGGGGCATGTGCATAGTCACCCTGGGATGCCTGAGAACCGCAGTGGAAACCAGGCTGTCTCTCATTTTCTCTTTCTCATGCCACACTCAGCTCTTATACTTTGGTAATTTCTGGCTGATTGGTCTATTGTTTTAGCAATGTTCTGGGGCATAAATTGCCCCCTAATGTAATTGAATTAAATTCAGGCTCCTGGGCTGGGGGTGTGACCTAGTGGTGGAAGCTTGCAAGAATGAGACCCTCAGTTTGATCCCCAGCACCAAAACCAAAACCAACCAACCAACAAACAAAAAAAGTTGGGCTTCTGTAAGGGATAGTTTTGAGATTATTGTTTGAAATTTATTCTGAACCCATGGAGGCTGTTCTTAGTTGCATTAACTGGTTCTTTCTGGTAACATAGTTAGCTATAGCTTAGCTTATATCACTACCAAATTTTATTTTTTATTTTTATTTTTTGGTTGTACTTAGGGGTTGAACTCAGGGCCTTGCACATAATTTGCAAGAGCTTTACCACTTGATTTTTTGATTTTGAGAAAGGGTCTTGCTGAGTCATGCAGGCTGCCTCAGGCCTTCAACTCGTGATCCTCCTACCTCAGCCTCCCTAGTGACTAGGATTATAGGTGTCCGCCACTGCGCTGGCTTTACTCTCAAATCTTGAAGTCTCCCATTCAATTCCTTTCCCCCCAGCCTCCCATTTTTGGGAAAGAAGTCAGTTCCTTTGGGGAAGAGATTTGAGAGCTGCTTTAAGGTGAACTCACTTTGTACAAAATCTGAGTCAGGGCTCTGGGGATGAGGACGAAGACATGCTTCTGTCTGAGTGACTGCTGCTTCTGGAGAGAGATGGGGCTAGCGAGCAGACTGTAGCCTCTCTGTGTCCTTGCTTTGCCTCTGTTGGCATGGGACCTCCGCTTGATGAGTTAACCGAGGCTGTGGGGGCCCCAGTATTCTCTGCATGCCATGCTATCGGTCAAAGCCTCTGTTCATTCATGAGGACTGGGCCCAAGTAAGGAGCTGTCATCTCTCAGCCGCACTTGCTCAGAACTTAGCCTCAGGGGCAAGTAGTGGGTGCAGGAGGAGAAAGGCTGACATCCTCTTTCTCCTGGAAAAATTGCGCAGCGCGCAGCTGTGGTGAGGAAGGTAGCAGCAGGGGCCTGTCCTGGCTGCACCATCCATAATGGAGGTTCCAGCACACTGAGCTGGGCGAGGCAAGGTTAAGTTTCAAACACAGCTGTCACTCTTCTTGCTGGATGTTAGTACCTTTACCTCATTAGATGTTTCTTCATCTGTGTCCTTTGGGACATTCCCAGAAACCAAATTATTTTAAACACTAGGCTTTGTCAGTTCATTCCTTCCTTCCAACCACCCATCCATCTTTTTTTTTTTTTTTCCCCAGTGCTTGGGGATTGAGCCCAGGGAATTCTTGCACATACTTTGCAAGTTCTCTACTACTGAGCTTCACTTGCACAGCCCCTTTATTTTTTTATCTTGAGACAAGGGTCTTGCTAAGTTATACAGGCTGCCTCTGACCTCAAACCTACAATCCTCCTGCCTCTACCTCACTAGTGGCTGGGATTACAGGTGTGAGCCACCACGCCTGGCAGTTTTTGTCAGCTTCCTTAGGGAGTAGATACACAAACTTCAGACTTGGCATGCTAGAAATGCATTCTCACTAATTTTTAGGACACCTTTTTGTTTCTTTTGTTTTTTGAGACAATTTCTTGTCATGTAGTCTAGGCTGGCTCTGAATTGGGATCCTGCCTCAATGTCCCAAGTTCCAGGAGTACAGGTGCACATGTAATCCCAAACCGTAATTCCAAAAGCTAGATAAAGCTAATAGCAAGATGAAACTGTAGGTTGTTATTAAAGATGTGAAACAGCTACGGGAAAATGCCAGTCATCCATGTATAAGTAATTCAGATGCATGGTGCGCTATGAGTAGGGATTTTCTCTGGAATGTAAGAATAGTTCAATAAGAACTCTAGCAAAATTTTGGACATAAAATACTGAAAAAGAAAACTATGCATAAGTAATGTGATTAGATTCTTAGAGAAGCTGAATGACCGTAGCAAAATGTTCTCAAAATTAATAGAATTTGGCAAGGAGATGGCATTCAAGATAACATACAAAAAGTACTTGTTTTCTGCATTGTAGTAACCAGTTAGAAACACAAATGAAAGAGCCGGGCATGGTGGTGCGCACCTGTAATCCCAACGGCTGACAGGAGCATTGCAAGTTTAAGGCCAGAGGCAGTCTGCGTAATTCAGCGAGACCCTGTCTCAAAAAGTGAAAATATGGGCTGGGGATGCAGCTCAGTGGTCCAGCACTTGCAAAGCATGCAAGCATGAGGACCTGGGTTCAACCTCCAGTACCGCCAAAAAAAAAAGAAAAAAAAAAGAAAAATGAGAAAAACATCTTACAATAATGGTAAAGTGTATGAAATACTAGGGATATAGATTTAAGAAGAAAGGTATGGGACTGTCAAGAACTATAAATACTACAAGGATATGAAGAAAGACCACAGTGAATGAAGGAACTTATTTTATTCCTTTATCAGGGTAATATCTAATAGTACAACAAAACAAAAAACAGTTCTCTTCAAATTGACATAGACGTATAATTCCAGACAAAATCTAGGTCAGGGAGGGGGACTAGATGATTAGATGTGATAATCAGAACAAAGTAATTGGTATTTTCCATCACCGAACATTTATCATTTCTTTGTGTTGGGAGTTATTCAAAAGCCTCTACTAGCTATTTTGGATTATGTAATTAATATGTTTTCTGTAGTGGTTCCTCTCCTGTGCTGTGTAACTTTAGAAGTTATTCCTACAGCTGGGCGTGATGGGGGCACACCTATAATCTTAGCACTCAGGAGCCACTTGCAGGAGGATCTTGAGTTCAAGGCCAGCTTGGGCTCCACAGTGAGACCTTCTCAGAAAACAAACAAAAAATCTTTATTTCTTTATGCTGTCGCACCCTTGTACCTGTGTCTGTCTTCTCTCCTTCCTCCCGGCCTTTCCCTACCTTTGGTAACTGCTATTCTACTCCTAGCTGGGATTTAGCTCAGTTGGTAGAGCACTGCACTGCAGCCTCTGAGGTCCCGAGTTTGATTCCCAGCACCGCAAAAACGGGAGAAGGATTTGGCAATCCCAAGGCAGTCCCAAACAGCCATTGAAAACCCTATGAGGGTCGCTATGAGCCAGATGCCGACTCAATGGCACCCAACAACAACAACATTCTACTCCTGTGATATTAGCTTTAAATTCCAAGTAACATGTGCAATTTATCTTTCTTTGACTGACAAAGTTTTGAGGTTTTCGTTTTCGTTTGTTTTTGTGTTTTGTTTTGTTTTGGGTAAGGGAGGTTGAACCCAAGGCCTCATGCCTGGATGCTTTGCAAGTGCTGGACCACTGAGCTGCGCCCCCAGCCCTTTTTTTTTTTTTTTTCCACTGTTTGAGACAGGGTCTTGCTAAATTACACAGACTTCCTCTGGTCTTGAACTTGCGATCCTCCCGCCTCCACCTCCCTAGCTGCTGGGATTACAGGCGTGCTGGGATTGCGTGCGCCACCATGCCCGGCTGTTTTTGTTTTTTTTGAGACGGTATCCCTGTTAGTCTAGACTGGCCTGAAACTCCCTTGATCCTACTGCCTCAGCCTCCCAGTGCAGGGATTACAGGTGGAGTGCACCACCACGCCCAGCTCTGCCTGACAAAATTTTGCAAGTCTAAGTAAAAACATACAAAGGGCAGATGTGAGTTCAGGGACTTGCTTTAGCAGATACTAAAACTTATCACAAAGCCACTGCAACTTAAAACAAAACGAAATAAAAAATGATGTTGACACAGTAAGTGCAACCAGAACAGTCTCTAGCAAAAGGGCCCGGTATGTTTCAGAACTTAGTGCGGTATTTGTTAAAAGTAAGACAGGTCATTTCTCTGAAACCTTAGGGCCAGGTGTTTCTGAATGAATTTTTGATTTTCAGAAAGACAGCATGGTATGGTCACTAACTTCTGGCAGGATCTTCAAGTGATATATGTAAGGGGGATATGTAAAGGAGGCATAAAAACCTTGTGTTGGCTTCTGTTTTGTCACCAGTGGGTTTTAGAGAAAAACTTCTGTTTTCTAGAGCTTTTTGGATTTCAGAGTGTTCTTTGCTTGCTTGCTTTTTTTTCTTTTCCTTTTTTGGTGTGTTCCTGGGGGCTCAACCCAGGGCCTCACACATGCTAGTCAAGTACCCTACTACTGAGCTGCACCTCCAACCTGTTTATTTTTCATTTTGAGATAGCATCTATCACTAAATTGCATAGGCTGTCTCTGGCCTCAAACTTGTGACTTCTTCCCTCAGCCTCCCAAGTGGCTGGGATTACAGGTTGTGGCCATGGTACCCAGCTGCAGAATTATTGATTTTTTTTTTTTTTTTTTTTTTTTTTTTTTTTTTTTTTTTTTTTTTTTTTTTTTTTTTTTTTTTTTTTTTTAGGCAGATTCTCACTATGTTCCCCAAGCTGGAACTCATGATCCTCCTGCCTCAGCCTCCTGAGTGTTGGGATTACAGGCGTATGCCACCACATTTGGCTCTGGGTTTCAGATTTATAACAAAGGGATTATAGTCCTATATTTCATTTTAGTAGGGAAATAATGGTTTATTTTACATATTTCTAGAAAAGAAAATTGAGTCCTTGCCTTGTACTATATATTAAATTCCAGAAAATTTAAATGTGAAAAGTAAAAGATCGGAAAAATATAGATCATTTGTTTGCCCTTAAGGGGTAGTTTGTTTTTTGGGCAGAGTATCTTATTTTCAGTACTGGGGGTTGAACTCCAGGCCTTGTGCATGCTAGGCAAGCCCTCCACCACTGAGATGCACCCCCAACCCCTTTTTAGGTTTTTTATTTTCAGACAGTCTTGCTATGTTGTGCAGGCTGCCTATGGCCTGATCTCCTTCCTTGACCTGAGATTACAGTTGTCTGGCATGGTGCCAGGTTTACCTGAGGGCTTCCTGAGCAAGTCAGAAAATCCAGAAGCCAAAGAAAAGTTGACCTCATAGAAATGCGGGCAGGTAGCCCAGAGTGCATATCAAAGCCGCGAGGCTTGCTGGTAGGCAGGGCAGTATCACCAGAGGCAGTGCACATTCTTTTGTCTGACAGCAAAAATATCCCACAGCAATAACATCCAGTCCGGATAGGGCAGGCAAGAGTACCAGTTTGTCGTCATTTTCCAGACAGGGCCTGGCTGTGGAGCCCTGAGTGGCCTCGAACTCTTGATTTATTGTTTGAATACAAGTAGAGGAAGCTTGACTTGCATCTTTTTTTGCAAAGTAATCAGGCACCATCACTTTAGGAAACCCGTTTGGTTAGAATTAAAAGCACTAGCCTGGAAGTATTTAAGTTTATTCTTACTGCTTAGTTTTACAACAAAAATCTGGAAACAACTATTTTGGACATCTGGCATCCTAGAGAGAGGATAATGTGTTAGCAACTGAGAGAGTTGCATCCTGATTTTGTATCTTTAAGTTGTTAGAGCATGCATGAGGTCTGTTAGTATTTTCTCCAAGTGTAGAGAAAATGTGCACAGAAGTGAATGTGGTAGAAACAGTAAGTGACATGGCTTTCAGAAACATGTAAAAGTGGTTGGCTGGGGCTCAGTAGGGTTCTGGGAAATGGGTTCTCCCACACCCACAAAAATAGCTTCAGTTTCCTTTTTCTGTTTATGGCTTTATGGTGATGAAAGTGAGACTTGTCTGGATTTGTATCACCGAAGAAGTGACCCAGTATGTTGGTGTAAATATTGCCAGACAAAAGGATTCAGGTGCTAGATTCTGTGGCCCATGCCTTTTTCCAATGCTTAAACTCTTGGATAGGAATTACTAAGGCAGATTTGTACTTTTTCGGGGGGAGTACTGGGGGGCTGAACCCGGGGCTTTGTGCATGCTAGGTAAATACTCTTAATACTGAGTTATGTCCCCAGCCTACCCTCTCCCCTTTTGTTTTGAGACAGGGTCTCGCTAGTTGGACAGGCTGTGACTTGGAACTGGAGATCCTCCTGCCTCAGCCTCCCAAGTCGCTGAGATTACAGCCCTGTACTGCAGCACTCTACAAATTTGTACTTTTGATGCTTTCTAACTTCTTTCCAGAAAAAAAAGTGTAAGCTGTGACCCATTAGAGTAAGAAGTGTCTCTCTTCAAGGTTACCATTGATCCTTTTATTTCTTCATGCCCAGAATCCATTGGGTTACAAGGAATTTAAATGTAACACTTGTTGCTGGGCGCTGTGGCACACGCCTGCAATCCCAGAGGCTCGGAAGGCGGAGGCAGGAGGATCGCAAGTTCGAGACCAGAGGCAGTCTGCGTAATTTAGCAAGACCTTGTCTCAAAAAAGTAAAAAAAATGGGCTGGGGGTGCAGCTCAGTGGCCCAGCACTTAAAAAGCATGCAAGAGCGAGGCCTTGGGTTCAACCCCCAGTACTGGAAAAAAAAAAAAGAGAGAGATTGAGAGAGAGAGAGAGGGAGAGAGAGAAAAGGAAAGAAAAAAGAAAAAAAGTTTGACTCTATTACTGGTTTTATATTCTATTAATCCTAAAAAGCTGATTATGTATTAGGGCAGTAGGCTCCTTGTTGTAGGTTGCACATTTGGCTTTTAACAGATTTTTAAATTTGTTCACTGCTTATACAGTTCTCATGTAATCAAGTCAGATTTCTACAATACTGCTGTAAAGATACAAACCTAAATCTGTGTCTCTAATCACATATAGTTAAGTATGATGTGGAAGGATGGACCATTTGAGCAAAGATCAGATGAGGTAGCGGTTCCAGGCCTGTAGAATGACTTAGGGATTGTACCCGAAGGACACTTGACAAACTCTAGGTCTTGTCATCGGCGGAGCTGAGCCCCACGAGGAACGTGGGTCCGGTCGGGTGGGGCCTACAGGGCTCCCAGAACAGCCTCTCCAGCCCCCTTGCCCTGCCCGCAGCTCATGATGGAGCAGTCCAAGAAGTCCTCGCTCATGGTGGCCCGCAGCATCCTCAACAACAAGCTCATCAGCAAGAAGCTGGAACGCTATCTAAAGGTGAGGCGAAGGCGCAGGGGCCGCCCCTCGTCCCCTTCCCCGTCCCCCTCCCCGTTCCCCTCCTCTTCCCCCTCCCCTCTTCCCGGCCTCAGCCCAGCCTCGTCCCTCTGAATGCCTGCTCCCTTGTCCGCAGGGGGAGAACCCTTTCACCGACAGCCCGGAGGAGGAGAAGGAGCAGGACGAGGTGGAGGGCGGCGGCCTGGACGAGGGCGTGCCGGGCGAGGCGGGAGTCGCGGAGGGGGCTGAGGGCGTGCCGGCGCAGCCCCCCATGCCTTCGGAGCCAGCCCCGGGGACCGAATCGCCCCCGCCACCGCCCCCCGAGGAGGATGAGGAGGGCGCCGTACCCCTGCTGGGCGGGGCGCTGCAGCGCCAGATCCGAGGCATCCCGGGCCTCGACGTAGAGGACGACGAGGAGAGCGGCGGGGGCGCCCCGTGATCCACACCCGGGGCGGGCGGGGCCCGCGTGGCTGAGCCTAATAAAGTTCTTTCCGCCCCTCTTTACAGTGTCTGTTGTCAGTGGGTGGCGAGGGCGGGAGAATGAGGTGCGTGGGGAGACGAGCTGCGCCTGCGCGCAAGCGGGAGCGCGAGAGCGGAGTGCGCCTGCGCGCGGGCGGGAGGGCCCCGGACGCGCCGGAGTGCAAGTTGGTCCTTGCGACGCCGCATCCTGACTACAACTCCCGAGATGCTGTGGGCGCCGAGCCTAGCAACCCGGAAGGCTGGGCGGGGCGCTGGGGGCGGGGCCTCCCCGCAGGCCAGCCAGTGGCGGCGAGCGGAAGGAATGACGTGCACTGCGGCTCTTCCAGTAGCGGACGGCAACAGAGACGTTAAACGCATGCGTCCTGAGGGAGACTAGAAAGAGTCTGCTGGCGGGCCGCGTCGAAGACATGGAGCAGGGTTACGGAGGTTAGTACTGGTTACCGGGCGCGGGGCGGGAAGCTGCCGTTAGGACGACGAGGCCACTGCCGCGTGGGCGTGCGCGGGCAGAGGCCTGCGGCTGGAGCGCGGTTGCCGCAACCGGCCCTGAGGAGAGGTGGTCGGACGCGCGCGTGCCACTCATTGGCCCTCGGGGCAGTCGCTCCCGAGCTGATGCATGCGGATTGGCTGTTGGGGTTCGAGGGGGCGGAAGAGGCTCAACGAGCCGACGTTGTGTCGGGCTTCTGGGGGTGTCTTGGGCCGTTTCAGCCCCGAACCCCGGGTGGAGTCCGGCGCGGCCCGGCCCTGGCGACCCGGGCGTTCGTAGTCCCGCCTTCCTCTTCCGAAGACGCCACAAAATGGCGGCGCCGGGGGGCGGAGCTACCGCGCGCGGTTTTGGGATTAGGCCCTGGGCTCGGGGTGGGAGGCAGCGGCTGAGGTCCCGGTTTCCTCATCTGGGCCATAGCGCTTATCTCGGGCTCTCGGGGCGCGGCGGGGCTTCCGCTGAGTGCACCTGGCCCAGGGCGCCTGTCCCAGGCTGGGTTGGGTCGGACTCAACGCCACCAGCCGCGCGACTATGCGCGGCGGGGCCGAGGGTGGCCCCGCAGCGATCGGCCCAGTTGGATGCGTGCTGAGCACCCGGTGCTGGCCGTGGGAGGCAGGGACCGCCCAGGACTAGAGGTTGAGGGACTAATGCTGAATATCTGGCGCACAGATGGAAGTCTGATGTGCTCTGGGCTAGGTGGCTGACTGGCCGTTCTTCCCCAGGTATCCTGTGACGGTGGCTTGGAGGGGCCAGGGGTGTGTGGGGGAGAAAACAGACTCTTCCACTCGCTTAGTGTCAGCGTTTCTTTGCAATAGGGCCGATCTTCTCGAGCTATCTGCTTTCATTCAGTCTCTGGAGTCGGAGCCTTCTGGGGGGCCTTTGCTCTGTGCCGAGAGCCAAATTTACCCACAGAGAACATGTGGAACGTGAGGGATGGGGTTCCATTGGGTGAAGAGAAGCTTAGTGGTCTGGTGCTGAGTGCAGTCGCTAGAGAAGGCGCGAGTCTTGAGGGGCAGCAGAATACTAGGGTCCCAGGAGCAGGAATTGCAAAGCAGCCTGAGGCAGGACCGAGCACGCGTGCTTGGGTGTCTGCAGAGTCCTAGGGGACTCTCACCCTGGCTCTTCTCTCCATGTCAAGGTCTAGCTAGACCTTCCCTTTATTATTTTGCAGTACTTGGGGGTTGGACCCAGCACCTTGCGCATACTTTGCAAGTGCTCTAACCACTGGGATATACCCACAGCTTATTTTTGTTTTTTTATCGAGACAGGGTCTTGCTAAGTTATGCAGGCTGGCTCTAGCCTCAAATTTACAATCCTCCTGCTTTTGCCTAGTCACTGGGATCACAGAGATGCACCACCACCCCTGGCCTTTTTTTTTTTTTTTTTTTTTTTTTGGTACTCGCAATATCCGGGAGTGTTTTGGTCTGTTGTATATAGAGTCGCTGTGAGTGGACAGCACCTGACAACAGGGATTGAACCCAGGCTTTTGCGCATGCTAAGTCGGTGCTCTACCACCAAGGTGCACTTCCAGCCCTTGGATTTTCTATTCTTTGCCTTCCTTCCTGCCAGCATTTCTGCCAGTAATCCTGTTTTGCTTTCTTAGTTTAGAAAAGCTGTTTGGTGCTCCCTCCCCATTTCCTATCTGCCAGCACATGTTTGGGCGCTATTAAGATACTGTAGCCTCTCTGATTCTGTCTGTTGAAGGGGGTATTTTGAGATTTTAGGAAATAGGAGTCGTAGTGGAGCACATTTGTAACCCCATCACTCAGGAAGCTAAGGCAGGAGAATCAGGAGTTTGAGGCCAGCCTGAGCGATGTGGTGAGACCCTGTCTGCAGACAACAACAAAAGAGACCCTGTACCTCCCAGGGAATCGGTCAGTGCTCCAGGGTTGGTCCTTTTGTGTTAGAATCTTCTTTCCACCTTTGTACTTCATAGGTGGAGAAGCCTGCTGGGTTTCACATGGCAGGGGATGGCCTCCAGGGGTAGCCAGGGGCCAAACAGCTGGAGGACAGTGGATGACGCCTTAGTTCCCTTGGTTCTGAGTGGCATTCAAGGGCAGCAACATTTACTGACTGCCTATCACGTCAGCACACAGTCGGCACTTTGTTAGTGGAGGTGGGGGTTTTTGTGGAAAGGATGTGTGCTTATTTCATCAAAGTGAAGTCATTTGATAGCTGCCTGTTCCCAGCTGTGTGCTGGGCTTCAGGGACACAAAAATACAATTTCTTTTCTTTCCCTTTTTTTTTTTTTTTTGCGGTGCTGGCAGTTGAACCCAGGGCCTTGTGCTTGTATGCTTTGCAAGTGCTGGACCACTGAGCTGCACCCCCAGCCCTTTTTTAAGTTTTTGAGACAGGGTCTCTCTAAGTTACACGGACTACGAGCTTGTGGTCCTCCTGCCTCTGCCTCCCGGATCGCTGGGATTACAGGCCTGCGCGACGGCACCTGGCTATAGAGAGTACAGTTTCTACCCTCCCCTCGGCTGGGGCCACCCAGGTGCTGATAGAGGGCTGTTGAGGAACAGGAGCACAGTCTGCCTTGAGCCCAGACTAAAGCTCTGATGCTTGAAGGCTTAGGGGAGCAGTGATGAGGAGCAGTTAAAGTCACAGAAGTGAGTCCCAGGGGGGGTACAGTGTACATCACTGAATTCCCAGCATTGTTCCCAGTTATGGGATTGTAAGTTTGAGGCCAGGGGCAGCCTGCATAACTTAGCAAGACCCTGTCTCGATAAAAAACAAAAAATAAGCTGTGGGTATAACCCAGTGTTGAGAGCACTTGCAAAGTATGCACGAGGTGCTGGGTCCAACCCTCAAGTACTGCAAAATAATAAAAGGGAAGGTCTAGCTAGACCTTGACATGGAGAGAAAAGCCAGGGTGAGAGTCCCTGAGGACTCTGCAGACACCCAAGGGCACCACTGACTCCTGTGAAGAGATCCCATCAGGCTCTTCAGAGTGCCTCAGGAACCCCTCTTTAGTGTGACGAATAGGATTGTAACACACAGGGTGTTCTTTTCACAGGCTATGGGGCGTGGAGTGCAGGACCTGCCAACACCCAGGGTAAGTGGGTCTTGCTGGGTGAGCGAGGTATGGGCTTTCTCCACCCCTAAGGATCCTAGCATGGCAGAACCAAATCAGGAATCAGCAAACCTTTTCTGTGAAGGGTCAGTCAGGAAATATCTTCAGCTTTGTGGTCTATATAGTCGGCATGGTACAAAAATAGCCATAGATAACATAAAGAAGTGCATGAGGTTCTAGACACTGAAATTTGAGTATCTTAATTTCTGTATGTCACAGAATACTTTTTTTTGTTGTTGTTGCAAAATACTTTTATTGTAAGTTAATAGCCGTTATGGAAGAGTTTTCTGTAAATCAGGAGATGGTACACAGAGTTCCTTATATCTACACTACCTTCTCTTGGCAGTAGTTTCTCCTATTATTAAGGTCTAGCAGAGTGCTAGGGTGTAGCTCAGTGACAGAAGTGTGTTTAACGTACACAAGGCCCTAGGTTTGATTTCCCTAGTGCCCTGCTCCCCCAAAAAGAGATCTCTCAATGTGGTACACCTGTTAGAGTTAATAAGGCAATAATGATGGATTAATAACTGTAGTCTATTTTCCGTTAAGACTTAATTGTGTCACATAAGTGATACAATTTATTTCAAAATTCATGTCATAGACTATTTTTTAGAAGTGTTGTTTCCTCTGACCATTTAGAAGTGTAAACCCATTCTTAGCTTGTGGGTTGTACAGAACCCCAGGCAGTGGGCTGGATGTGGCCTGGAGCCTTTTGCTGACCCCTCCTCTAGAGTCTGGGTCACGACATTCAGCCTGTTTGGAGGACTAGAATGTGCTCTTGGGTGCTGAGGCTTTTTCTGCTTTCTGTCACCCGCCTTCCAGGGTCCCAGGGCTTCCTTTGTTTTCTGAGCCTGGGACCTGTCCCTAGCACCACTGGGGGCATGCAGCTGGGAAACTGGCTCACTCTGCTGCCAGAAGTGCCCCATAACTGGGAATGAGCTTGGCAGTCTCTCGCTCTTCACCTTGTATCCCAGGGTTGGGGCCTTCCAGGTCACCTATGGCACATAATGTGCTTTTGCCTGGTGGAGTTGAGGATGTGATTTTCCACTGATTCTCCGTTGGTGCAGTTGGCAGTGCCAGGGCTCTGCCCGGGGCCTCAGCCAGGCTGGCCTCTCAGCTGGCATCGCACCGTGGACCAGCTTGCATTCCCGGCTCTCATGGGGGAAGGTGGGCCTGTGTGGGAGAGAAGCCCTGATACTGCTTAGTGGACCTTTTGTAGGAAGTGAGAACCCTGAGGGGCAGCCAAGGGTGCCTCCTAGGCATTGCCGCAGGGTAGCTCTGGTAGGGTGGGGGACAGCTGTTCCTCCCGGGGGTTTCGGGCACTGTCTCTCTGCCAGTAAGCTCATGTCTCTTTGTTTCCCCTAAGGTACCTACGGAAGCGGTGTGGCCAGCTGGCAAGGTAAGCCCTCTGAGGGGCTGCAGGTGAGTGCGTGGGGCTCTGCCCAGCCGCCCAGAGGGGCTGGGATGCAGACCCCACTGCCCCTGTTGCTGTCTGGGCTGTGTGTACTGCTCGCCTGAGGGCCAGGCTGGCCAGGGCTGCTCTTCTGAGCACAGGGTACCAAAGGGGGTCCAGGCTGGGGCCGGCCTTTAGGGGAACTTGTTGGAAAGGGGTTGTGGTTGTGTTACGGGAGCAGCAGCTCTTGCACGGCTCTGTCAACACCCTGAACTGCCGTTCCCGGGCTCACAGCAACCCCTGACTTTGGACAGGGAGCAAGGCCTAGAGTCTGGCCCAGGAGACCTGCTGCTGAGAGCTGAGGCTGCCCCTCCCTTTGGCCTCCTCCTGCTGCCTCTTGGCCTGTCACGTGCACAGGGTGGAATGATGCCAGCCGTGCTTGGTGCTCCAGCCCCTTCCCTTCTCAGTGGGCAGTGGGTGCTCCTGCAGGCATGCTTGCTGAAGTCTGACTTGGTTTCTCTTCCCTGACAGGTTATGACAACTACAACTACTATGGTGCCCAGAACACCAGTGTCGCCACAGGAGCGACCTATAACTATGGCCCAGCCTCATGGGAGGCCACCAAGGCCAGTGATGGTGGCCTAGCAGCAGGGGGCTCTGCCATGCACATGGTCTCTTACGGCCCTGAGCCGTGCACTGACAATTCTGACTCTCTGATTGCCAAGATCAACCAGCGCTTGGACATGATGTCCAAAGAAGGAGGCAGGGGTGGGAACGGCGGCAGTGGGGAGGGCATGCAGGACCGGGAGAGGTGATTATGGCCCTGAGCCCTTCCTGGGGGACCCCTGCCTACCCAGCTTCGTGCAGATGGGAATGGGGAGGGGGCTCTTCCTTGCGTCTTTCCTGGGCCCATTTGGGGGAGGGAGACAGAGCATTATGGTAGGATTTCATTGCAGGTTTCTTAAGTGGGGCGTGGGGCAGCATGGCTGTTGGCCAGACTGCAGCATGCCACTCTGAAGGCTGAGGTCCTTGTCCTTCCCTCAGCAACCTTCACAGGAAGGTGGTGGTGCCTTTTGCATTGCGAGCATTTAGATGAGATGCGGGGTGGCGTGGTTTGCTGTTCTAAATGTAGGGAGATCAGCTTTGTGGGAGGAATTGAGGTTTTACAGAGAGAGAGGACAGAGGTGGGCAGTTCAGGTGGCAGAGCAGGGCCCCTGGCCCCACCTGATGGCTTGTGCCTCCTTTGCAGCTTCTTCCGCTTCCGGCCGTATGAGTCATATGACTCCAGACCTTGCTTGCCTGAGCACAATCCCTACCGTCCCAGCTACAACTATGACTATGACTTTGATGTGGGCACTGATCGCAACGGCAGCTTTGGTGGACAGTTTGACTGCCGGGACCTAGCCCGTGAGCGGGGCTCCCTCGATGGCTTCATGCGGGGTCGGGGCCAGGGCCAGGGCCAGGGCCAGGGCCAAGGCCAGATCCAGGTCCAGGTCCAGGGCCAGAGCCACTTCCAGGACCGGAGCAATTCCAGCACCTTCATGCGCAGTGACCACTTCCTGCCAACCTCGGCCTCCTCCGAGCCCATATCCACTTCCTGGAATGAGCTGAACTACATGGGCGGACGTGGCCTGGGAGGTCCCTCCCCCAACAGCAGGCCACCACCTTCCCTGTTCTCCCAGTCCATGCCCCCTGACTACGGCATGATGGGCATGCAGGGGGTGGGCGGTTATGACAACACCATGCCTTATGGATGTGGCCGGTCACAGGCTCGGATGCGCGATCGGGTAAGCTCTCAAAGTTCTGTCCGGCCTCTTTGGCTTTTCTTAACAGCTTTATTGAGGTAAAATTTATGAATGGTGTTACTTTAAGTTTACAGAATTGTGCCATCATAGTACAGCCCAGTTTCAGAACGTTTCCATTCTCAGAGACGCTCTCCCTGTTAGCAGTCATTCCCTGGCCCCTCCTCTAGCCCCTGACTAGCACTCATCTGCTTCCTATCACTAGGGATTGGCCTGTTCTAGACATTTCACAACAGTGGAATTGCACAACACATTGCTTTTCATGTCTGGCGTCTTGCACGGAGCACAAGGGTGTCTTTACGTTGCAGTGATGTTGTCTTTGCTCTTTGGAAAGACCCTTTCCTGGTGTTTTTTCTCTGATCTTACAAACTGTGTTCTTGATTTCTGTGGGGCAGCCGAGTGGCCCAGGTGAGTGGTACATGGGATGTGCTTATGTCCATAGCCCAGGAGAAGAGGGTTTGAGCGCTTTGGACCAGACAGCATGGGCAGGAAGAGGAAGCAGTTTTCCATGTTCGAGGAGCCAGATGCCAAACTGGCCCGGGCTGACAGTGAAGGAGATTTTTCCGAAAATGGTATGCCCTGGGGGCTGGTGGGCTGGGTGGGGGTGAGATGAGTCAGTTGTATGCCAGGACTTTGAGGGTGGTGTGTTCCATCCATGTTCCCTCTGTCCCCATTATCACTCTGGCCAGAGAGCCTAGGAGAGTGGAAACTGGGAATGGGGCCACTTGCCCGGGGGCTGACATGTTCCCTTGTATCTGGCAGAGGATGGAGCTGGTGACTTTCGGTCAGGAGATGAAGAATTCCGGGGTGTAAGTCCACATTTACTGGTCAGCCCCCTTTATCTCAGTGGGATTTCTTCCACCCCTTATTATTCTTCCTCGAAAAGAGCTGGGAACAGCTGCTCTTGTTGGCTCTGCTCTGTTTACCTGAGTGGATTTGGTCCCCCAACCTGCAGCTATGTGCCTTAAGAGTTTTCTTCCTGCAACAGTCATCGTCTTCCTAAAACAGCTCTCAGGCCCTCTCCCCCACCACTCCTATATCCTTATACCATGAAGCCTGCCCACCGGCATGGTAAACACAGGCGCTGGTCAGGCTGAGACTGACAGGCAGGCACTGAAGGCTCATTGGCTGCTGGGTGGTCACAGAGGGGCCGGGCTGGTTGTGGAAATGCTGGAACTACCACCTCACTGCCTGATTTTGCGCGTACTCTTTCAGGAGGATGAATTTTGCGACTCCGGGAGGCAGAGAGGTAGGTGTCATCCCAGTGTCCTTGCAGCTTTCCTGGATCTGTCATGCATTCACTGCTCAGCTCCCAGCCAGGCTGGGCTTGGGAGCAAATCAGGGGCCTGCATGTAGGGGGCTGTGGCTGCCTGGTGGGCCTGGGCCATGGCAAACACCCCAAGGCTTTGCCCCGCAGTGGCTGGGGCAGCATTTGCTTGAAATGGACTTATTTGCCTCACTTGATGCAAATTGCAGGTGTCAGAGGAGACCATCTTTGGGTGTCTGTGACATATGGTAGGAAAAGGAGTTTCAGAAATCTGACTGGAAAGGGGCTCCCGTCTCGCCCATCTTCTCTGTCCTGCTCTGGCCATTGCAGGTCCCTATTCTCTTTAGTCCTGGCCTTCACTGTATCCATTTGCTCCTCAGTTGGCAGCTGGGACTGTGCCCTTGGCCCATATACTGGGCAAATAGGCAGCTGCAGTGCCTGCAGAGGTGGGACAGAGCAGATACCTGCTAGGGTTGGGAGCAAGGTATAGGGGTGAGGGGGGGTGCCTGCCAGGTGCACCCACACCCAGATCTCAAGAGGGAGTCACTGCTCAGCAGGTCTCTTCACTTCCAGGGCAGGACACCCAAGAGCCCAAAGTAAGTAGCAAGAGCAGAGCAAGATTCCACCCCATGGGGGGATGGGGAGAAGCAGCCTGAGCTGCAGGGGTCTTGAGCTCACCCGAAAGCCACTTGTCTCTCCCCCTTGCCTGGGTCTGTCCTAGGCTGTTACCCCAGGGATCACAGGTTGGCCCTGTTCCCATAACATGAAGGCCCTTGGCTTGCCTCTTAGGTTCTCAGGCTTAGCCGACTCTCAGAGGTCCCCACACCCCACCTACTCAAGCAGGTGTGTCCGTAGCGCGGGACCACACAGCCTGCCATAGCTCGTGTAGCCCAGTAAATGCTAAAGCAAAGGTGACATGTTTGTTGCGCACAGGTCCTGCTACCTACCCGGGATGACTTTGCTATTAAACAGCAGTCATAGTTTCAGGCAGTGACCTCTTGCCAAAAGTCCCACACGTCCTTTTGAGAGGCTTCTGAGCAGCGCACGCCGGTCGCCATCTTCGTGGGACAGTCTCAGGACTGGCATCAGGGGTAGGGGTTACAGTTCAGATGCTTATCCAACCTTTTTTCAGCAGCCAGCGCTGGCCTTGAGCCTGGGCACTCAGCCTGGCCTCATGCTGGGACACTGGCCACATGGCTCTCTGTGGAGCTCCTGTGCCAGCCCCAGGGGGCGGACGGGAGGACCACTTGGTCTCTTCCGATTTTTGTTTCTAGGATTGCTTCCCCGCAGCCCTGGGAAAGCCCTAGGTTGGCAGTTTTTGTGAGTGGAAGATAGAGATCGGGCCAGCAAGGACCGTCAGACCTGCTGAGGCCCTAGTTCAGACGAGGCCGGCCGGACGGTCATCGTGGCCTACCTGGAGGTGGGACGGAGGGCGGTAGAACGGCTCGCTGGGTTTCCTGCGGCCTTCCAGCTGCCGCTTCTATGCCTGGGTAGAATTGCTTCTCTCCTTGAGTAACAAAGGGAGAAGATCCAAGGACAGGGCCCCACATTGAACAGGCAGGCTGGGAAAGGACAGCCCGGAGGGGCTGTGTGTGAGTGGACTGGGCAGGCCTGTCCCAGCCCAGTCAGGCCACAGGAGGATTGAAGTGACTCCTCTGGGTTCTCACTCAAGGTCGTTGTCCATCAGGAGCCTTTGATGGCCCCTCAGTGCCTCAGGCTGTTCTGGGCCAGCCATGGGGTGCAGCGGCCATGCTGCAGCCCACGGTGTCTCTGTGGAGCTCAGTTCTTCTGCAGGATCCTCAGAGGGTCTCGAAGGGACTTCTCTATTACAGGAGAAAAGGACGATGAGGACGAGGAAGTGAAGAAGAGACGGGAAAAGCAAAGGAGGAGAGACAGGATGCGGGACCGAGCAGCGGACAGGTGCGGTTCTGGTGGGGTGGGCAGGGCCAGGATTGGGCACAGGACACCCACTGAAGGCAGCTGGATCTGGGCACTGTCCACTCTCCTGCTTCCCATCCATAATGCACAAGAACCTGGTTCAGTCTGACTCCAGCTGTCAGGAAATCTTAGCCCAAGTAATTAGGAGATAAAACTTGGGAAGCGAGTTGGGAGTATGTGGAACAGCCGGGGGAAGTTAGGTTTTTGCTTTTGCTTGAAGAATCAGCTTCTGGTCATCTTTCCCCTCATCTCTGGAATCGTGGCTTGCTGGTGGGTCAGTGTGGCCCACGCATACCCAGCAGGGGGCTCCTTTACACACCAGCAGGCCTGAGGGGTGTCCTGTTCTCTCCTTGAATTGTCATTCAGTATCCCAGAAAGTGACTTTCATTCATCAGAGCTGGTAGGAAGGTGCCTTGGTGCCCTGTCCAAATCCAGAGCATCTCTGCAGTTCAAAATAGTGAAAATACACATGTACATGGTCCTATCATCCAGATTTTGTCTCAGAATAGAATAAGCCAGGCACAGTGGTACACACCTGTAATCCCAGCACTTGGGATGCTGAGGCAGGAAGGTGGAGAGTGAGGCCAGCCAGTGATACATGGCAAGATGCCATCTTGAAAACACAAAAGATAAAGAACTGGACTAAGAATACAGAAATGCCAAGCCCATAGAATGTCACTGTGGCCACATCATAGGCCTGCTTCTTGCAGTTCAGTGATTAAGTGGCTACTGACTGGAAACCAAGATCACCAGTGGCCACCCAAGCATCTGGTTCCTGAGTCCTTTAGCACACACAGCTGTTTCTTTCTGTGAGATCCTCTGTTTGACTTAAGGGGCATCTTAGACCTTAAGGTTCAAATGGGACCATGATTTTCCCATGCAGAGAAATGCTCAGTAGAAGAGCTAACAGTAGAGGTTAGGAAGCTAAGAGCCAAAACTGTCGTTTCTTCCTATATGGTACACAAACTCGTTGAAACCTTTGATTTTCAACAGATAAATGATAAGATTAGGTCTAATTTCATGCCACATGGAAACTGAGATGACGTTTGTCTATTTTTCCTAGGGCCTCATATGCTAGGGAAGTCTCTACCACAGAGGTATAGCCCCAGCCCGATAACTAAAAAACAAAAAACAAAAACAAAAAAAACCCTTAGACTCTGCACTAATGATCAAGGATCTCAAAAGAATGTAGAGAGGTAGTCACAGGGCAGGTAAAGATGGAGTAAGGACATTGGAGCCCTCCACACCTCTTTAGTAGCTCCTTGACAGCCTGGTACATGGGACCCATGAGATTCCCCTTCTTCCCCTGTCTGTCAGGGAGGCTCTACAGAAGCAAAGTCTTGGGGTACTTGTCAGAGATCAGAGCCTGCAGACGTCTGAGTTGGCAGATAGGGCATCCTGAGTGCCACAAGGCAGGAGTGCCCCCTGGGAATCTAGGTGGATACATGCTACTCTTCCCTTAGCATACAGTCTAGTTGCATTTGGTGAAATTTTGAATTGAAGACACAAACAGTAGCCTCACGTTTGTCCTTAAAATTGACATGCCACAAGGGCTGGAGATGTAACTTGGTGGCGGAATGCTTGCCTAGCATGTACAAGGCCCTGGGTTCTACCCCCAGCACTGCTGGCCACCAAGAAAAACAAACTAACAAACAAAATTGATACACTTTTTCTTGAGTCTGTAGGAGAACAGCTTCTGGGTGGTGTGAGCTTTGAACTGTGATATCTTCAGGAGTTTTTCCCCTCATGTAAAATGAGGTTGCCATAAAACATCTCTGGCTGCAGAGAAAAACCTGAGAAGCTGTGGATTTAAATACTGGGGCCTCAGAGCAATTGCCTGGAGCTTGGGGGAGTCACCGCATAAGGCTGTTCTCTTATCAGGCTTTGGATCCGAAGAGACTGGCATGTCACTGAGTTGCTGTGTGAATCATGTTCTTGAAATACTTCCAAGGCTGTATTGCATTCTTCAGAAGGGGAAGTTTGGGGACCTACTGCTCAGGCTCCCTGTGAGAAGTCAGAAGTCTTGGTTCCAAAATCACATTCCTTTTCTACTTCACCTCTACCTAGAGCCGAGCTGGTGACCCTGCCTCACTACTCTTTCTGTTTCTTCTTCCCCAGGATTCAGTTTGCCTGCTCTGTGTGTAAGTTCCGTAGCTTTGAAGATGAAGAAATCCAGAAGCATCTGCAAAGCAAATTTCACAAAGAGACCTTGCGGTTTATAAGTACCAAACTGCCGGACAAGACAGTGGAGTTTCTCCAGGTAAAGGGTGCTTGCCTTCTGCTATGGCATTTTCCCACAGTCCCACAGGTGTCACATCCTTTGCAGAGAGGGGAAGGAAAAGGGAAGTGAGAGCCCTGAATGTGGTCAGAGTTTCTTTTCCAAGATGAGAGCAATTATGCAAGTCCCTGAGTCACAGAGGGCCAGCTGAGTTCTGGCCGCCATAGGTTCCATCCATGGAGCTGTTCTCCCTATGGCATCACCCCTATGGCATCAACCCTCTGTGTTGTTGGAAAATACCACACATGCTGTGTTCATTTCTTTGTTTTCCCACATGTGTATATGTGGGAGAAGGACATGGCAATCCACTCCCAATTCTGAGAGAAATAAAATCAGCCGTTGAAAACCCTACGAGGGTTGCTATGAGTCGAACACGACTCAACAGCACCTAACAACAACAACAACAACAACAACAACGTGTGTATATGAGGGGTAAATCATCAAATTCATTTCAGTATGTGGGGAAGGACAAGGGCTGGGCTGAGGCGTACCTTGCATGTATGGGCCTCTCAGGTTTAGCACACTAAACCTACTAGTCTGTGACCTGAGGTACACCCAGTCACACAGACCCAAGTGATGGGACTGTCACCATTGCCGACCTTGTTTGTCTGCACATACTCTTCTGTCTGTTTCCTGTTTTCGTGGGCTTGCCTAGAGCATGCCCCAGACTTGCCTGAGGCATGCCCAGGCTTTATTGGGCAATTTAATTCAGCAAGCACATTGATTGGCATGCCTAATTGTGATGCAATACCTTCTTTCTTTCCCTTTATGCTGATTGCTATATAAGCTGAGCCTCTCCTTAAAGGGATTTGAGTTTCTGAAGCTGTCCCCAGAGTGTGTCGTTGAGAGTCTCTCTGCTGCTTTGGCTGTTCGTGGCTCCCCGCCTCCAGTGGAGGCCCAGCATCAGTATTTTTAATCTGTGGTTGGCTTTCACATTTTCTTCTAAGACTCATATAAAATTAGATCTGGAATAGTCCCTTGTTTTCTGATGAGAAAATAGAGCCTCAGAGAAATCAGTGGTCCATGTTGCCAGGTGTAACAACCAGCCAGGCTAGAATCTAAGGTGCCTCTTGTTTTCAGTTGAGAACTTCTTGTTTCCACTGCATTTTGGGGTCACAACTTCCTGTCCTTGGAAATGTTTACCATCTGTATTGTCCAGGCTCCTAAAGTCTTTGACTTGGTATCTACCTTTGCCCAGAATAGGAAATGTGTCAGGGGGCTGTCAAGTGTTGTAGCTCAGGGCTTTGGTGAGCTAAGGAGTCTCAGCGAGGTAACACCCCTATGGACATTCACTTTCCACCCATTCACTTTCCACCCTTGTCCTTCCAGAGTTCAACTCAGGGACCACATTTACTACTTTATTTAGACAACATGACTTTGGCTTATAACTGTTATTTGTTATTTGTTAACCTTCTATGGTCAAAACTATAGTCCTGGTTCTCTCATTTCCTTGTGGTGTTTGAAGAGCATTTAAAAAATAATGTTAGAGAGAGATCAGCTATTCTTATGCCTGGAACAAGTTTCAAGAGCCATGTTTTCCAGAGTAGGGAATCAGGAGGAGTTTTTTTGGCCAAACTAGGGGCAGAGGAGCCATACTGGGAAGAGGAGGTGTGTCCATGGCAAGTAACCCCACACCCCCATCAAGCACAGGCTTCTTCTGAGTGCTGTTAAAAACACCATTACTTTTGTGGGCCCTCCTAAAAATGTTAAAAATTATCTTTTCATTGTAATGACAAAATCCAGACTGGATTCATTATGATATATTCGGTAGTACTATGAATACCTCTGATGCTAAAAGTAACAACAATTGAGCATTTTTGAACCCCTGCTCCCACAAAGTAGGAAGAGCCCCAGGCACCATGTCTCCTGTGCCAGATGGAGAAGTCAGCCCTCTTCAGACCCAGTCGCAAACCCTGCCTATTCATGGCATCCCAAATTCCCAGGATCCTGTTTGCTTCTTGCTAAAATGGAGAGGGTCTCCAGTCTTCTACATGGGGCTGCTGTAAGTGTGGACATGATGAAGCATATGAAAGGAGAATCCCTCTGCAGCCCTTCACGAACCTCCTTCCTGTACCTGGGAGATGAGTCTATAGCACTTTGTCCTGGATTTCTCCCTCCCTTCTCTCATTTCATTTGGTACCATCTCCCACCCCTTGTAGGAATACATCGTAAATAGGAATAAGAAAATTGAGAAGCGGCGTCAAGAATTGATGGAGAAGGAAAGCCCAAAGCCAAAACCAGATCCATTCAAGGGTGAGTTGTCCTAGCGTGTAGGTTATTCTGGGCACTGTAAGGCATAGGATGTGACCTTTAAAACTTAGTTCAGGGGCTGGAGCATCACCCAGGGGTGGAGCGCTTGCCTAGTATGCATGAGGGCCTAAGTTTCATCACGAAGCACCACAAAGAATAGCGAAACAGAACAGTGCAAAGCTAGCACAAGGCTGCTATGGATGTGAACTCAAGTCCTGTGGGATGAACACCTAGCAATGGAAAGAAGCCCCCCATGTGGCCTAGTGGACGTCACAGCCACACACAGCCTAGCAGAGTAATGTTAAGCAATCTGATGTTTTCTCTCTTGGTATGGAGAGAGGACTGGAAGGCTGAGGAAAGTTGATTTGTAAAATTCCAGGGTGTGGAGGCAGCTGTTCTGATCCCATGTGCCCTCAGGAAGGCAGGCTATGTCCCGTGGTTACTGGATCCTCAGGGTGTTGCAGGGAGAAGATGTGGGCCTTGTTGGGGAGAAGGAGAGGATTACTTGCTCGGTTTCTGTCATAAGGGATTGGCCAGGAGCACTTCTTCAAGAAGATTGAAGCCGCGCACTGCCTGGCCTGTGACATGCTCATCCCTGCGCAGCACCAGCTCCTCCAGCGGCACCTGCACTCCGTGGACCACAACCACAACCGCAGGGTGAGTCCCTGGCTCGCTGGGCCTGCGCCTGGGTGAGCATTCCTCGGTTGCAAGCTGGGTGGGGTAGGAGCCTTTTTTGTCTGACCAGGAATGCTCACGTCTGCAAGGGCTCTCGCCTTCAGTCCATCATTCCCTCATTTGATTGTAAGATTCATATTTCTGTCAAAATGTGAGCCAGGTGTGGTGGCATGTGCCTGTAGACCCAGCCACTCAGGCTGAGGTGGGAGAATCACTTGATCCCAGGAATTTGAGGCCAGCCTGGTCAACATAATAAGACCTGTCTCATACAGACAAACAACAGCAAAAAAACCCCACAGGAAGTGAGGAAGTTTGATGCTTAGGAATGATTAAATACAGTAGCTGAAATTCTCCTGATTGGAGAATACTCCTTGTAAATCTTCGGAGAAATTTCCTACTTGCTGAAAAACTACAGACTTTTGTAAGCTGATGCTTGGGACGATTCAGAATTGAGTGACCTGGGGGAACTGGGTTTCAGGACTGGTTTGGTCTTTTCTAGCAAACGGAGCCTGAGGCTAAATGTGTGACCTCTGAGTTGGCAAGTTTTATTTGGTAAAAAGTCAGGCCTCCCTTATCTGTGAGTTCCTCATACATAGATTGAACCAACTGCAGACCAACTGTACTGAACATACACAGACTTGCTTTTTGCAGTACTAGGGGTTTAACCCAAGGCCTCCCCCATGCTAGGCAGTTGCTCTGGGGTGCACCCTCTGCCCTTTTTTATTTTCAGACAGGTTCTCACTAAGGGGTGCAGGCTGCCCCTAGCCTCCTGCCTCAGTCTCCCAAGTTGCTGTGATTACAAGATTTTTTTCTTGTCCTTATTCCTTAAACAATACATAACAACTATTGATATAGCATTTACATAGTATTAGGTTTATAAGTCATCTGTAGTACAGGATGTGGGTATGTTCTCTGCAAGTATCACTCCATTTCATAAATGGAACTTGAGTGTCCTTGGATAGTTATCTGAGGGAGGCCTGTAGTCAAGCCCCTGAAGATACCGAGGGAAGATTGTATTTCCAGCTCTGCAGACCATGCAATCTATGTCCAGTGACATAACTGCTGTTGATACAGATAGAGAGTAGTTATGGTTGCATTTGGTGTGCAGGCTGTAGCTTGCTGGCCTTTGGTTTAGCATCTCTATCTTTAATTTACCCAGCTAATAAATGGGAGGTATCAGTAGCTGCCCTCTGATCTCCCAGTACTATTCGAAAGCGGCAAAAAAAACAGTCTCCAAGCAAGGGATTAGTGTTTGGACGTGCAAACTCTAAAATAGTCAAAAGGTAGATGTCCTTAGACATCCTTTTGCTGTCCATTTGCTGTTGAATTTAATTATGAAGCCAGTGTAACCCAGAAAACTAAAAAGCTTGCCTGTTTCCCTTTAGCCCACATTACTTATTTGTAAATGCTCTTCCTTCAGCCTTGCTTCTGTGCGTGGGACATGGGTATCAGTGTTGTGTCTTTGGTTTTACCATCTTTGTTCCAAAGGCTCTCCGTTGCTTTCTCTCATTCTTGAGCTGGCATTTTGAGATTTATTTCAGTGAAGAAGAGTGATAGTTGCCTGTCAGGACAGCTGGGCATAGCTTGGCTCGTTTATTCTCCTGCTCCACTTTGCCATTTTGAAAAGCCCACCTTTGGTTGCCTTTGCAGTTGGCTGCTGAACAGTTCAAGAAAACAAGTCTCCACGTGGCTAAGAGCGTTTTGAACAACAGACATATAGTAAAGATGCTGGAAAAATACCTCAAGGTTTGTGCTTGGGAATCAGTGGGCAGGAAAAGCCTTTCAAATGGAGGACAAGTATGGAATTGTACCCACAGTGCAGTATTTAGCATTTCTTAGTCTTTTGAAGAATTAAGGGATGTCAGACTATATTGGGCTTGGATATGGGACAACTAGGGATTTCCAAAGACTCACTGCTTAACTATGGGGATGTGGTACTGCTTAATGAATTACTGCATAATGGTGCTTTGGGGGCATAATTGCCCCAAAACAAACCTTGATTGTCTAGCCATAAAGTGCTGATACTGAGCAAATGTTGGTGGGTTGCTTTTTAAAAGAACATTGAAGCAGGTACTGTAGCACATGCCTGGATTCCTAGCAACTCCAGAGGCTGACACGAGAGGATCATTTGAATCCAGGAGTTTGAGGCCAGCATGGGCAACATAGTAAGACCTGCCTAGTCTCATAATAAAAAACTAAATAAAAAATAAAAAGTGTAACAATAGAGGCTCAGTGATAGAGTACATACTTGCTTAGCATGGGCAAGACCCTGGATTCAATCCCCAGCACTAAAAAAAAGGACAAGATAGTTTTGGTGAGCCTTTTCTGAAATACCTTTTCTGAAACTATAAGCCATGAAGGCCTGAAGGCCTAACTGCTGGTATAGTTTGCTTCTCTTGCAGATTCTGTCATTCCTAAAAATATGAGCACTCAGTAATCTGGGCCTCCGTCAAGCTCTTGTTGCTGGCACTGATCTGTGTTTCCTCTTTGTCCAGGGTGAGGACCCTTTTACTAGTGAAACTGTTGACCCTGAAATGGAAGGAGATGACAATTTAGGAGGTGAGGATAAGGAAGAGACGCCAGAAGAGGTGGCTGCAGAAGTCTTAGCAGAGGTGATCACAGCAGCAGTGAAAGCGGTGGAAGGGGAAGCAGAACCGGCTGGAGAGTGCCGTGAAGTGCTGGCTGAGGAGGAAGGCCCTGTGGACACAGCCGAGGCCAGTACTGATCCCCACCCTGAACAGCCCCTGGAAGAGCAGACCACTCATGGAGCAGCACCTGAGAGGGCAAGCACTGAAAGCAAGGCCGAAAGTGAGGCTACCAAGGCCGGAAGTGAGGCAGAGACGCCAGCAGCAGAGGCAGAAAACACTGTAACAGCTGCTGCTTGTGTCCCAGCTGTGGTGGAAGCCAAAGTGGGACAAACTGATGCTGAGTCCAAAGATGATTTTCCCACAGAATGATCCTCCTTTTCCCTGTTTCAAGGGATGTGTTATATCATGTGTTGCTTTCTTCCTTGATTTGTAAGCAGTACTAGAGTGTGAGTTCCTGCGTATGCTGTTTGAAGGGATGCTGCCATTTCCTTTTTGAACAGTGTACCTCACAGGCTTGTCTTACACAGTTGCAAGGTTTCCAGTGTCTGAAGGCTGCAGAAGTTGTACATTCCCCTCAGCGGCTGTAATGACTCTTTACACTGCAGTTAGAATAATAAAATTTGGATAATTAGATTTTCGTGATACTTTGCTTGTTAAATACAGCCACTGGCAATTTTTTTTTTTTTTTTTCCCGCTTTTTGGTTGGGAGCAGCTCAACATTAGGAATATATCTTAATTTGTAAGGATTTTTTTTTTTTTAAAGTTTGGCTTTTTTACTTTTGATTTTGTTTGCTTGATCAGTTTTTTTGAGATAGGTTTTTCTATGTAGCTGAGGCTGGCCTCAAACTCATGGTCCTCCTGCCTCAGTCTCCCAAGTGCTGGGATTTCAGGCATCATCCACCATGCCCAGTTTAGCTTTGGTTATTTTTACGGTGTGTCATCCTCACAAGATGTGGCAGCATTGTTTTAGCATGTGACGTTGGTCATGTCATATCAGTGAACTATCCAGGGTCAGTCTGATGAGTCCCAGAGCTGTCCCCTGGAAGCACACCTACATGTCCCTCAAGAATGAGGAAGCTTTACCTAGGGCATTGTTTCCTAATTATCAGTCAGTTCCAGGTGAATCGCTTTCCTCATGTTTTACCTCCTTTATGTTTCACCTCTCCATTCAGGATTTTTGTTTTTCGAGTTATTCCCACTTTAATGTATTTAAGAAAACTTGATTGTCTCTCCCATGAAAAACGAATATAAACTTCCATAGATAGAAGCTCTCTATAAGAAGTTAATACAATTAAGTGGGCATGTTTCATTTTAGGTAAATACTGTTCCTTTGGAGATTCCTGAGTCTGAGAGAGGGAGGCTAACGTGTTGAAGGCACACACCACTTACACTTTCATATAATCAGAAGAATTAGGTGATCTTTCCTTTTTAAAAATGTTACTGCTTTGTCCATTTCCCTATAAACCTTTGAACCATATACATCTTACATCTTGGTAAACACTGGCCAGTGGGAAGTTATTAGAAAAAAGGCAGTGAAATATTTGATAAGCATCTACTGTATACCAGGTGCTAATTCATGATAAAAGTTCTAAGATATGAGCACTGCTCTCAACCCTATTGGAGATGCGAGATGAATGTTTATGAGAAAGTCAATATTAGGGCTAAACACTGAAATAAATGGCTCAATAAGCAATAAAATGGTAACTCTGCATTTCTGTTTGTCATTGGTTACTATAATATAGCTGTGGCCTAACTGCAGGTTAAGCATACTTATATATTGTTGCTATTACAGGAAAGGAACCCAGGGCCTCATGTATGACAAGTGCTACCTCCCCTACCTAAAGCTTATTTTCTCTGTCTCTCTCTTCAAGACAGGGTCTCACTATGTAGCCCCGGTTGGCCTCAAAACTCATGATCCTCTTGTCTCAATTTCCAGTGCTGGGATTATAGGCATGTGCCACCATGCTCTGTTTAAGCTTATTCTCAAAGCCAAAGTGTTGCCAGCATTGAACACTGAAAGTGTGAAAAAGATTGGCAAGACTGAAGTATTTTCTTTTTTTGGTAAAACTAGTCCAAGGCTTGTCTTTAAATCAATCTAAATTTCAACAAGTCTTTTCTACTCTCCATTCTCTGTGAAGCCACATGAGTTATTTTATTCCTATACTTGGAGTTAAGTAGTCCTTCATTCCCCAAACTACTTGAGTTGGGAAAATGAACCACTCTTATTCCTAAATTGACTGGATAAATCGCCAGCCTCTGCATTTAAAGGAGGGAAACTAATCTCTATCAGTTTTTCCCTGTTTGCAGAGGACGAACCTGAGGAGGGTAAGTAACTTTCAGAGTCAACACCTCAGCAGGGTTTCAAACCCGTGAAGAATTGGGTTCACGTTCAGGTGTGGGTTCAATATGTTAAAATTTAGATGATGTAAGTTTGGGTTTAAATCCTGTGTGTAGGCAGAGTTTCAAACCAAATCCAAACCCTGAACCTGTTTTCGTCCAAGCATTTTAAAAATGTTTTTCTGAACCTGAACCTAGTGAAAAATTGAGTCAGGGTCAGCTTTTAAATTTTTTTCTCTTCCTCCTCTTTTTTTTTTTGGGGGGGGAGGGGTATCATTAGCTATTTAAAAATTGAAAAACAAATGAAATAGGATTAAAATATTAAACCTGAACCCTCCAAATTTTCACATTTTGAGCCCACACCAAAACCTGAGCTCAATGTTTTGAGGGTTTGAAGCACTGCCCATCAGAGATGATGTTTCATAGAGACTGTCAATAGGGTTTTCATTGGCTGATTGTTTCGGGATTGCCTTGGGATGGATTGCCACGTCCTTCTCCCATTTTTGCAGTGTTAAGAATCGAACCCAGGATCTCAAGAGACTGCAGAACGGTGCTTTACCAACTGAGCTAAATCTCAGTGCCATCAGAGATGTGGGTAGACCCAAAATGACACTAAAATATGAGACACCAATGACCATGAAATTTTCCATAGAGCATCTTTATTATTTAAAAACAGGCTTTAAGAATTTGGGGATCTGCTGTTCCTATATAAAAAATCAGGAGTGGCAGCCTAATTTCAGCTTCATGTTAGGACATTGTGGAACCATGAGTTCATTGGGTTTTCATGAAATCTGTATAATTGCTAAAGGGAAAACAAAACATGATCAAAGTGCTTATATATATAATCAGTACCACTAAGTCCTCTCCAATTACATTCTGAACCCTAAGAAATAACTTTGCATGGAAATGTCATAAAGTGGACTGACTTAAAAAAAAAGATTCAGCTGACTGATGGACTTATACATCAGTTCTACCACTGATTCATGTTTTCCTAAAAATTAATTTTAAAAGACAAACTGCTCCATGCTATCACTAATATATGGTATACTTTCCTGCATTTTTTCCCCTTTTTATTTTTTGTGGTACTGAGGGATTAAACCCTGAGCCTCACACGTGCTTTCTGCAACCACTCTCCCAATAAGCTGTACCCCTAAGCCCATTTTTTTACTTTTATTTTCAGACAGGGTCTCACTAAACTACATAGGCTGCCTCTGGCCTTGAACTCAATAATCATCCTGCTTCTGCCTCCCTTAGTCACTAGGATTACAGCCATGTGCCACCGTACGTGGCTTCTTCCTACTCCATACTAGAGTTCTGAACTCGGGGCATTGCACATACTTTGGGAAGTGCTTTGCCACTGGGATGCACCCAAAGTCCACTTTCTATTAATTTGAGTCAGGGTCTCTCTAAGTTACACAGGCTGCCTCTGCCCTTGAATTCCAGATCCTCCTACCTCTACCTTCTGAATCACCGGGATTATAGGCATATGCCCCTGTGCCCAGCTTCAATTGTCCCCTTTGATGCTCAAACTTCTTTTACTTTTGTTCAAAGCAAGGCCAACTTAACCACCTTTTTCCTTTTGTTATTTGTGCTTTTAGTGCCACAGCTAAGAAACTATTGCCAAGTCATGAAGGTTTATCTCTGTGTTTTGAGATAGGGTCTCAAATGTCATGAAGGTTTACTTGTTTTCTTCTAAGAGTTTTATAGTTTCAGCTCTTATATTTAGGTTTGTAATCCATTATGAGTTCACTTCTGTATATGGTGTGAGGTAAGGATCCAACTTCACTTTATTCCATATGGCTGATCTAGTTGTCACAAACTATTTGTTGAAGAGATATTCTTGTTGGATTGTATGGTTTTGGCATTCTTCTTAAAAGTCAGTTGATCATAGATTATTTCTGGACTCTCAGTTCTATTCCATGGTAGTATGTACCTATCCTACTCCAGTACCACACTGTAGCTTTGCAGTAAAATTTGAAATTGGTAAATGTGAATCCTCCAACTTTGTTCTTTATTTTTCAAGATGGTTTTGGTTATTCTGTGTCCTTTTAGTTTCCATATGAATTTAGGATTAGTTGGTCAATTTCTACAGAGGTTGTTGTTGTTGTTAGGTGCCATCGAGTCAGTATCCGACCCATACCAACCCTCTGTACAACAGGGGAAACACTATCGTCAGTGCTTCTCTGCTGTGCATAGGGTTTTCAATGGCAGACTGATTTTTGGGAGGGGGTTGCCAGGTCCTTCTCCCAAGCCTACAGCTTCTGGTGTTCCCAGGTGGTCTCCCATCCAGGTACTAACCAGGCCCAACCCTGCTTAGCTTCCGAGATCTGACGGGATCAGATTCCACAGGGCTACAGCTGCAGGCTTCTACAGAGGAGCTACCTGGTATTCTGGAGGGTTATCTGGTAGGGAATCTACAACTCAATTTGGGAAGTACTGCCATCTTTATAGTACGAAGTCTTCCAATTTATGACCATATTTTTCAATTTATTTAAGTCTTTAGCTTTTTTTTTTAACTCCCTCTGCAGTAGTGGGGACTGAACCCAGGGCCTTGCCCATGACAAACACTACCACTGACCTTCATCCCCAGCCCTTTGAAGTTCTTATTTTAAGATATGGTCTCATTAATTTGCCCAGCCTGTCCTTAAATTTGCCATGTAACCCAGGCTGGCCTTGAGCACAGGAGTGTCCTGATGCAGCGTCTCTAGTAGCTGGGATTACAGGAGTACACCACTGCACCTGGCTACTTGGATTTCTTTAGCATTGTTTGGTAGTTTTCAGCACTTATTTAAAGACTTTTTTGTTATTGTTTTCAGGTAGAGGGTTACTATGTAGCCTAGGTTGGCCTGGAATTTGAGATTCTCCTGTTCAACCTCCTGAGTGCTGGAATTACAGGCATGTGTCACTATGCCCAACTTTGTTTTATTTTTTTTGATGTTCTTGTAAAACAGAATTGTGTTCTTGATTTCATTTCTGTATTGTTCATTGCTAGTATATGGGAATATGACTGAAGCCAGGCACCATGGCCCACAACTGTAATCCCAGTGACTTGGTAGGCTGAGGCAGGTGGGTTGAGAGTTTAAGGCCAAAGGCAACCTGTGCAAATTAGCAGGATCTTGTCTCCAAATTAAAAAAAGAAAAATTAAATTTCAAGAGAGCTGGGCATGGCAGCACACACCTATAATCCCAGTGACTGGGGTGGTGGATGCAGGAGGATCGCAAGTTCGAGGCCAGAGGTAGCCTATGCAATTTAAGAGCCCCTATCTCAAAATAAAAAGTAAAAAAAAAGGGGAGGGGGCCTAGAGTTGTGGCTCAGCGGTAGACCACTTGTGAAAGCAGGCATAGGGCCCTGGATTCAACTCTCCCCAGTACTGCAAAAAATAAAATATTTTTGTTTATTAATCTTGTATTCTGCAACTTTACAGAATGTTTTAGCTTTAATAATGTGTATATGTATACGTGTGAGTGTATTCTTTAGGATTTTCTACATATAAGATCATAATCCCAGGACTCAGGAGACTGAGGAGGGCTGGCATGAGTTCAAGGCCAGCCTAGTCTATGTAGCAAGATCCAGAATGATTAGGCTACACAGTGAGACCCTATCTCAAAAAAAGAAAAACAAAACAACAAAAACCCTAAAACTAAAAATGAAACCAACATTAAAAATAACAACAAAAAGGATCATCTCAAGCCATTTGCCATGATACACACCTATAATCCCAGTGACTCGGGAGGCTGAGGCAGAAGGATTACATGTTCAAGGCCAGAGGCAGCCTACGCAATTTAGTGAGACCTTGTGTCAAAGTGAAAAATAAAAGAGGGGATGGGGTATGGCTGAGTGGTACAACACTTGCTTAGCATGTGTAAGGTCCTGGGCTCAACTCCCCAGTACTGGAAAAAAAAATCATGTCATATGTGAACAGAAGAATTTTACTTATTTCCTATCTAGATGGCTTGTATCTTTTCCTTGCCTGATTGCCCTGGTTGGAACTTCTAGTACAAAGTTGGCATCCTAGTAATACTCTTTTTGAAATAGTCTCATATTCCTGGCTTCAAGCAATCCTCTTGCCTCAGCCTCCCAAGCAGCTAGGGCTAAAAATGTGTGTGATTGGGCCCCTGCCCAAAACATGTTCTTTATTTTAACTGTGCTGGAGATTGAGCACAGGGCCTCATGCATGCTAGGCAGACGCTATACGACTGAGCTGCACCCTCAGCCACTTTTTTTAGGTCTCACTAAGTTGCACAGGTTGCATCTGCCCTTGAGCTTGCAATCCTCCTGTCTGAGCCTTCCAAGTAGCTGGGATTACAGGCATGTGCCTGCTTGCTATGTAGTCCAGGCTGGCGTTGATGTAGATATCCTCCTGGCTCTGCCTCCCCAGGGCTGGGATTACAGGGATGTGCCACCACATCCACCTCCAACATTTCTTTTGAAAACGAATGGTATTTACATCCTCAGTAATTCTCCTAACTAAATCCATTAAGTGTATGTGGAAGACCATTTGTTCCTGCAAATACTATAATTACAGCCAAGCGATTTAAGCTGGATGCTATGAATAGAGAACAGAAAGCGCTGGGGGTGGAGTTTGGTGGTAGAGTGCATGGCTGGCATGAATAAGGCCCTGGGTTCCACAACCAGAACCAGTTGAAGTATATACTATCTCCTTCTGGGTAAGATTTATGAGTCATAAACCAACATGTTGGGTATTTTAGTGCCTACAGGGCCTAGGCATTGTGGGTGCAAGTATCACCATGTCTTTGCTCAGTAACCTGCCCAAAGCTACTGTCATGCTTTGAATGTCAAGTGTTCCCCAAAGGTCCTATGCTTTACCATTGGTCCCAGCTGGTGGCATTGTTTGTGGAAGTCATGGAACTTTGGAGATGGGTCTTGGCTTCGTGGACATGGTATCACTCGGGATGGGCCTTTGGAGGTTTTTACCCCAGACCCACAGCCCAGCTCTCTGCTTCCTGACAATGCCACACCTGTCCTGCTGCCACGATGGACCTATTCTCTTTCTGTGAACTTCCAATAAAACTCTTCACCCATAAGTTTGTTTGGGTTAGTTTTTCCGCTACAGCAACAGCTGACTAATAAACCCACACAATGAAGACTGAACTTGCCCTGTGGGAAATGCCTGTGGATTTTAGCTCCTTAGATACAAGGGCCTGGGAACACTTTTCTAAATAAGGATGAAGATGCAGAATTCAGAAATGTATGCAAATTTCTCTTATTTGTTGCCAAGAAGTGATCCCCAAGCCAGGTGTGATGGCATATGCCTATAATCTCAGTAACTTGGGAGGCAGGGGCAGGACGATTGTGAGTGAGGCTAAAGGCAGCTTGTGTAACTTAACAAGACCCTCTCTCAAGATAAAATAACACAAAAGGTGCTGGGAGTGTAGTTCAGTGGTAGAGTAGTGCAAAATATGCAGCCTCCCAGCACTGCAAAAAAAGGCAGGGGGAAGAAAAAAAGAAAGAAAAAGAAAAAGAAAAAAGAAAAGAAAGAAAAATCTCCCAAAGACCTGCTTAGTACTTAGTGACCTCTTTAGAGATAACCCTCATGGACCAATGACTAACTTCAAGGTAACACAGTGTGTATTCTACAGCAATGTGCCCCAGAGGAAAACTGTAGCCTCCTTAGAGAGACAGAAGTCCTCACTGGAGGACAATGATAGTACTGATTATCTCAAATGAACTAAGACTACAACAGGTTGGTTCTCTCCAGTGTCTGAAGTACACTTTGTCCAGCTCAACAATGGCAAAAACAGAGGAAACTAAGGGAAGGAGGAATTTGCTTGCCACTATTCATCAAGTTGACTTGTGTCATCATTAAAGAAAGGGTATAGTCAGTCCCAGGATGTATGTTGATAGTTTTTTCTTCCCTACATGTTCCCCCCCAACCTTTTTTTAATTGAAACAAGGTCTTGCTTCTATAGCCGTGACTGGCCTCAGGTTTGAGATACTCTTGCCTCAGCCTCCCTCCCAAGTGCAAATATTATATATGCCATGATACTCAGCTATTGTTGTTAGCTTTCCACTGCTGTCTTCTTCCAAAAGTTAGTGGTTTAAAACGATACACGATTATAACTTCTGTAGGTGAAGAATGTGAGTGCAGCTGAGCTGGGCCCTTGCCTTGCATTACAAGGCTCCAATGAAAGTAGTGGTGAAGGCCGTGCTCTCTTTTAAAGGCTCAGCTGTGCTGGGCACATGGTGGCGCATATGTAATCATCCCAGCATTAGGAAGGCAGAGGCAGGAGGCTAGCCTGGGCTACAGAGCAAGACACTATCTAAATAAATAAATCATACATAAAGGCTCCATTGTGGAAGGATTGTTCTCAGGGTCGCTCACGGGGTTGTTGGCAGAAATTCCCTGTAGCTATTGGATTGAGGGGCTAGGATTTAGCTCAGTTGGTAGAGCGCTGCTCTGCAGTCTCTGAGGTCCCGAGTTCGATTCCCAGCCCCACAAAAATGGGAGAAGGATGTGGCAACCCACTCCCAAGGCAATCCTGAAACAATCAGCCATTGAAAACCCTATGAGGGTCGCTATGAGTCAGATGCGACTCGACAGCACCTAACAACAACAACATTGGATTGAGGGCTTCAGCTCCTAGTTGACTACTGCCCTGAAAGGACCCTCCATTCTTTGTCAATTGGCAGCTTCCTTCCTGAAAACACATTATCTGAGACTGGGCGTGGCGGGCATGGGCCTGTAGCCTGTAACCTAGCACTTGGGAGGCCGAGGCAGAGTAATTGTGAGCTCAAGGCTAGCCTGGGCTACGTAGTGAGACTGTCTCAGATGCCCCCCCCAAAACAACAAAGTACAAACTGAGAAAGTAGGAATCCAGCCAGATATATGCCAAGTCTTTAGTAACCTAATCACACCCCATCACTTTTTGCTATATTCTTATTATTTTTACAGCATTTGTTGGCTTTTGTTAATTGTTTGTTTTTGAGACGGGGTCTCAATTGTGTATCCCAGGCTGGCTTGGAACTCACTACATTGCCCAGGCTCGCTTTGACCTGTGCTAGTCCTCCTGCCCCAGCCTCACAAATGCTGGGATTCCAGTTGTGTACCAATCATGCTTGGCTTCATTTGTTAGCATTTAATGATCCTCTCTGTGTGGCTTCAAGTCATCATAACCCAGGGGCTCCCTAAGCCCTTAATCTTCTCCTCAGAACTTGGCCTTCATGGTGATAGGCTGCTTTGGAGGATTTCTCTTCCCCAGAACTTTGCAGCAGCCTGCTTTTTTTTTTTTTTTTTTTTTTTTTTGTGAGACAGGTTATTGCCATGTTGTCCCGGCTGGCCTAGAACTTGCAATACTCCTGGCTTCGCCTTCCCAGTACTGGGAGTGTGCACCACTGTGCTCCACTGGGAGTCATCTTTGAAAGCTGCCCACCATACGATATTGCTATACATCTAGATTGTTCAGCTCATTTGTCCAGATGGATGAAAGGAACAAAAGGGACTTAAGCTTTTCTTTTACTTGTCCAAGTACTTAAGACAAAAGTGGCACCTTGCAAATGCTAAGTAAGTTCTCCACCACTGAGCCATACACTTAGGTCTTTTTTTTTTTCTTCAGTACTAGGGGTTGAACCCAGGGCTTTGTGCTTGCATGTTTTGCAAGTGCTGGACCACTGAGCTGCACCCCCAGCCCATATTTTTACTTTTTGAGACAGGGTCTCGCTAAATGATGCAGATGGCCTCTGGTCTCGAACTTTCGATCCTCCTGCCTCTGCCTCCCAAGTTGCTGGAATTACAGTGTGCACCACTGTGCCTGTTTTTGTTTGTTTGTTTGTTTTTTAAATTAATTTTATTTTGCACTCCTTAGGGGTTGAATCCAAGCCTTCACACATACTTTCCAAGTACTCTACTACTGGATGCACCCACAGCCCATTTTTTAAATTTAGAATAAGGGTCTTGCCATCAAGTTAGGCAGGCTGCCTCTGGCCTTGAACTTGTGATCCTCCTGCCTCAGCCTCCTGAGTTGCTGGGATTACAGGCAAGCGTCACCACGCCCAGCTAAGAAATTTTTCTTAGTAGCCAAAGCAGCCTCATTTAACCCGCTGCCACACATTCTGGCCTTCAATTTATGGGACCATCAGTAGCTTATGACAGAAATCTTATTTATTGCAGTATTTGGGGGTTGAACCCAGGGCCTTGCACATACTTTGCAAGAGCTCTACCATTGAATTGCACCCCAGCCTATTTTTGACTTTTTGTCTTAAGACAGGGTCTCACTACATTAGGCAGGCTACCTCCATCCTGGAACTTGCAATCCTCCTGCCTCAGTCTCCTGAGTTGCTAGGATTACAAGCGTGCATTACCACTGTTGTTGTTAGGTGCCATCGAGTTGTGTCCCACTCATAGAGACCCTTATGAGGTTTTCAATGGCTGATTGTTTTGGGATTGCCTCAGGAGTGGATTTTCATATCCTTCTCTCATTTTTGTAGTGCTGGGAATTGAACTGGGGACCTCAGAGACTACCGAGTGGCACTCTACCAACTGAGCTAAATCCCAGCCCCTTTGCGTTACTGTGATTGGCCAAAATTCAAAAAAATTTTTTTTGGTGGTGGGGATTGAATCCAGAGCCATGGATATACTAGGCAAGGGTTCAGCAGTCTTTGGCCATACTAGGCAAGGGTTCAACAGTCCTCTATTCCTCATGAGTCAACTTTTTGAAGCTCTTTTCACTTTTAGCCTCTAAACTTGCAAATTGTCAGCCTTCTGTGTGAACCTTAACTTAAAACATGTTTTACAACACTGCTCATTTAGAAGTCTATCTGCTTCAACTTCTTCTTTTTTTTTTTTAATGGTACTTAGGGGTTGAATCCAGGGTCTCATGTCTCTGGCCTCGAACCTTCAATCCTCCTGCTCTACCCTGTGAGTTGCTGGGATTACAAGCATAAACTACTCCGCCTGGCTAACTTCATTATTAGCTTTGCGCACATCTCAGCTTACAAGTAATTTTTTTTTTTTCATTACTGTGGATGGAACCCAGGGCCTCAAGCACACTAGGCAAGCGCTCTACCACTGAGTTATATAACAGCCTTCCTTTTATTTTAATATTTTTCTCCCTTTATTGGTAAAGCTTGGTGGAGTACACAGTAATACAGCATTGGCTTTTTCCATTATGCAACTATTACATCACTTTTGGTTACATTTTTATCAACTTACAAGACTTACGGAAACTTTTGACTAATAAGTAGTAAACCTCATATGCACATTTGGGTTATCTTCTTATTTTTCCCATGTACTCATGAAGTTGCGTTGTTTACACTGAGATTATCCTCTCCCCCTTTATCCCTCTACATTGTTTCTCCTCCTCATCCCACCTTCGGCAATCTTCGCTTCCCTTTGCTAGTTCCCTCCCTCCTCCTTTCTACTCTTTATATTATCCCTTCTTCACTAAGTTTAACTGAGCATTTTGTATACAAACTTATGTATAGGATTTTTTTCGTCCTTTAAGTAACATTCAGCGCCCACATGAGTGAGAATGTATGGTATTTCTCTTTTTGAGCCTGTGTTCATTCGCTTAAGATGTTACTTTTTGAGACAGGGCCATGATAGGTAGCCCGTGCTGGCCTGGACTCACCATCCTCCTGTCTCAGCTTTCCAGCACTAAGTCAGGTTTGTGCCACCATGCCCAGCTTCATTATCTTTTTCCTTTAAGGTAGAGCTGTGCACAGTGGCACTTCTGTTGCTGTTGTCGCTATGGTTAGTTCGGTATCATCATTTTGAACCCTCTTTACCCCTTCTTATAGTGTGTTGGTAAGTACTGGGGGGACTAGAATTACTGGGCCACACGGTATGTAGAACTTCAGCTTTACCAGATAAAACCAAACTATTTTCAAAAGTGGTTGAACCAAACAGCTAGCTGTGCGTGAAAGCTTCCACTGCTCTTCCATTTCTGACGTTCAGCCTGTTTCTTCCCCCAAAACACCTACCCTATGTACAATATTTTCATTTTCCTTTTATTTTACCTCAGTTAATTAATTAATTTGGTGGTGTTGGGGAGCCAATCCAGAGTGGAACTTCAAAAAAGTAAAAAAATCACTGTGCATGGTGGTGAACACCTTGATCCTAGTGACTCAGGAAGCAGGGGCAGAAGGATCTCGAGTTTGAGGCCAGAGGCAGTCTGTGTCACTTAGTGAGACTCTGTCTCCAAATAAGGAGTAAAAATAGGCTTGAGGAGCACTTCAGTGGTAGAGAACTTGCAAAGCATGTATAAAGCCCTAGTTCAACCACTCAGTACTGTCAAAACCAAAACAAACCAAAAAATCACTTCTGGACTGTGGGTGTAGCTCAGTGGTAGAGTACTTGCCTAGAATGCAGGAAGCCTTAGGTTCCATCTTCAGCGCTGCAAAAAGTAAAAATAAAACAAAATAAAAAAGTTAAAAATAATGGTTGATGCATGTCATTATACATTTATCAAAACCCATAGAATAGGATTGGGGTGTAGCTCATTGGAGGAACCTCTGCTTAGCTTATACAGGGCCCTGGATTTGATCTCCAGTGCTGCCAAAACCAAACCAAAACAAAACAAAAAAACCCTAGAATACGTAACAGAAAACTTAACCCTAATATAAGGAATGTGCATTAGTTTATAACAATCTATCAATATTGGCTAATCAATTTTAACGGATGTTGCACACTAATGCAAGATGTTAGTAATAGAGAAAATGGGGGTAAAAAAAGAGTAAGATTGTGTGTGAGAATTCTGTACTTGACACTCAATTTTTATGTAGATCTAATACCACTAGAAAATGATCTAATAATTTAAACAATTGCAGAGTAGCTTCTGAATAAAGGCAATGAAATGTCTATTCCTCTACATTTGAGTCTAGAGGTCTGATCAGCAAACTATTGTGTAGGGAGCAAATTGAGCCCACTATTGTTGAGTCACATTTCAACTGAGAATGGCTCATGATTTTTAAAAACACTGAAAAAGATCACAATAATGATATTTCATAAATCATGAAATTTATGATCTTCTAATTTTAGTATGGGGCTGGGATTTAGCTCAGTTGGTAGAGCACTGCTGTGCAGTCCCTAAGGTCCCGAGTTCTATTCCCAGCCCTGCAAAAATTCGAGAAGGATGTGGCAATCCACTCCTGAGGCAATACCAAAACAGTCAGCCATTGAAAACCCTATGAGGGTCAGTATGAGTCAGACACAACTCAACGGCACCTAACAACAACAACAACAACAGCAAATTTTAGTATTGATTAAAGTTTTATTGAGCCAAGCATTGTAGCATATGCCTATAATCCCAGTATTTGGGAGGCTGAGGCAGGAGGATTGTAAATTCAAGGGCACCCTGGTCTACATATTGAGATTAGGGCGAACTTGGACTATATATCAAGACTCTATCTCAAATAAATAAAGAAAAGAAAAGAAAGAAAGAAAGAAAAAGAAAAAAAAGTTTTATTGGAACACAGCCACACTCATTTGTTTACCTCACTTGTTTAACTGTTTTTGTGCTAAATGTAGAGGCAACAAGGTTGGCAGCGTTATAGAGATCATATGGCCCACTAAGCCCAAGGTTGACTCTGGTTCTTTCCAAAAAGTTTTGTCAACCACTAGGCTATCAGCTTTATTGAATTGGGAAATCTGAGTTCAAAACTGTCTTTCTGGCTGTAGGTGAGTCACTCAACATCTCCAGGCCTCACTATAAATTCTAGAATGCAACTGCATGGACAAGCTCCCATTGTAAAGTGGGCACAGATTCGGTCCACAATGAATCAAACACCTCCAGTTTTTCCAAAGTTTATTATGCTGTATAAATTTATTCTTGATTTTAAGAAACAGCCACATAATACATGAATATATTTTGCTGATGCTGTGGATCAAACGCAAGGGCCTCAAGGATGCTGAGCAAGTGCTCTACTACTGAGCTATATGCTCAGCTTGATAATTTTTTAACTACTGAAAAGGAAATAAGAAATGCATAAGGGTGTTTACTGTAATAGTATTATTATGATGTAAAAGCTGAAAACTAATGGTACATAATAGGAAAATGATTAAACAGAAATTAAGTCATAACTATGCCAGACACGGGCTGGGATTTAGCTCAGTTGGTAGAGCACTGTGCTGCAGTGTCTGAGGTCCCGAGTTCAATTCCCAGCACTGCAAAAATGGGAGAAGGGTCTGGCAATCCACTCCCAAGGCAATCCCGAAACAGTCAGCCATTGCAAACCCTATGAGGGTCTCTATGAGTTGGATACCGACTTGACGGCACCCAACAACAACAACTCTCTTTTGGGAGAAGGGTCTGGCAATCCACTCCCAAGGCAATCCCGAAACAGTCAGCCATTGCAAACCCTATGAGGGTCTCTATGAGTTGGATACCGACTTGACGGCACCCAACAACAACAACTCTCTTTTGGGAGAAGAGTCTGGCAATCCACTCCCAAGGCAATCCCGAAGCAGTCAGACATTGAAAACCCTATGAGGGTCACTATGAGTCGGATACCAACTCGAAGGCAGCTAACAATAACAACGAAATGCCAGACACATACTGTATATTTTTCTTTCTTTGTAGGTGTGGTACTGGGGGGGGGAAGGTGTTGAACCCAGGGCCTCACACATGCTTTACAAGTGCTCCACTACGGAGAACCCCAGCCTGCCATTTTCGTATTTTGAGACAGAGTTTCACTAAGTTACGCAGGCTGCCTCTGGCTTTCAACCTGCGCTCCTCCTACGTCCAGAGTTGCTGGGATTACAGGCATGTGCCACCATGCCTGGCTTCACATACTATATGTTAACTCTGGTAAGGCAGATCTCTAAGTATTTATGTGGAATGACTTCCAAGATGTATTTTAGAAAAAGAAAAGGGGCTGGGGATATAGCTCAGTTGGGCACTTGCTCAGCATGTGTGAGGCTGAGTTTGATTTCCAGCACCATAAAATAATAAGAAAGAAAGAAAGAAAGAAAGAAAGAAGAAAAGAAAGCATGTTCCAAACTGATGGATCCAGAATGGTCCCTTTTTATTTGTTTGTTTTGTAGTATCAGTGGATGAACCCAAGGGCTTGTACACCCTAGGCAAGTACTCCACCGCTGAGCTGCACTCCAGGCCCTATTTTTAATATTTTTATTTTTGAGGCAAGGTCTTGCTAAATTGCGCAGGCTGCCTCTGGCCTTGAATCTGCATCAGCCTCTCAGGTGTATGCCACTCAGCTCCTTTTCTAACAACACAACTAGTTCTGTACATAGACAACATTGATGCATAGAATAAAAAAAATCTAGACCAGCATTGTCTATAGAAATATAATGCAAGGGTTTGAGAGTGTAGCTCAGTGGTTGAGTGTATGCTTAGCATGTGTGAGGCCCTGGGTAAAAGAAAGAAATATACACAAATAAGCAAACAAACAAACAAAAAGAAATATAATGTGACTGTATATGAAATTTTGTGTTTTCTAATAGTGATATTAAAAAAGTAAAAGCAGGTAAGATTAAATTTAGTAATATATTTTATTTAGGCCAATATCTAACAAAATTAGTATTTTAATATGTAATCAATGTAAAAATTAAGACTGAGATATTATACATTTGTGTTTTTCATCCTAAATCTTTGAAACCAGGTGTATATTTTATAGCACCTCTCAATTCAGGGGAGCCACATTTCAAGTGCTCCTGTGGCTGGTAGCCATGAGACAGCACAGAACTAAAAGTAAATCTCTCAAAGTCCTAACCTTGGCTATGCTGGTTAAGCAGGCAGAGAGAGGTGGGAACTCTTTATTTTTACTCTATTCTTTTGTATTGTTCAATTAAAATGGTTTCATTTATTACTTTATTAAAAAACGAGTAATAGCTGGGTGCAGTGTTGCATGCTTGTAATCCCCGCTACTGGGGAGGCAAAGGCAGGAGGACTGTGAGTTCAAGGCCAGAGGTAGCCTGCATAACTCAGTGAGACTTTGTCTCAAGATAAAAAATAAATAAGGGGCTGGGATGCAGCTCAGTGACAGAGCTCTTGGAGAGTATGTGCAAGGCCCTGGGTTCAACCCACACACACAAAAAAAGATATTTAAAATCAGTCATTACATTCATTTATGTACCTCATACTTCATTCCTTAGTATGTCCATTAATCTCTTCTGGGTTTTAGTATTGAAAACACAGTAATCACAACAAAAAGTAAAATACTTTTTAAATATGTAAACCATTAAGCTGGGAGTGGTGGCACAAGTGCCTGTAAAGCCCAGCACTCAGGAGGCTGAAGCATGAGGATTGAGGTGAGCCGGGTCTATGTAGTGAGGACCAGGCCAGTCTGTGCTACACAGTGAGACTCTGTCTCCAAAAAACCAAAAAACCAAAACAAAAACTCCCCAATCACCCAAAACAATAGTGAACCATTAAGCAAGATCTTGACTTCCTTCCTTCCTTCCTTTTTTTCTTTCTTTGCAGCACTGGGGGTTGAAACCAGGGCCTCATGCATACTAGGCAAGCACTCTACCACTGAACTACACCCTAACCCCTTTTACATTTTTTATTTTGACAGTCTTGCTAAGTTGAGCAGATTGACCTCTGACCTGGGAACCTATGATCCTCCTGCCTCAGCCTCCTGAATAGCTGGATTATAGGTATGTGCCCTGGCACCCAGCTGAGTAAGATTTTCTCAATTTCTTTCTTAATCTGGCTCATGCTTTCCTGCCCAGTTTCACCAAATGGCAGATAGCTTCCTCTCAAGCTATAATGTTCCTTGAGCCTCTGGCTTGTTCATGCCTTCACTTCCTGTATTACCCAGAAATGTCTTTTTAATCTCTAATTCTCAATCTTTTCTTTAAGCTTCAGCAGTAGTACTACCTCCTCCATGAAGTCTCTGTTATTAGGTTGAGTTGCTCCTTGTGTGTGCTTATCATAACTCTGGCTTATCCCTGTCTGTATTTTTTAATTTAATAATAAGACAACTTTTATTAAACTGATCCCAAACCAGATTAACATTTTCTGAGTTTGAGCTGTGAGGAGTCAGGCTAAACATTTTGGAACACAAAAAGAATGAGACAATGTTGGGCTCAAGGATTTTTGGAGATAGTTTTTAGAATTTCCGTAATAGCTCGTGTAGTCCCTTGAGGCTGGATTTAATTTCTAGCAATAGGGAAGAGGCATCCAGTTGGGTCTCATCTATTAAGTAAGATGCATGGTTTTGTATATGGTTTTGTCTCTAATAAAACGAGGTCTGGGGTTTAGCTCAGTTGGTAGAGCACTGTGCTGCAGTCTCTGAGGTCCAGAGTTCGATTCTCAGCACCAGAAAAATGGGAGAAGGACCTGGCAATCCACTCCCAAGGCAATCCCGAAACAGTCTGCCATTGAAAACCCTATGAGTCGGATACCGACTCGACCGCAACTAACAACAACAACAAATAATAAAACGACAGGTTTTTTTTTTTTTTCTTTTTCTTCTATTTGTTTTCTGCACTCCAACTTCCCCCTAGGACTTATTGCTCTATTTTTTTTTTTTTAACTTAGTAACTAGTCAATGGCCAGGTGCCACGGCACACTCCTATAGTACCACTGACTCCAGAGGCTGAGGCCAGATTGCAAATTCGAGACCAGACAGGACCTGCACAATTTAGCAAGACCCTGTGTCAAAACAAAAAATAAAAAAGGGGCTGGGGGTGCAGCTTGGTGGTAGAGCACTTGCCTCACATGTGCATGGCCCTGGGTACAATCCCCCAGCACTGCACAAAAAAACTTAAAAAAATTAAAAAGACAACAAGACAGAAAACCCAAACAGACTGACCATGTCTCTCTCATTATTTTTCTCTAAGCATTCATAAAAACTGACAGATTTAGGCTGGGTGTGGTGACGCATGCCAATAATCCCAGGACTTGACTGAGGCAAGAGGATTGAAAATTGCATGCCAGCCTGGGTAAATAAGGAGATCCTGTCTCAAAGGAAAACAGATTTTATTATATAACTTGCAAACTGGCATCTCTGAATTACTTCCAAAAACATTTGTTATCTGTAACTACAATAAATTAAATGGATAATACCAGACAACTATGGGGAAGGGCAGTTTAAAATGGATACATTCTGGTTTACTTTACAATAACAAACCAACGATTCCATATTGACACACTTTTATGTACCTCCTATTTTTTTTCTCAACTTTTGATACTCTTCTGCAAATTAGTGAATGTGCGAAATTAGGAGCCAGAAGATATTAACAAGTTTCAATATCCTGCAATACAAAGTTACAAGAAAGCTTTAACAAATCAGTTACAATTACTTTATTTCTGACAAATTATCTTTTGCTTTGTTTACACAAAGGGTAAAGCCCTTGCCTAAGACTCACCAATGATTTATGATTGCCTTGATCAACCATAAGCAAACACCATAATAGGACAGAAATTATTTTTTATTATTTTATTTTTATTTATTTGTTTGTGGCAGGGTTTTGCCTTGAAGCTCAGCCTGGCTTAGAACTCCAGATCCTTCTAACTCAACGTCCCCACAGGCTAAGATTTTTTTTTTTTTTTTTTTTCTGTTATCCAACTGTATCAATGTATTCTGAAATTAGGGACCATTGGGAAAAAAAGTTTTTTTTTTTTTTCTTCAAAACAGCATCTCCAGAATTCTCTGTCCTTCCTGAGCCTCCGAAGTGATGGGATTAAGGCGTGTGCCATCATGCCCAGCAGGAAATTTTTTATTACTGAGAATTTTTAGAATTGAATTTGCTCTTTCTTTCTTTCTTTTTTTTTTCTTTGCATTACTGGGGATTGGACCCCAGGGCTTTGTGTATGCTAGGCAAGCACTCTACCACTAAGCTGTATCCCCAGCCTTTAATTTTTATTGTTGGTTGCTCCCCACACACACCCCTGGTGCTGGGGATGGAACCTGGGGTCCTGTGCATGCTAGGCAAACACTCTGCCACTGAGTGACACCCCTAGCCTCAGTTTTTAAAAGACAGGATTCATGCCGGGCCCAGTGCCACATGCCTGTAATCCCAGCACTTCAGAAGCTGAGGCAGGAGGATCAATGTGAGATGGAGGATGGCCTGGGACTACAAGTGAGAGCCTGTCTCCAAAACCCAGTCAGTCAATCAATCAGTAAAAAGATGGGACCAGAAATGCTAAGAGAGTGAAGATAAAGGCAAAAGGGAGAGGAGGTGGTTATATTTCTAAGTTTGAATAATTTCACAGAATCATATTAAACTGCAAGAGACCTAACCCTGACCTTCTGTGGATCATGAAAATACCCAGTGTTTACTCAGATCTGTGCTCCAGGTTTGGTTGCTTTGCAAGCCCCACAAGAGGTTGGTGAGTATGCCAGAGTCACCGATCTAGACTAAGCAAAACTAGGAGTTGAATTTTATTTGTTGAGCCACAAGCCCGAGAAAGAGGTGACGGGGGAGGTGGGGGGCAACAAGACACAGAGGGCCCCAGGCTTGGAGAGCCGTACTTTTAATGTGGGGGATCGTCTATAAGAGGCCAGCCAAGAAAGATGTGGCCTCTGGTTTGTGACAGCCTCGTCTCAGCTCCTTCCCTTCACTTGCCCTCAGCCCCAGCGCCCCTATAGGCTCCCTCTCCCTTTGATGTCCCTGCACCACCTGACCCTAGCGCTCAACCTTCCCAGCAGGGGGACTCCCCTCAGACAAGAGTCTCTCTCCGGCCTCTTCCATCAGTTTTTTTGGGGGGTCTCTCATCCTCCCTGAGGTTCTACGATCAGACCCTTCTTAAAATTCTGGACGTCTGTCCCATGCTTCGGATCCTCTCTCTCGGGGCCAGGCTTCCTCGGTGGGTCCCCCTTATCCCCCGCCCTCCGTCTGAGAGTCTCCCCTCCGCCGGGTCCTCTCGGCTCCCTTCCTCGGTCTCACGGGCTCCTCCGAGACCGTGGGGTGCCCTACTGGGTCTGGCGTCCCCGCCAGGCTCCTCTCTCGGTTTCCCGGGTGTCCCCTCTCAGTCTGCGATGGCCCCCCTCGACCTTGGGGATCCCCCGTCTCTCTCTCTCACTCGGTCCGCTGCGTCCCCACAGCCTCGCGCGCCAGGCTCCCGTACTCACCTCCCCTCCAGCCGCCGGCTCCTCAGAGCTCGCACGCGCCGGGCGCGGGGGCAGACCGCGCACGCCGGGCGGCGGCGACGCGGAGCCGCGCGCGCAGCGTGCGCGGTGACGTCAGTGCGCTGGCGGCGGCGGCGGCGGCGGCGGCGGCGGCGGTAGGGCTGTTTGTTCTGCTCTTCTGCAGCCGAAGAGCCGAAGCAGTGGCGGCGGCGGCGGCAGCGGCAGCTGCCGGCGGTGCCCGCGGGCGAGCGGGGCCTGTGAGCGCGGCGGAGCGGCGGGCGCGACGGGCGGGCCCCGGCGCCGCGCAGGCATCCCGGCGAGGGGGCGGCGGCGGCAGCGGGCGGCCGGCGGGGGTGGCGTGCGGCCTAGCGTCTCAGGTGAGGACCGGTGCCCTTCGGGGCGACGGGCGGCGCGGGGCGGGCGGCCGGGGCCCGCGTAACCTGCATTGCGTAATGGGGCCGGTGCGCCACCACCTACGCCATCGGCGCGGCGCGGGGGCGGGGAGGCCGGGGCGACGCGGGCTCGGGCCTGCGGGCAGCGCGCGCCGCTTGCGCCGGCTCGGGGCTGCCTGCGCCGTTGGCGTCGGGGCGGCCGGGAGGCTCGCGGGCGCCCCGCCGTTGGCGCCGCGGCCCCCGGGGCTCCGGCCGGCCGGCGGGGCGGCGGGGCGGGCGGGGGGCGCGGGCGCTGCGGCGGGGCGGGCGGCCGGGGGCGGGCGGGGGGCGGGCCGAGGCGCCCGGCACTTCCTGCCGCCGCCATTTTGTCAAGTGAGGAGGAGGAGGAGGAGGAGGAGGAGGAAGCGGAGGAAGCGGCTGCAGCGGGGTCCGCGGCGCGCCCGCCCCCGGTAAGTCCCGACCCGGACTGGCGGCCGCGCGCGCCTCCGTCTCCCGGCCGGTGTCCCCCGGCGCGGGTCGGGCCCAGCCTCTCACGTGGGCCGTGCCCGGCGCGCGCTCCTTCCGGCCCCTGGGTCCTCCTGCCCGGACCGAGGCAGCAGCGCGCCCCGGGGCTCCCCTAGCCTCGCTTTCCCGACGGCTCCGGGGCTCTGCTGGGAAACAGGGCAGGCCCCCCCCCGCCCTTGTGGAGGTAGCGGGCTGCCGCTGCTCGCCTGTCTGAAGACGGAGCCCCGGGGACGGAAAGGGGTGATCTAGGGGGCACGCCGGGGCCCTGGTGACCCACCCACCTCCAGCCTGGAAGCCCCCTCGCCGGGGGCTTTGTTTTGCTCCGTCTGTGCTCACCGGCGTCCTCGCTGGGGCCTCTTTTTATCTGCCTCTCGTGCGTGTCCCTCTGTGTGTGTGTGTGTGTGTGTGTGTGTGTGTGTGTGTGTGTGTGTTGTCGGTTTGGGGTGGGGACATAGGGGAGTTGTGATTCAGCGAAATAAAATGACCCCCCCTCCCACACACACGTACATCTGTACACACGGAAATAGCACAACTTCGCTGGGCCGTGATGCCCTCAGGGCCCGCCCTTGGATGGAGATGGGAAGTCCCACGTTAGTGTAGTGGACGGACGGTGTGGATACTTATGTTGAGACCCGTGGATGAGTCATGTGCCTCCGCTGAGTGACTGACCTCCCTTTTACTCGGTGCAACGCTTTTCTCCCCCCACCCCCTTGTAGTGTTACTTTAAGCCGCTTGTTTACTTGTTTATGCCTTGTGCAACCTGGAGAGGTGTATCGACTCAGCCTTCGGGTTCACTTCTGTGCGTGCATGGGGGATGAAAGCGACCCCCTCGGAGTCTGCCTCTTGGGAATTGAAATGTCTTAGCTGAACTTGAGAGGGCTCTACTAGTCCTTGGTTTTTTCTAAAAGTCACAGTGTACTTCTAAGCCAGTAGTTCTTTGGTGCTGTAATAATGGTTGGGAGATTTTTATCAATGGAGCTGTCAGGTTTTCTAAATTGTTAGTCCTTGGAATTTGTAGACCGTGGACATTGTATAGAAATCCATGCTCAAAGGATTTTTGAATGTGTTTTCAATTTCAAGAAGGTTTTGGATGGCACGATTTGTTTTATGACCTCGCCAGTAATTTAATACATTCCTTTTGGTTTAATTTGGATAGGGATTATCTTTCCACCAAGGCATTGTGAGTAAACAACCCCTTGCCCCCAAAAGCTACAACCAGGGGGAAGATAAACCTCTCAAATGGTTTCCATTGATCGAATGGAGGAGGAAAAGCCTAACCTGGTATAAAATGCATTGGTCCCTTGTTATCCACCTTAACTCTTAACCTGGATAGGCAACAAAGTATCCAAAGGTTGAAGCTGGTGCAAATCAGTCTCTCAAAATGGTTTTAGTCTTACCTGGAAAGAACCCACCTCCTTGTGTCATTTGCACATGCAAATTGCGGAAGATAAGGAACTTGGTCTACTGGTGAAAGTTAGAATGTGAACGTGACTAAAGATAGTTTGGATGTTCTGGGTGTCTTTATGTCTAGCTTGGAGGGCTGCAAGGGAAAAAAAAATAAGCTCAATTGCAGGAGAAGCTTTGGCCTGTTAGTAAAATTTCCACTCAATTATTGAATTGTTTAAAGGAAATTAGACTTTCTTCCAAAAGTTACCTTTTTGCTCCAGCTTTTGTGATCTTTCGTACAAATTGCACTTTTGCTTTTGGAGGTAGGGGAGAATGCAGTATTTTCTAGTTACACAATTCATGTTATTGAATGACTTGAGATTTACAGATTCTGAAGAGTGTGGAGTTATTTTTAAGCAAAAAACATTTGATGCCTCAGTGATTTGAAGATCCTGGGCTGTTAAATTTGCTTCCGACAACCCACTGTCATCGTCTGTCAAGATTGTGTGGATGTAAAATATTTTGATTCCTAATTTTGAATAATCTTGTAAAGTAGACAGTATTGGTTTTCTAAGAAAGGAAGAAACGGGTCCTGGTGGTGCATTCCTATAATCTCAGCATTTGAGAGGCAGAGGCAGGCCTGGTTGGGCTACACAGTGAGACCCCGTCACTCAGAAAAGCTTCTTATTGGAAACTGCTAGTGTTTCACAGTCGTTATGAATTTTAGTGTTTAGAAAAGACTAGACATTTGCAAGGTTAGAATTTTGGGGAATTCCTTGCTGATGCCGATATTTCACTTAATATATAAGATATATATTTGTAAAATATGAAATTGCTATGTTACTCCCCCCCCTTTTTTTTTTTTTTTTTTTTTTTTTTGCAGTGTTAGGGGTTGAAGCCATGGCCAGGCACTTGCATGCTTTGCAAGTGCTGTACCACTGAGCTGCACCTTTAGCCCATTTTTTTACTTTTTTGAGACAGAGTCTCGCTAAATTACGGAGACTGCCTCTGGTCTCAAACTTGGGATCCTCCTGCCTCTGCCTCCAGGGTCGATGGGATTACAGGCGTGTACCACCACACCCAGCTCTGTAAATTGCTTTTCTAAAAACCAGAATGTAAGTTCCAAGAGGGCAGGATTTTGTTTGGCTTTCCTACTCTTGTTTTCTGTTGTATTCTCAGTACCTAGAAGACCATCTTAATTAGTCTTTGAGTGAATAAAGTGAATTGGCCAAGTGGAATAAAGTAATTGACCAAGAATTTGGCATGTCCATAATATCAAATGCAAATAATTCCTTTTGAAAAATATTTTTAAAGCCTAGTATGGTGGCATATGCCTGTAATCCCAGTGATTTGGAAGGAGGAGGCAGGAGGATTGCAAGTTCTAGGCCAGAGGCAGACTCTGTAATTTGGTGAGACTCTGTCTCAAGAAATTTACAAAAGGGACTGGGGGTGCAGCTTAGTAGTTGAGCGCTTGCAAAGTAAGAGCAAAGCCCTGGGTTCGACCCCCTAGCACTTGTAGTAGCAGTGGACATAATGGGTCAGTGGTGATTTATAAGGAACCCGAGTTTTAAGTAAGATAACATTGAGGTCCCTAGGAATTGTGGTAAATTTATTAATAGTCCAGGCAACATTGCTTACAAAGGCTGCCATGCACTGTCAATTGTACATTTTCCTCTTAGCAGTTTGCAATGTGGTGAGTGGGTTTGGGCTGTGGTTCAACCCTGACCTGCAAAATGTATTTTAAGAGGGAGACGAAGTGGGTAATAAACATGTATGGGTAGTAACATTTCTTTCTTTCCTTTCCTTCCCCGCCCCCCCCCCCCCCCCCCCCCCCCCCCCCCCCCCCCCCCCCCCCCCCCCCCCCCCCCCCCCCCCCCCCCCCCCCCCCAGGGCTGAGGCTCAAACCCCAGGCTTATGCATGCTAGCCAAGTACTCTACCACTGAACTATACTCCCAGCCCCCTTTCTATTTTTTTATTTTGAGAGAGTGTCTCAATTGCACAGGTTGCCTCTGGCCTCAAACTCAAATCCTCCTGCTTTAGCCTCCCTAATTGCTGGGATTGTAGGCATGTGTTACTGGCTTCTGGCTGGGTGGCCATTTCTTAGTGTGAATCTCATGTTGTTAGTAAAAACTTTTGAAAAAAACATTGAACACATTGTTTATAATATTGTAATTTCATGTGTGCATCATCAGTCAATTTGCCTTCATAATTCATCTCTGAGTACTTATGAACAAGAGAAGACAAAAAAGTATTTTGTACAATGGTTTTGTTTTGGTATCTATAGTTTTTAATATATTCATTCCTTAGACACTTACTGAATATCAGTTATGCATAATTTGATGATACTTGTAAAATCTTATGAGACACCTTTTTGTTTTTAATCACAACTTTGAGATACAATTCACATATGACAAAATTATTAAGTCTTGGCGTATCCACAGAATTGTGCATCCATCACAACAGCCAGTTTTAGGACGTTTCCATCTCCCCACAAAGAAACCCTATATCCATTAGCAGTTATTCTTCATCCTTTCCCCTACCCCAGAACCCTTGGGAACCACAAATCTACTCTGTCTGTCCAGTTGCCTCTTCCAGATATTTCAGTAAGCATGTAGTATATAATCTTTCCTGTCTCTCTTTTTTCACCGTGCATAATATTTCAAAAGGTTCATGCCATCTGTTGTTGTTAGGTGCCGTCGAGTCGGTATCCGATTCATAGCGACCCTCTGTACAACAGGGGAAACACTATTGTCAGTGCTTTTCTGCTGTTCATAGAGTTTTCAATGGCAGATTAATCTTTGGGAGGGGGTTGCCAGGTCCTTCTCCCAAGCCTACAGCTTCTGGTGTTCCCAGGCAGTCTCCCATCCAGGCACTAACCAGGCCCGACCCTGCTTAGCTTCCGAGATCTGACTGGATCGGATGCCACAGGGCTATGGCTGCAGGCTACCTGCCATCTAGCATTCCTTTTTATGACCAATATCCTATTATATGGATATGCCGCATTTTATTTATCCATTAATCAGTGGTGGATATTTGGGTGGTTGTGACTTTTTGACTGTTGTATTGTTTCTATTAATGTGTACAAGTGGGTGTGTGGACATGTGTTAATTTTTCTGGGACAGATCTAGAAGGGGAATTGGCTAGGTTGTATGGTAACTATTTAATCTTTTGAGGATGAACAGTGAGTGACTTTAACTGTATTGACTTTCCAGTGCTTTTTACAGAAGGATTAAAAGAAAAGCTTGATGGAATGCAGTGTAACCGTTTAAATGAATGAGGAAATGGAAACCCAGAATGTCAGCTTTGTGACATGTTGTAGTATGATCTGGATGTTTTGATCCTTGTTTGGTATTTAAAAATTGTCTGTGCTTACGGAACAGTTTGAAATGCTGGTATATAGGAGACAGTCTGGAAGATGTACCCCAAATTTGTACTGCTGTTATTGTAAAGGGTGTTTTTAAAAATGCTTTTTTTCCCCCCAGTCTAAACAGCCTGCCAGCCTTTTATCAGGACTGCATCCACATGTCCCAGTGTAAGTGAAAGGATGTATTTCATTCTGAAGAAATAGATGAAACGTGAGTTCAGTGTTAGGGTTAAGCAGAGTAGCCATCTGTCCTTTTGTGTGTATGTGTGGTGCTGGGTATGGAACCCAGGGCTTCAGATGTGCTAGGCAAATGGTCTGCCACTGAGCTACACCTGCAGCCTTGACCTGTCCCATTCTTGTCTGTGCCCTGAAAGGAAATTGCATTGGCTGGTCCACCTCATTTGAAAATGAGATTGTAAGGGGTTTTTGTCTTTAAAAGTAGTGTGTGCTCATTTTAAAGAATTTGGAAAATACAGAATGTTAAAAATGATGTTAAAAGTTATCACGAGTAACAAAATCGGGTTGTACTCCCTGAAGGTTTTTCTGTTTTGTTAAAGTACTACATTGTCAGCATTTCCAAAAGTGGATGCTTGACTATCACACAGGTGTACCATAATTTCTACTATTTTTGGGCATTTGAGCATGATTTTCAAATTTTCTCTTTTTATCACTAGGAATAAGATCAGTAGATCAAAATGTGTCAGTATTTGAAAGCTTGATATGAATTATTTTTCCAAAAAGATTGTGTCCATTTCTTTAGTCAGAGTTGGGTAATGTTTGTGTGGTTCAGGTTTTTAACATTTTCCCCCCACAAATAACAGTTGTATGACAACAAAATATCTTGTCTTCAATGTGTTCTGAGGGCTTCTGAGAAGCACAGGTGTTTCTGGTGCTTGATCTTTGACCTTTCTCCCCTCTGCTGTCCAGAGTTAGACTTTGTTTTCTGAAATCAAGACTCCTGGCCCTGGGATGGGAGCCCAGTGTTATCTGAAGGCTCTAAGGAAGATGACTTAAGGATGGTGACTCTGCAGGGCTTGAGCAGCCTCTGGGCTTCCATTCCAATCCTGTCTCAGTTTTTGTTACCATGCTCCAAAGATTCTGATACCACCTTTCCAGCAAATCAGAGCCCAGTTTGATTCCTGGCCCCGCTGTCTGCTGTGTGACCTTTGGTCTCACCACTCCTGTCCTGAGCTCACTTGCCCATTTTTCAGATGAAGGTAAAAGAAGTGCCTCAAAGGGCACAGGGCACAGGTCTTGGCACCAGTGCAATGCCTTCTCAAGGTTAGCCACTGCTGTCATTGTCCAGAGTGAATAATAGAAATGGGAAGAGGATACCAGACATGTCACCAGCTCTACTCTGCCTTCCAGAGATGCTGTGTCTACTTTTAAGCAAGTTGCATGAGATCAGGAGTGGTGGTGACTAAAAAAGGGGTGGGGGATTGCTTCTTTTTACCTGATTGGATTAAGATTGGTGGTAATGGGATTAGTGGAAGTACAGAAGCTCTGGTGGTGCCCTGGGGTGTTTGCCGCAGAGCTTGGAGAAATGATCCAGCAGGGGCAGGCCTAAAATATAACGCATGTTATGAAAAGCTGGTTTTCCGAACAAAGGCATGGCCAGGAGGCAGAAAGCACTGGCAGGATGAAAGTTTTCCAGAGCACAGGCATGTCGTCTCTCCACACCTTCCCTGCTTCTTTTTGGCTCCAGTTTGAATTGTATACACATCTAGACTTGGTGAAATATTCTGGTTCCCTAGAAAGGTTAGACAGGGTGAACCAGGCTACTGGATGGGCCTCCTGACTAGAAGGCTGGGGTCTTGCTATTAAACTTCTGGCCTTTTCACCAAAAGAATCTGTTTGAGCCAGTAAGTCACTGTTCCTATGGGCTGTTGAGATCCAATTCCTTGTGTGAAATACAATGGAAGCATGTTTTTCTTTCAGAGATTAGTCAGATTATCTGAGTGTTAGCCTCAAAATTACAGAACTTGAGTAAGTTTGCCATTTGTTCTATTCAGTGTATGATGTCGTTAAAAATACTTCGTTTTACTTTACCCTAGGTAAAGTGATTTTTTTTTCTTTCCTATATTAGCTTGTTTGGCCCAGTGTGAGAAGGCTCTGGCACTTTGGACTGTGGCAAGCAGGGTTGGTTGGGTAGGGTGGAGCTGTGTATCAGAAAGGGAAATCTGTGTGAGCCTACTGCCAGTGGGCAGGCCCAGCCCTGCCCCCTTTTGTCCTTCACCTCAAGTGAGTTTTGTAATCTCTATATGCCTTAGTTCTGTCCTTTGTAGAATGGGATCGGTATTCCTAAGCAGTGACTTAGGTGGACAGAAGCAGCACCAAGTGGGTATTGGTGTGGGCTGCATACCTTACTGCACTATTAGGATGGCTTGGGTTGGGGAAGGTGGAAACCAGGAGTGCTTGCTTAGCCAAAAGGACTGTGAGTGTGAGCAGTTGTCCAGGCCCCCCCCCCCTTGGTCCCTGCTCAAGGCCAGTATTATTTGTTTCTAGCTGCTGTTACATCAAGAGACGTGGGCACAGTGTAGCCAGTGCCAGGGGAGAGCTGTTGTTAGGCTTGGTATTATGCAATTTCCAGAAATACCAATTAGTAATTCCCGCGTCCTTGTGTATGGCAAATGTCCCCAATTGTCCTACCTTAGGCAGTGCAGGTGGTTTGGCCCTGAAGGTTGTGTTTTGTGTAAAAGAACAGGAGGAGCGTGAGTTACATTTGGGTACTTTTTACATCTGGAACATTTTCCATGCAGTTTGAAGAAACATTTTGTGAGAGTAGATCATATGGCCAGGGCTGAAACAAGAGAACTACACGGAGTGTAGAACCTGCCAGCGCAGTAGTGCATACTAGCCTGGGCACCTGCACTTGGGCCACTGGGGGCAAACCTCATGTGCCTTGTGATCTCGGACCATCCCTCTACCCTACCAAGCCTCTTGCCTCTGCCTCCCAAGTTGCTGGGATTGCAGGCATGTTCCACTGTGCTGGGTCTGGATACGCTTTCTAGTAGCAGGTGAAATGCATAGGGTTTTAGTTTGGTCTCTTTGGTGTACCTGCTGCTTCCTAAAAACTTTGTTAGAGGTGAGGGTGGGACTTAAGGAAGTATGTAGTGTGATGAAGGTCTAGTCAGTGTTCTGAAATAAGTATAAAGAGTGTCTTGTTCATGTGTGCTGTGTGTAAGGAACTCGTCCTTTATTTTCATTTACTTTCCTCCCACCTTTTTAATTAAGATGACTTTGGTTAGGAAATGGCTGCATTAGTTAGATCTGTTCTTTGCAGTATAAATAATAAAACTAGTTACAGCAAGGGGCTGGGATTTAGCTCAGTTGGTAGAGCACTGCACTGCAGACTCTGAGGTCCCAAGTTCGATTCCCAGCACCATAAAAATGGGAGAAGGACCTGGCAATCCACTCCCAAGGCAATCCCGAAACAGTCAGCCATTGAAAACCCTATGAGGGTTGCTATGAGTCGACCTACTCGACGGCACCTAACAACAACAACAAGTTACAGCAAAAGGATATTTGTTAGCTGATAGTGGTGGTGCATGCTTGTAATTCCTAGCACTAAGGAGGTTGATGTGGGAGGATGGAGAGTTCGAGGCCAGCCTGGACTATGTATTGAGACCCTGATTCAAAAAACCAAAAAGTTAAAAAATAAGAAAATAGGAAATAATGAAAGCAAATCTCTTGGCTGATGTGATAAGGCTCAGGCACACCTGAATCCAAGGGCTCAAATGGTGACTTCTGAGTTGGTTTTGTAGCTCTCATATTGGGACCTCAAGGTCAAGAGTATCCTCCCAGTAGAGGTGGCAGAGGACTCTGGGTTGCATGGTTACCCATCCCAGTCAGGTGTAGAGTGGAATGCTGAGCCACCTCGCTTCAGGAAGGCTGGTCTCTCCTCTACTCACTCATCCCAAGCAGTAGCTCTAGCAGCATCTTGGTTGTTAGTATGAAGCATACTAGGTGGTATACTTGTTGAACAGACTCTTATATTAGAAGTAGAATGTGTCCCCTACCTTGACGCAAGAAAATTTTGGATGGCTGAATAAGGGAAACTCATTTTCTATAATAGGTTACAAACCAGAAGTAGTTGAAACCAGTTTAGCATGAGTTGCTCACGGAAAGGGTAAAGTGAAGCCAGGAGTGGTGGTATACATGCCTGCAATCCCAGCACTAGGGAGGCTGACACCAGAGGATGGTGAGTTTGAGGCCAGCCTGTGTTATGTATATAAGGAGACTGTCTCAAAAAGGGGAGGGGAAGCAAAGTGAAGGTAATAATGGCCCTGTGTATCTCAAGTCTGTAGGTAGAGGAGGAAATGAAAGATGGGATATCTTGAGGCACACAAGCTGCTGTGGGGGCTCTGGGAGGAGTCAGGCTGGGTGGACAGCAAACTCAGGCTGCATGTAGTAGGGCTCATTTTGGCAAGAAACAGCCCCAAGGGAACACAAGGATGAAATCAGCCTACACCATCAAGAAATTGCAGAAAAGTCTTGCTTTAAAAGCCAGGTAGAAGCCGGGCATGGTGGTGCATGCCAGTACTCCCAGCACTTGGGAGGCTGAGGCAGAAGGATTGAGGCAAGTTTGTGGCCAGCCTGGTCTACCAAGACAGCTTGAACTACACAGGGAGACCCTGTCTAAAAAACAAAAACAAAACAAAACCACCAGCCCTAAAAGTCAGGTAGGTAATAAGTGTCAGTAAATACTTATGGGAATGACATTGTAACAGAGGACATTTCAGTACACTAGATTCAGCTGTCTTCCATGCCTGCACAAGCTATAGTTGTAATTTTGTTGTTTGCTAAGCTGTTTCTATATTCAAGTTCTTGTAAAGTCTGCTGCTTGGCATTCCTCTAGTATTACAAAAGGCCTACTCAGATTTCCATAATAAAAAACAAGTGTTAAGCTCTACTATAGTAATTGTTTTCCTTATAGTTCTCACTGTTGGAAATATTGAGTCCTTTTAGGAGTGCAGAATTGAGAGTCTAATGGCCAAGAATTAGACCAGCCCTGCTTCTTGCTAGAGTATCTGTTCTTTAAGGGGAGGTCAGAGATCCCCGTGAGAATGTGAAGAATGTTGTGGATCCTCTGTAGAGAAAAATGGACATATGCATGTACATTGAACCCTAAAGACTCTCTAAGGAGCATTATCTGAAAAAGTCTCCTGGCTTTTTCCTCCTAGAGGGAGAAATTAAGACTCAATTTTGAAGACTTTCATGTACATTCTTCTTTGATGGGTATTTATAGATTTATGATCCAAAACCAATTTGGAGTACCCTTTTGGGATTAGCTTGTAAGTATCCACCAGGTTTCATAAAATCCTTGTTATCTGTGGCTCAGCAATGTTGCAACCTGCCCAGGTACCCTGTATTTCCCAACTTCTACACCTTGTGCTCTTTCATGGCCATGAGGAATTTCAGAATGGGCCAGAAGGGGTGTATTGCAGCATCTGCAGTTGAAGAAAGGTCTTTGTTCGGGGCTCTTCCCTATGCTGTTGCTCTTCATAAAACTGTCTCTAGGATTTGGTATTGGCCTGGGGCCTTTGCTGCAGAAGATAACCCCAATGGCCCCCCAGCCAGCCTGATCATTTATCTGATGATGTTGGATGTGGTAGATGGAGAAACTAAGATTTATGGCTGTTGCCTCCTGCATGGCTGCGCACCTGCTCTCAGATATGGGACACATGTACTTGAACCTGCAGGCCCAGGGAGAGGCTTGTGAAAAGTATTATTCTTCTGCATAACATGCTTAACTTCAGGAATGTTGACATGCTCCAGTAATATTGACATGCTACACCAGATGGTGTTCGAGATGCCACTCTACTCTCCTCCCCACATCCCTGTCTGGTGGAAGTAATAGGAAATAGAATACCATAAACTTGAATAATTCATACTTCAGTAATTGGGGCAGAGCCGAGTCAGAGGATAGAAAAGGATTCTTGATACTCCTAAGAATTCTGCCTATTACAAACTCCTTCATCCCTCCCTAATCTCCAAACTTTGAAGATGAAATTTGTATATGCTAATGCATATTTACCCTTAATCACATCATTCACTTACTATTGTTGGTGGCTTTAAATAATCTAATTTCTCTACTCAGTTGAATTGCAGTCTTATTGTACAGATGACTTGTTAACTTAAGCCGTTTTCTTTTCCTGTTCTGTAATTAAGAGATATCGCATATGTGAGTTTTGTAAAAGGTGGTGCAGGTTGCTTTCCTTTATAATCTTCATAAAAAATTACTTGGTTCTGGAGTGCTTTCAGTTATAGAAAGCTGCTAAGTAACGTGTGTGTGTGACAGAGAGACAGACAGACACACAGAGAGAGACAGAGAGAGAGGTGCAGGCAGAGACAGACATGGACTCTTCGTTTCCCTTTTGACACTAGGAAACCATTGAGCTCACAGAATAGCTGCCTGAAAATAGCACCACCTTTCTAGTCGTCTGTTTCAAGATAATAACTCACATGTTTTTGTAATCCCGGGAATGCAGTTTCGATTTACCAGTGCTGGAGGGGATTCTCGGTTGGGCCTTTTTGAGTTGCACTGCATACTGCCTGCTGCTTGCCTGTCCTCACTGTCATCTCATAGAACATCTCTCTGTTTGCTCTTGGTAACTGAGGTCTTTCCTTTGTACGTTCCAGAGCTGATTACCTCCTCTGGGCTGTAGCTCTTTCCACTTGTATTTCTGGGCCCCCAACCCGCATTGTTCACCTTAATGCAGTGATTATCTTTGATTGTTGACTCTGAAAAGTTCAGGGCTTTTGGTAAAACAGCTGCCTATGAATGGACTTCCCTGGAAAATTTAGAGCTACATTTTCTGAATGAGTGCTTGACCTCTCCTTTTATTTTTTTCTGTTACTTTACGCCTGTTCTGAAATGCCAGTCCTAAACATCAGCCACTCTGATTTTGGGGTCAGCATTAATGTTGTGGGGATCTGCAGTGGTGGTCCCTTTACTGCTGCAGGCTACCTCGCCAGGCTGTGAGCTTGAGCAGACCACTGAAGATCACTCCATTTTAGTGAATATTTGAGTGATTATTGTGCACAATGTTGTATTTGTAAGTTGCTACATGTTCCTTTGCCTGCAGCTGCACCACTGTGGCGTCCGATCCCATTAATTCTCTGAAGCTAAGAAGGCCTGGGCCTGGTTAATACTTGAACCGGAGACTGCCTGGAACACCAGGTGCTCTAGGCTTGGGTGAAGGACCCGGCAGCCCACTCCCAAAAGCCACCATTGAAAACCCTGTGAATAGCAGAGAAGCACTAACAATACTGTTTCTCCTGTTGTTCATAGGGTCGCTGTGAGTCAGACACTGACTTGATGACACCTAACAACAGCAATGTATTCCTTCATGGGGCTGGGGTTTAGCTCAGTTGGTAGGGTGCCACACTGCACTCTGTGAGGACCTGGGTTCAATCCCCCGTACTGCAGAAATGGGAGAAGGATGTGGCAGTCCACTCCTGAAGCAATCCTGAAACAACCAGTCATTGAAAACCCTGTGAGGGTCCCTATAAGTCCTAATGGACTCCATAGCACCTAACAGCAACAATGTATTCCTTTAAGGAGAAGGCCTTGCAATCCACCCACTCCTGAAACAATTCATCATTGAAAACCCTATAAAAAGCGAGAAGCACTGACAATCCGGACATGGCACAGTGTCAGGAAGTGTTTTATTCTGTTGTGGGTGGGTCGCTTTTGAGTCGGACCCAACTGGACAGCACCTAACATCAACATCAACAACAGCGTATGCCTTATGTCCTCAGAAGACAGCCTTATGGACTAGGTAGTAACATCATCATCTCTTTCTGACACACAAAGCAATACCTGGAGAGCTGGATCATTTGACAGGTTTGTAGGGTCACAGAGCTGGTTAGTGGAAGGGCCTAATTTACAAGCCCTGGACTGCTGTTTGTGTGCTGTGGGAGCAGGGAGTCCATCATGGGCAGCTTCAGTCTCAGGGAGCTTGTATGGTTTGCATGGTACATAATGTGCATGTGCCCAGGTAGACCTCAGAGAGACTTTCCAAGAAATACAGACAGTCAGTCCAGGAAGGAAGACACACACCTTTCAGCTCTGAGTGAAGGAAAGGAGCTAACCTGCAGGCTGGTCCTTTGGTGGTTAGAAGAGGGATGCAAAGCCCTGGCTGACTGATCTTTTCTGTTTTCCATTTTTCTCCCATCGTTTCTCCCCCCTCCTGTCCCCTCCCCTCTCCCCTCCCCCCTCCCCATCCCCTCTCCTTTCCTCTCCTTCCCTCCCCTCCAGTCCCTCCCCTTCCTCTCCCTCCCCCCTTTCCCTCCTCTCCCTTCTCACCCTCTCCCCGTCCCCTCTCCTTTCTGACAGTCTCTCTCCTTATGTAGTTTAAGTGGGCTTGCAGCTGTAGCCCTGTGGCATTCGATCCTGTCAGATCTCATCAGATCTCGGAAGCTAAGCAGGGTCGGGCCTGGTTAGTACCTGGATGGGAGACCGCCTGGGAACACCAGAAGCTGTAGGCTTGGTAGGAGGACCTGGCAACCCCCTCCCAAAAATCAATCTGCCATTGAAAACCCTATGAACAGCAGAGAAGCACTGACTATAGTGTTTCCCCTGTTGTACAGAGGGTCGCTATGAGTCGGATACCGACTCGATGGCACCTAACAACAACAACCATACTTGGGAGTTGAATCCAGGGCCTCACACATACTTTGTAAGTGCTCTACCATTGAGCTGCTCCCCTAACTCATTTTTAATTTTTTTATCTTGAGATAGAGTCTTATTAAGTCTCACAGGCTGCCTCTGGCCTTGAACTCACCATCCTCTTGCCTCCACCTCTCAAATTGCTGGGATTACAGGCATGTGCTATGACACGTGACTTCAAGTCTTCATTTTAAAGTTGAGAAATCTTGGGTGAAGCCACAGGCTTTTTATTTGGGAGAGGGTGGTCAAAATATGTAACAAAATTTACCCTCTTAATCTGTTCTGAATATAGAACAGTGTTTACTGTAGGTACACTGTTGTGCAGCACATCTCTAGAACTTTTTTGTTGCAAAACTGAAGCTTGTATTCATTGAACACAATTTTCCTCCTACCTCATTGTGGCAGTCATTCTTCTGCTTTGTACGAATTTGACTATGAGTGTGACTAGATACCTGGTGGAAGTGGAGTCAGATAGTATTTGTTTTTGTGACTCATATTTACTTCACGTAGCATGGGTATTCCTCAGGTTGACTCATGCATCAGAACTTAATTCCTTTTAAAGGCTTAATAATACTCCATGGTATGGATATACCACATTTACTTAATCCACCCATCTGCTGGTGGACATTTGAATTGCCTCCACCTCTTGGCTTCTGTTAATAATGCTGCAGTGAAGCTGGGTGTGGTGGCATACACCTGTAATCCCAACATTCAGGAGGCTGAGGCTGGGAGATTGAGCAAGTTCCAGGGCAGCCTGGGCAACATAGTGAGACCCTGCCTCAAAATTAAAGGAAGAAAGAAAGAAAGCTTCAATGAATAGCCACTTGCCTTCTTTGTGAACGCAAGCTAGAACTAGGAGTTTGAATGCAGAAGAAGCCTGCTGGTGGCTGCAAACTTCTCCGTATCCCGTATGCACATTGACACTGATTTAGGGTTGGGAGATTTTATTGTGAAGCTGTGAAAAGTGTACCCAAATGTGAAGGAGATGGTTTGAACCCTGGCACCCTGGCGTCCATCCAGGTGTCTTTCAGGGCAGCCTAAAAGAAAAGACAACTAGTGCCAGATGTGGTAGTGCATGCCTGTAATCCCAGAACTCACGTGGTGGGAGCAGGAGGATACTGAGTTTGAAGCCTGCCTGGGCTACATAGTGAGATTCAGAAATCCTAGGGCTGGTGAGTGTAGTTTAGTGGCAGAGTGCTTGACTGGAATGGGCAAGGCTCTGGAGGGGAAAAAAAAAGGCAGCAACTGGTTAAAGATGGATTAGACCCCACCCTCCTTCCTCACTTCCCAGGGTCTCCTCCTGTTAGTTGCCTCACAGTTCTACTTTCTGACACTAACCCACTTAACACCACAATTGCTGTGGAAAGTAGTTTGATTTCAGTAGGGATCATTCTGAAAAGCCTGAGTCGGGGTAACTTAACATTTCTGAATGCACTTTTCAGTGTGGCCATGTTGTTCTTTGTTAGGTGCCGCCGAGTCGAGTCCGACTCATAGTGACCCTATGTATAGCAGATTGAAACATTTCCCAATTCTGTGCCAGGCTCATGATTTTATTTATGTTTAAGCTCATTGTAGTAGACACTGTGTCAGTCCATCTGGTGGAGGGTTTTCCTTTTTTCATTGACCTGCCATTCTCCCAAACACGATGTCTTTTTCTAGGAATTGGTCACTCCTGACTACATGTCTGAAATATGTGAGACGCAGTCTGGCCATTCTTGCTTCCAAGGAGCACTCCAGTTGCACTTCTAGGACAGATCTGTTGGTTTTTTTTGGCAGTCCATGGTATATTTAGTAGATGTCTCCAGCACCATAATTCAAAAGCATCAGTTCCTCTCCTGTCTCCCTTGTTCAATGTCCAGCTTTCACAACCATATGATGCTACCGGAAATACCATGAGTCAGGCACATCGTCGTCTTCAATGTGGCATCTTTCATTTTCAACTCTAAAGACATCTTTTGCCACAGCTTTTTAGTGGCTTAATTTTTGAAATGTTTTAAGCCATAGAGGCCCTTACCAACTCTTGAGCAGATACAGCAAAGGGAAGAAGAGCCTCAAGCAATAAACACTAGTATTGGTAAGCTCTGCCTGTGTAGGTTGTGACTGACTTGAACAACTTGGATTGCTTTGTCATCTTCTCCTGCCCAGTGAATATCAGGCCTTGGAAGGGCAGCATGGAACCTCAGAATTGAATACTACTCTACAATTTGCTCCCCTAGAAGGACATATCTTTGATTTTTCCTTCCTCCCCCTTCCCACACACACAGTTTGTATCCTTAAATGAGACTGTAGATTAAATCAGTTGAAGGATATTTTGGTTGTTTCCTGTTTGGGACCCTTAGGAGTAATGCTCCTGTGAGCATTCACATACAAGTTTCTGTGTAGAAACATGTTTTCCTTTCTCTTGGATATATACCTAGGAGTGAAACTATGGGTCTTATGGTACCTGTGTTTAGATACTTTTCGGGGAACTGTCAGACTGTTTTCCAAAGTGACTGCCCCATTTTACATTCCTACCAGCAGAGTTTTCAGTTTTTCCACATCCTTGCCAATACTTATTTGTCTTTTTCATTACACCAGAAATTCTTTTTAAACCTGCCAGAAGCTAAAGAGTGTTTTGTTACATTTCTTTTAGTTTGTTTTGTGTTGAGATGGGGTCTCAATATGTTGCCCAGGCTCCTCTGGAACCTCTGTGCTTAAATGATCCTCCTCCCTCAGCCTCTGGAGCAATGGGACGAGAGTTGCATGCCACCATTTCTGGCTTGCTTTTACTTCTTAACTCCTCCCTTTTAGTCATTGTTTTGAGCAGCAGTTGCAGGAAAAGTAGTTGTGCACTGGTGGGGCGTTGTTTTCATTTTTGGTTTTTCCTTTTTTTCCCCTAAACTAAGGTCTCACTATGCAGCCCAGGCTGGCCTCAAACTCATGATCATCTTGCCTTAGCCTCCCAACTGCTGGGATTATGCTTGCTGTTAGGTGCTGTCAAGTCTAATTGGACTCATAGTGACCCTGTGTACAATAGAACAAAACATTCCCCAACACTGTGCCATACCTGGTACTATGTCAGTGTTTCTTTGCTATTCATAGTTTTTCAGTGGCTGGTTATTTGGGGATTGTGTCAGGAGTGGGCTGCCAGGTCCTTCTGCCAATTTTTGCAGTGCTGACCATCAAACCCAGAGCCTCAGGGAGTGCAGAACAGCACTCTTCTAACTGAGTCAAACCCTGCTGGGATTATAGGTGTGCCCTAGGCTCCTAGCTTAAACTGTTGAATTTCAAGTCTGTTATCATGAGAATTATTTTGTGCATGCTTTTATTCAAGTAGGATTTTAACGTTTTTAGTCAAGGCAGTGCTGAGACCTTGGGGTAAGATCTGCCATGACCAACTCCATTACCTCTGCTGCTTGTATGTTCCTTTTCCTACTTTATTTCCTTATTGTTATGAGTTTTTCATTTTGTCTTTTTCATTTTGTCTCAGTTGCACGTACTTGTAAACAATACATTTCTTAGTTCTGTTGTGCTGAAGCTTTATATCAGTGACAGTTTAACATTTGCAGACTTGAGCCACTTCCTTGTTTACAGTTCAGCCATATTGCTGTAGGCATAAGTCATTTGTTTTCACTGAAGAGTGAATGTAGGAGTTTATTAATTTTTGTATTGATGAGCATTTGGGTTATTAGAGTTTTTAGTGGAGGGTAAAAGAGGCACCATCAGGGGAGCAGTGTTGCTGTGAGCATTCTGTATGTGTGCATGCACCTGAGATGTGTACGGGTTTCTCAGCAAATGCCCAGGAATGGAATTACTGGGCCTGCAGGGATACCCTACTGCCGAATTGTTTTCAAAGCAGATGTAGCAGTTTACTGTCCGACATTTTAAAATATTAAATCACGTTTTCACTATCATTAGATTAATAGATGTAATTTTTTGCTTGATAGATACAAAATGTCGTTGTGACTTGATACAGGGCAATGCAAATTAATGAGGCTGAGCATCTTGTGCTTATTCTTCATCCTTATTTGAAATGCTTGTTTCCTTCTTTTGCTTATTTTCTTTAAGATTGTGTTTTAAAATTGATTTTCAGATCTTTGTAGAATCTGAGCAGGCAATAAAGCTCTTTGTGCCCGGTGCCGTGGCGCACGACTGTAATCCCTCTGCATAACTTAGGCTCTGTTTCAAAAAGAAAAAAAGGAAAAAGAAAGAAAAAAAAAAAAAGGGACCGGGGGCACAGCTCAGTGGCCCAGCACTTGTAAAGCATGCAGGCGCGAGACCCTGGGTTCAACCCCCAGTACCGAAAAAAAAAAAAAAAAAAAAAAAAAAGTAAAGCTCTTTAAGCTCTTTGTAGGTAATAAATTTTGCCAACATCTTCCCCTGGTTTGGTTTCTCACCCTAACCCCCACCTTTATGATCTCTTGATGAACAAAAGATCTTAATTTTAATATACATGAATTTATTTCTGGTTTGTGGTTGATGAGAACACTACCTTGAAGGCAAATATATTCTGTAGTTTGAAAGTTATACAGTTTTTGCCTTCTCAGTTTATGCCCTTCATCCATCTGGAAATGATTTTTGGGTATAGGATGAGGAGTCATGCAGACTCTAACTCTCTTAGGGGCTTGTGTGACCTCAGATAAATTATTATTGTTCTAGCATCAGCTTTCCCTGAAATTCTAGGCCTTATGATGTGCAAGATTCTCATGAGGTTGAAATTCAACATAGGGACACATTGAGTTCCATGCTTCAGTAGGCATTCAGTAATTGTGTCTTGGTCTAAGTCCCAACTGCATTCCCTAGCATGTGGACACTTAGAAAAAGTTGACACTTACTGGGAAAATTGCTGCTAGTACAGTGCCTGCCAACTACTACGGGCATCATGGCTAGACTGTGTTTGGCTGCTCAGTGAATCCCCTGGTGGGGAGCTGGTGTCCTGGAGAGTATATGGCTGCTTGCAGAGCTTCCTTAGTGCAGGCAGGTGCTCAGTCCTAGAGCTGGTTCCACGTGATGGCGGATGAATTCTAGAAATGAAAGCAATAAGGACTTCTTATGTCCCTAGGGCAGTCACAAGGCTGAGTCCAGACACTGCTCACTTAACCCTCCACTTTCGACTAAGTTAGGGAGCCTTGCGGCATTGGGTAGAGCTCAGCCTCTTGGGGCAGAAATGCTGTTTGACTGCCAGTGACCACATGTGCAGACACACTGTGTGTGTTCCTGTGGGCAAACAAACAGACGGCTGGGGCTCTGGTGGTTGGCTTTGTGTCACAGCACATTTTCTCTTAAAGACTTGTGAAGGAATCAAATGGATTGTGATTATGTGGTAGTTTGAAAGATGTAGGAAGTTGGAGAGGCTTTGAGTCTAATTCTTGAGGAGAGTAGTGACCATGAAGTATGGGTGGACATTTCTTTGTGTGCTCTGAGTTCTTTCATCCTGCCCTTGCTAGTCAGATGTCAGAATGAGGGCTTCAGATGCCCAAAGGATGTCAGCTCCTGTGGTTGCTAATAGAATTTTTTATGGATGTTCTTGTTTTTGTTTTTGTTTTTTTTGTTTTTTTTTTTGAGACAGCATCTTCTGACCCACATCTCTCAATATGCACGAGAGTTAACTCAAAATGCATAAAAGATCTCAACATAAAACCAGAAACTTTAGAACTTATAGGAGACAGCATCTTGTTATGTTGCCCAGGCTAGCATCAAACTTGTAAATTCTCCTGCTTTAGCCCCCCAGGTAGCTGGGACTATGGGTACATGGCACCATACCTGGCCTTGGTAACTTTTGAATTAAGTGTTTTGTTCTGTACCTTTCACAGCAGGGAATGTAATAATTAGTCATCAGATGGTTGATGATCCCTTTCGGCACCCTGTAATGCCCATACCTGAAAAACTGGAAATATTTTGACATAAAACAGCTGGGGGCTGCTTGTTTGAGCTCTGGCCTATAGCGATGGGATAGCAGCTATCACATCACAGTTAAAGGTGACAGATAAAGTGTGTACACACAGTGTCCCGTCAGAATGCTAACTATGAAGGGAATTTTGATTGTAAGCCATCCTGTGGGCTTGTCATGAAAATAAGTGTTAAAGATGCGAGGCAGCCTTTTCTCTAGCCTTTTTGTATTTTATAATGGTGGTTGCATGTTTTATTATTTTGCGGTACTGGGGGTTGAACACAGGGCCTTGCACATGCTTTGCAAGTGCTATACCACTGAGCTGTACCCCCAGCCCATTTTTTATTTTTTCTTGAGAAAGGGTTTCACTAAGTTACGCAGGATGCCTCTGGCCTTGAACATATGGTCCACCTATTACAGGCATGCACCATAGTGCCTGGCTGGTTGCATGTTTTAAATATAAGAGCTCAGTCCACAAATGGAATTATCCTGTTTAATGCTCCTTTTTTCCTCTGAACCTGAAGATGTTCTGCTGTCAGGGGCCCGTAGGGAAGTTTTGTGGCCGTGTGCGTGCGTGTGTGTGTGTGTGTGTGTGTGTGTTTGGAGACAGGAGCTCACTGTGTACTCAGACTGGTATTGAACTCCCAGACCTTCTGCCTCTGCCTCCCCAGTGCTGGTATTGCAGATGTGCCACCACCAAGCCTAGCCTAAAACCTAATTTATTTATTTATTTATTTATTTATTTATTTTAGTGGTACTGGGCCACTAAACCTAGGGCCTTGCACTTATTAGGTAGGCTCTCACTGTCACTGAGCTATATCCCCAGCCTTTAATTGCTGCCTAGGAGTCCTCATTCTCTCCCCCTGTATGCAGACATAAATATCTTTGCTAATTTGAGATATAATCAACACTTAAAAATTGGGCCAAGGTATTACAGGAATCATTAGTGTGAAAAATATTCTGAACAGCAGCTTTGCTCTATCAGCACAAATGAGTTAGCTCAAAAGATTAACTGTACATTAAACACTCTTGAATAGCTGTGTATCAGCTTTCAGCTTCTGTGAGCTAGGAGTAGCTCCTCTTCTCCAGTGGGTATGAATGCAGGGTTGTGCAGTCCACACACATTATTTATTATTGTTTAAGATTGATGGTATTGCCAATTAGTTCTCCCAGATGTAAAACACAAATCACCAGAATTCATCCTTTCCCTTAGCTAGGCCTTCCTTTCAGAAAAGATCTTTATAATTATTAGCTGTGTGGCGAGAGTGTTTTAGTAGCTCTTGTTTTGGAGGAGCTCCCAGTCTCTACACAGGGTAGATGGGTCATTCCAGAAAGTGGAATAGTTTGCACCCCCTGCACCCTTCCCAGTTTTTGTGATTGAACACATGCAGCACTTTACATACATCAAGCACTATTTGCAAGCTGTGAATTTGGGAGTTCTTTATGTATTCTGGATATAAATCCTTTATAAGATTAAAAGTTTGAAGATATTTTCTGTGAGACTTTTTTGCTTAAACAACTATGAGTTTTTGTATTTTCTGGGTTTTAAATGTGTATCTTTTATTTATTTATTTTTTGTCTACAGATAATGCTGCTTCTTCCTTACTGGTGGATCTCCTTCCTCACCCATGGATTCTTTTCTTTTCTCTCTCAGTACTGAGGGGCTGAACCCATGGACTTACCCATGCTAGTCAAACACTCCACCGCTCAGCTACACTCCCCAGTCTCCTTTTTATTTATTTATTTATTTTTATTTTTATTGAGACAGGATCTCCAAGTTGCACCGGCTGCCTACAGCCTTGCACTTGCAATCCTGCTTTCCTAACCTCCATAGATGGTGGGTTGTTTGTATTCCTTCTCTTTTTCTTTCCAGTACTTGGGAGTTGAGCCTAGACTTGCACATAGTTTGCAAGTGCTGTACAACTGAGCTGTTGCCCCCCGCCCCCTTTTCTTTTTATTTTGAGACAGGGTCTCACTAGTTACACAGCTGCTTCTCGCTTTATGCTTGTCATCCGCTTGTCATCCTCGTGCCTCTGCCTCCCAAGTTGAACACACAGTTTCTTTCTTTCTTAATCTTTCTTTCTTTCTTTCTTTCTTTTTTTTTAAGTTCCCAAGTGATTTTTTGAAGGCAGGGATGAAAGCCACCAATTACAAGCTTTCTTCAGAGCAGCAGCTGGGGTTTTTTTGTTTGTTTGTTTTGTTTGTGTTTGCTTGTTTATGAGCGTTAAAAAGGTCTAAGTGGTTGAGATGTGGAAGCAGGTACTGTAAGATAACACTGGAATGTCCTGCTCTGCTCCTCTGAGTGATGGGAGTTGATTGCTGCAGCCTTGTCATGGGGAGAAGGAAGCAGAAACATTATCCCCCAGAGGCCACTCATGCTCGGCCACCACAGAAACCATGGAAATGTGTCCCTTTTCTGTGGGCCTCTCAACATATGTTCGTATTTGAGCTCTGCCTGAGACGGAGAATCAATCATTAGCTGCAAATTGTGTGAACCAGTTCCTTAACTGGAATTGGCAGCTAGGCCTGGACAACTCAAGTTCTATCCACATACTCCTTCATACCATCCCTGACCCTGCCAAAGGACTCTGGAGTTGATTACTGTGCTGACTGGGCACCTTTGTCACTGCAAAGAATTGGGTGACTTCCTGTGAAAGTGACTGAACTTTTCAGGAACCACTAGTCTGATTTAGGGGAGGCTTTTTTGGTTTGGTTTTGGCAGTACTTGGGGGTTGAACCCAGGGTCTCATGCAGGCTTTGCAAGCATTCTACACTGAGCTACATCTCCCAGCCCATTTTTTATCTTGAGGCAGGGTCTCACTAAGTTATGCAGGCTGCCTCTGGCCTTGAACTTGTGATCCACCTGCCTCCACCTCCTGAGTCACTGGGATTACAGGCAAGAGCCACTGTGCTCAGCCTGGTTTTATTATTTTGAGATATAGGGTCTCACTGTGTAGTCCAGGCTCACCTGGAAATTGTATGTAGACCAGGCTGGTCTTGAACTCATGCAGTTCCTCCTGCCTCAGCCTCCTGAGTGCTGGGATTACATGTGTGTGCCACCACGTCCAGTGTAGTGTGGGGAGAGGGCTGTGTCCATTCATTGCATAATGATCACCTTTTAATGGACTCATGGGGCCTCCTACCTTAACACAGATGGTGGGTCACAAGTAGGTAGCACCTGACCAGAAGAGCCTTTTTCCTGCCCAGCATGGATAGCATTGCCTACTTCTGTAACTTGGAAAGCCTGCCACTCAAGACTGGCAGTTGTGGTAGCTGAGTGTGTTTGTGCCACAATCATCTACTTCTGCAAGTATTGTGGGGTGGGTTTAATGGGAGAACAGCTCTGTACCCACATAAGCAGGCAGTTGCTGTAATGCTTCTAGGGCATGACCTCCAAAGTTGCCATCAGGATGTTCCGGCAATTACCCCAGTGCTGGGATCCCAGGAAATTAACCTGGGTTCCTTGGGGATCTCTTTATGGGACTCATTTTCTTTCTTTAGGCTTCAGAAGACAGAATGATTGGGCATTCTTTCTATTAAGTTGATTTTCTGGTTGTAGGAAGTAGATTGTTATTTTGATTTAGCTAGCAAGTTGTTAGGGAAACTATATAGTTCTTTTTATCTTTTTCAGGGCGGGGTGGGAAGAGAAGAATATGTTGTTGTTAGGGCGATCAAGTTGTATCATAGCCACCCTCATAGGGTTTTCAATGGCTATGTGTTTTGGGATTGCCTCAGGAGTGGATTGCCACTTCCTTCTCCCATTTTTTTCTGTTCTGGGAATCGAACCTGGTACCTCAGAGACTGCAGACCCGTGCTCTACCAACTGAGCTAAATCCCAGAAGGAATATGACCACAAGCTTTTACATTAAGAATGCAAAGAAAGCATTTAGTTCTTTTCTTGAAAGCCATTTGAGTTAACCACAGTTTTGTACAAACTCAGCCAAGATTTAGGCAAAAATAAATCAAATAACCTAGCAATGGTTTACAGTCATTATTTCTGTTTGTGGAAGTCTAGCCCTATTTGGATGAGTCCACCAATAAACCATTTTTGGTAGTGAAGTCCCAACTGGGTTGAGAGTAACAGGGCCTTTCTCACAATTGTTGGCTGCTGCATAAGTTGGTGTGAGGCAGCCCACCATGTCATAGCACCTAGTGATCCTGCCAGCTGGGGACACTGCTGGTTGTAACTGAACTTCCTGTGGTGTTTCCCTATTTGCTTCACAGATGAGATTGCAGAAATTTCTGAGATTGGGGATGGGAACACACATAGGCAGCACCTCTTCCTCAGTACTGCTGGTCCCTTGGGAGCCCAGGGTGTTTGGGTTTCCTGGGCTGTGTCCTTGTATACTACTGTTACCATCTCACCTGCTACTTTCTGTCTCTTACATCATCTCCTGTGATGTGGGTTGGCCTGTAGAGAGGAAATGAAGATTCTCCTACTTGAAGCCCACAGCTGCATTCCCTTTTTGGGGTTAGGTGGGACACCCCTGCTAGACCTTATCCCTGTGCAAAGGCAGATCCCGAAGCAGACCAAACATCAACATGCCCTGAAAGAGATCCCTTATGCAAATATAAAGTTCCTTGTACTTGTCCACTAGACACAACAGAGGTGTAGGAGTATGTCATGCTTTGGCGAGTAAAAGGCTTGAAAAGCAACTGAAGCCCCCCTCCAAGGTAATTTAAAAACTATGTGAAGACAGATTCCACGGCCCTCACCCCTTCTTTGTTTGGTTTGCATATTTTTTTTATTTGGGAAGATAAGGAAGTAGTATATTCCATCTGGTATTTTCTTAGCTACAGAAAAGAAGAAAGCTCTCAGTAAGTTTAGGCCTAAGGAACAGCTTGGGAAGCTTTGCAGTCTGTGTGGCCTGGTCACCAGGAGGGCTCAGGGCTCCTGGGCTCTTTGGACATAGGTGGGTGTGGTAAAGAAGACCATGCTAGACCTGGCTGCCATACTGTGTCTTTTGTAGAGGTGGTGAGGGCTGCTACTATTTGATATCCTATAATTACCTATGTGTTTGTAGGAGGAGAAGGATCTTACTTTTATTATTTTTTAAAAATCAGCTTCTAGAAGCTATGCTGACAGCTTTTACATATGTTCTTTTGTTTAGTTCTTATACAAAGTAAATGTTACAAAATTCCCCCTTTCGGCTGAGGTGACTGCCCAGGCCCACAGGGGCAGGATCTGAACCAGGGTCTTGCCGGTTCTGAAGCATGTGTTTCATTGGGAAGGGGAGTTCACCACTGTCAGAGATCATCCCGCCTACACCCACAGAGAGAGAGAGAGGAGACACTATAACTGCGCTGAGAAAACTAGAGGAACATGTTGACCTTCAGTATGGAGGAGTCTCCATCAGCACACTTCCTTTGTTAAGTAGATTTTCAGAGGATTTAGAGTAAATTGATCTGTCTCCCTTTTATGCCCTAGGAGTTTCAAACTCAACCTAAAGCTCTGTGGTTGGGCAGGGTAGTGATTCAGAAACTCAGTGTGGTTGGGAGGTCAGGAGATTTTGTGCATTAGGGTGCCTCCTCACACCTCGCATTGGTTCTGTTGGTGCCCCATTCACTTTAGCAGCCATGATGCACCTTGTCACTGCTATCTGAAGATACACTGGCTGGTCTGTAGGCACTGCTGATCTTTGGGGCGGGGTGGAGGGCTCCATCCCCAGGCTTTGGATTGTGTATGACTGTGAAGTGTGATTAATTTCTGGCTTTTTTCAAACATTCATTGGAACCTTTCCATCTGCCAGGCACTCACTCAGTGCTATCCATACCCATGTGGAACTTGGAAGAAGAGGAGCAAACAGGATTACAGTGTCACAGTGTGGGAGGAAGGTGTTGGTGCTTGTAGTTTCTAATTTCAGGTGTTTGTTGCTAGTATATAGGAAAGCACTAGATTTTCAAGTATTACTGTATCTGCACCCTTGCTTCTTAGATCTAGAAGTTTTTTGTTGAATCCTTGGTATATTCTACATAGATCATCTTGTCCTCTCTAGTTTTCTTTCACCTCAGTTTGTTTTACTGTTGCATTCATTAGGAATCCCAGTGCAATTTAAGGACATCTTTGTTCCAGATCATGGGTGCAAAGCACCTGGTTTCTCAAGTGTTGAGTAGATCTTGTGATTGTGATAGGACAGAATCCCACAGGAGTAGTTGGGAAGGCGACTTGAGGTGAGCAGATGGGGTGCCATGGAGGCCTGGCATATTCAAAGGAAGACATCTTACAGCATGCACCACTGCGAGAGAGATGGGAGACCTGGCTAGAGTCTTTGGGCTGTTCCTGTTTGCCTGGTTCCCTGAGGCACCAGGGATGTAGTCTGCAAAGATACCGGACCCACACCCGGCATCCCCAGGCTTCAGTGGAAGGTGACATGGCTTCCTTCCGCAAACTGGTTCTCTGGAGTAGACAGGCTCTCCCCAGCTTCAGCTTTAACTATATGGTTTATTTCCTGGGCTGTCGTCCCCCTTCACAGAACCTCTGATTGGTGGCAGACTTGTTAGGTGCTGTCAAGTCGTGTCCGACTCATAGTGACCCTTACAGGGTTGTCAATGGCTGTTTTTTTCTGGGATTGCCATGGGAGTGGATTGCCATGTCCTGCTCCCCTTTGTGCGGTGCTGGGAATCGAACTTGGGACCTCAGAGACTGCAGAGCAGCGCTCTACCAACTGAGCTAAATCCCAGCCCTGGTGGCAGACTAGGAAATTATAAATGGCCCAAAGTAGTAGTACAGTGTTGAGTGTTGAGACAGTTGGAAACAATCAAAGCTGAAGCGTAGTTTTATTTCCTTTTTGCTGCTACTTTGCTCTCTGAAGGGCCTCTCGTGCATGGAGCCTGGTGAACTTGCCCACCTTTCACCATCCTTGACTGCCCTGCTGTCTCACCAGTCAGGGCCCAAGTGCCCCGCAGTTGTTCAGCTCTCAGGTCTGGGATGTCAGCCAGGCCCTAGAGCCCTAGGCTCTAAAAGGATCAACGATTCTGTTCATTTTGGATTAGTCCTGGCACCCTGCCATCATTTACAGTGTTCTTCCCTGGGAACCCAGCAGAGAAGGCCCAAGAATTGGCTCGATGAGCCTTTGGAAACATGAGCCTGCCCTAGGTTGCTGGCTGCCTGTGGTATATTGAGAGAAAACTTCTGCAAAGACAGTAGAAAGCAGGGAAGAGATCAGCCCTGGATTTCTGAGTCAGTTCTTTCTGTGTCATCCTGCCCACCCTCCCTAGGCAGCAAGAGCTAAGTTTCAGTTACGTTCAGTGCTGGCAGCAGAAGTCACATAGAATCATTCTTCTTCTCGTGCCCGTAGTTTTGGAGTGAAGAGGAAACCAGTGGGTCCAAGAAATGTGCTCTGCATGATGATGTTTCCAGCTAGCTGAATAGGGATCTGCTGGAGTCTTGCTTCAGCCCCTTATCAGTTACAGCTGTAGGAAAAGAACACTTCACTTTGGTGTTACCATGTATGTTTTTACTCAATGCAGAAATGTTTTAGCTTCAGATTATGAGAAAGTTGCTGTGAGTTACATTTGTGAAAACTCAGTCTTCTGTTATGTTCCGGCATGGTGGTGTTTTTCGATTTTTCTTGGTTATGCTGTGGTTCAAAATCATGGCTTGAATGTTAGGATAACTTGGGGCGCTTTAGAAAATCCCAATACTTAGGCGCGCACGAGGGACCCTTTTCATCAGAATTTCTGTTGGGAGGGGCCCAGTCATCAGTATTTTTTTAAGGTGTCTCAGATGCTGTCATCTGTTTGATTCTGCATACTGCTGCTTCATACTGCTAGGTCTCACACTGGATCAGGAGCTGAGTGCTGCGAATCCAGAAGCTGCATATGGTCTTGTGAGAGAGACATGTCCTGAGCAAGTTGCCAGACTCTGTGTGCTAAACACTGTTTTATATCTGCTCCTGGATTTTTACTGTACTGACTTCATCGTAGAGCACCACCGTGTTAATCTGAGGATGGAGAGAATGGTAGTCTGGTTTAGTATGGCCCAGTTGACTGTTGGTGGCTATATTTGGGTCCTGATGAAATCTGGGAAGTGGGATCCTGAGTACCCTAAGTTCTAAAGTTATTTCTGCTGGTTATATAAGATAGAAAATTTTCTTGAAACAAATGAATGACTTACCAGAAAGAATGTTTGTCTTAAGGTAAAAGTGGGCATACCTTTATGAATACCAGCAGTGTAGCACTATTCACAACAGCCAAGAGGTAAGACAGGTGTGGTGGCGCACACCTATATATAATACCAGCAGTTTGGAAGCTAAAGTGGGAGGATTACAAGTTTGAGGTCAGCCTGGGCTACACACACCCTGTAAATAAATAAATAAGCAAGTCAAAAGATAGAGACAACATCAGATGTCTGTCTACAGGACAGGTGAATGGGCACACAAAAATGTATGTACATACAGTGGAGTAATATTCAGCCTTAAAAAGGAGGGAAACTGACATGCTACAGTATGGTTGAATCTTGAAGACATGCTGAGTGAAAGCAGAAGACACAAATAGACAAACACCATCTGACTCCACTTTTACAGGAGATACTTGAAGTAGTCACATTCCATAGAGATGTAGAGGTGTGGTTTCCAGGGGCAAGGGGAGTGAGGAGTTACTCTTTTGGAGAAGGATAGGGATGATGATTCTACAACAATGTCAGTGTTCTTAATGCTACTGAATCCTACACTTAAAATCGTTACAGTAGTAAAATTTATGTTCTGTGTTTCACTACAATAAAAAAGTAAACATTTAATAAACAGGTGTGCCTTACCTTCTCTGAGTAACTAGCTTGGGGACAACTTCCCAGTCATCAGTCATGTTCAGCAGAGACTGTCTAGAATGGTTTCTGCACAGATCAGCTAAGGATGTTGCACTGTGCTGTGGCAGTTAAGTATTTGGCTGGTCTTTTCTTTTGGTGAAACGACATAGCCATCTCTGCGTTATCGAATTGCCAGCTGTTGCTTCCTGCATCTATGCCTTTAACTGCTTTTCTCCCCTTTTAATGGGCTCTTTCTAATCCGGTGTCCTGGGAACTGAGATAAGTTTGCCTTCTTCATGATATGGGCTTTGTGGTGTCCTCACCCGGTGCACCTCTCCTGGGGCTTCTGATTTGGGTTACATTATGAGGCACAAGTGACTAGGAATTCCTCAGCCACCTACTCTGGTGTAGTTGAAAAGTTAAATTGCATAGTTTCAGGTCTGCTTTTTAGTTCCGATTTTTTACATGGGCATCTGAGGTTTAGCTTATCTTCTTGTTTTGAGGTAAAGGGGTTATTTGTTGTTTTGGGGTTTTGTTTTCATTTGGGGGGAGTGGACAGGCTGGTCTCAACTCGCCATCCTCCTGCCTCACCCTCCCTAGGAGCTGGGGTTACAGATGTGCACCCTGTGCCCGGCTTGTTTTATTAGTCTGGACGTCATTGTTTGAGTCGTGTTGCCATTGGCCTCCTTGATCTGTTGGCATTGACAGTTAGCAGCTGTGGTGAGGGGTCCTGAGGTGTGCATACAGCAAGGTGAGCGCAACAGGAGGCACCCTTTGAAGCACTCACCTCTAGGAGAAGGTGCTTATCCTCCTGCCTACCTAGCAATGAGCGAGAGTTGCCCTCCTTTCCTTGGTGCTCTCTGGGGTCTATATTGTGGAACTCAAGACCTAGAACACTTTCAGTTTGGGGATGTTTGAGCTTCTGAAAGAAACACCTGTAGATTTTTTCTTATTTGTTCACAGTGCCTTCTTGGGCAAGCAGTTTCCCCCATAGTCCATTGTATAGTACAGATAATGCCAGTGGCTTCTGCGTCTAGCATTTCCAGTGGCAAAGAGGTCTTTTGGGGTATAGGAAGTCATCCAAGTCTGCAGCCATGGGAAGTCACCCCAATATGTGGTTATGAAATGAAGCTCCTTTGCCTTTGACTCATAGCATTATCCTGAATACTACCTAGGTGACTTAGCTGAATTTCTACCCTGCCCATCCTTATCTTAAAGGACACGATGCCTGTAGGCTAGAAGTTTGTCTTCAGATGGGGTAGCTGAAACTGGATGGATCTAAGATGGCTGCCAGAGTGACCACCAGACAGCCTGTAACTTCATTATAATTCCATCTACATGCACGGGGGGGGGGGGGGGGGGCCTTGCCAGCAAGTGATTGCAGTGGACAGGACCGGAAAGAAGTGTAAAAGGAGAAGAGATTATTGAATTCCTAGAAATCTCTGCCCAGTCCCAGAAAATGCGTGAATATTCTTCTTTATTAGGCTATCCCTCCCCCTCATTTCTTTTACTCTGTAACTTCCTGATGCTTAAGAGTTTTGTTTCTTTCTCACTTCTCCTTCTTGGCCAAGAATAAAAGTCTCCTTCACTGCTCTGTTGGTGCTCAGTCTTGTTATTGGTTCCATAATTCCTAGGGAGAAAAGGAATCCAGTTTGGTGGCTAAAACTGGTCACAATAGGAATTGTGAGACGTCTAAGCATTCCAGCCTGGAGAGCAGACCAGTGTAGGGTCTGCGTAAGCACAGTGGCCTGTTATAAGGAGTGATCTCTCTTTGGTTTGTTTGCCTTCCTAAGTAAAGGTGGAGCATATTTGTGAGACAGAAATTCTGACTTTGGTTAGCTGAGTAGATGCCATTCAGCAGTGCTTACAGTCATGGTGTTTATTTGGGGGATTTTTTTTTTTTTTTTTTTTTTTTTTTTTAACCTAACAAAATAACTAGTGCACCAGAAGGAATTACATCGTTCTGGCTATGTAACCGTAAACACACAGGCTGCTGTCGCTGTTACTCCCTGGGGGATAGGTCAGGACGCTTGGCTCACACTTGACTCTCAGGAGAATAATCAATATGTAGGCAAAAGAGAAAAGCATGTAAGCCACTAAAATTGTAATATGGGATTAGCTTAATGAGCTGCATTGTTCTATATGTAAGTTAATGTCCAACAGCAAATAAATTCAGTACTTTTTCATTAGCTTTAAGTATGATAGTGTAGCTATTGCAGAATGGAAGGCATGATTTAAAGTAAGCCATGAGCCTCCAGTATTCAAAATAGATGTATGTCTGGGAAATCAGTTTGAGTAATTTGCACATGAATGAAATGTTCCAGTGAGGAAAGTTTCTTCTCTGGGTGGACTGTCCTCCCATTCAGTGCACATGGAGGAAATGAGGCGAGATTAGGAACCACAGAGGCTCAGTTGTGAAAGTCACAAGGAACTGGAAGTGGAAAAGCCCTATCCCACCTGCTCTCCTGGCTGGTTCACTCCCTTCTTTCCTCCCTCTTTCCCTCTTCCTCCCTTCCTCTGTTGCTTCCCCCTTCTTTCTTTTCATATCTTCTACCACCTCTTAGTATTTCACATAAATTTTGTTCCTGATTGTCTATCTCTGTGAAACCACAAGAACACACATCTTTATGCCAAATCCCCAAAGCCTGCAGTGTTGCAAGATACGTAGTAGGTTGTTTGTTAAGTGGATGGATCAAAAATCTAAAGTTTTCATGTAATCCAGGAACACATCAAATGACAGAATGTGGGGTGGGTACTGAATCTTAGGTGCCTGCTGCCTGGATGGCCCTGACCAGGAGTTGGTTGGCAGCAGAAACCAGAAGCAGGTCCAGTAGATACATGTTAGTGAGCAGGGGCCTGTAAAGCGGTAGTCAGATCACGGGAGCAAAGGTAGCGAAAGCTAGGTGAGCCCTTACTATAACCCATTGATGAGGGGGTTTCTGGTGTCTCAAGTATCGTGTCATCCGGGTCTTGCTGGGACCAGTCAGATATTCCGTCTATTTCTCTTGCTGGGACCAGTCAGATATTCTGTCTATTTCTCTAAGTCAATACACTTTTTTTCTTTTTTCTGTATAAAGAACACTTTATCTTTTATTTTACTCTTATTTTTTTGTTGTTGCTGGAGGTGGAACCCAGGGCCTTGTGCCTGCTAGGCAAGGACTCTGCCACTGAGCTATACCCTAGCTAAAGAACGTTCCCCCCGCCCCCAGTACTGGGGGTTGAACCCAGGGCCTTGCACATACTTTGCAAGTGTTCTACCACTGAGCTGTACCCCCATTTTTTATTTTGCATCTTGAGACAGGGTCCCACTAAGTTACACAGGCAACTCATGATCCTACTGCCTCTGCTTCCCATGTTGCTGGGATTACAGGTGTGCACTACCATGCCTACACCCAAGAACCCTTACTAAAACCTCACATCATGCTTTGGGATGAAATCAAATCTGTAGTAGATGCATCTCTGTCATTACCAGTTAGAGATAGTGAACCTAAACCATGAGGGAGCTGGTATCTCTGAGGGAGGGGCCTTATATTTCCATAAGTTTGGGTCAGGATGAGAATGGAGCACACTAGAAACATGAGGACCATAGGCATGGAGAGGGAAGGAGGTGTGTGTGTTCAGTCCTGAAGCCTGGAGGTACAGAAAGTAGCCCACTGGGTCACTTGTTTTCATAAAATTTTCATGGGTTGGTTGGTGTTCCATAGGTTAGAATGAATGGGTGATATCCCACCCCCCCACACCCCTTCCCCTGTCTGGGGCATGCCTTTGGGCTGTGGTCTGGGTTATCCTTCACCCATTTGTTATTAAAAGATGTTTGAGTTTGTTCTAGATTTGATAAGGATTTTTCTTCTTCAGCACCCAGGGTGCATTTCTTCACCTGAAAGTGTAATGCATTTTGATGCCATTTCTATGGCAACCAGTGAACTCCAAGGGAACAGATTCTATTTTTGTGTCTGACATGGTAACAGGATTAGTGAAAGCACGTTGGAAATGCCATTATCAGTCAGTACTGCTTTTTGAAGAGAACTGAACTGGTCCAGCACTCAATTTTTAACGTTGACTCCATTTGTATACTTTTTTGGCAGTGCTGAGGATCAAACCTAGGGCCTTAAACATTGCTAGGCAAGTGCTCTCTGTCCCTGGGCTACAGCCCCAACCCCTTGTGTGTACTTCATAATCTACACGTCCCTCACCTTAGTCTTGGTTTTTAAATGTCATTAGCGTTTTGCTGGGAGGCTGTGATGGGAGATTCTTTTTAATCTCACATAGATCTTCAGTAAAGTCATTAGTGACTTCATCATCTGGGTTTCACAGTGGTGCACACCTGTTTCAAAAGACTGATGGCTGGGGCTGTAGCTCAGTGATAGAGCACTTGCTTAGCATGCACGGCATCCTGGATTCGATCCCCATCATGCAAAACAAAAACAAACAACAGCAATAACAAAAAAACCCACTTCACTATCATTGGGGGTTCATCTCTCCGTCCCCTGCAAGAAAACAACTTCAGAGGTTGGTAGGTTGTTTTTTTAAGATAGGGACTAGTTACATAACTCACATAGGCTATGTAGCTTGAGATCCTTCTGCCTCAGCCTTCCAAGTGTTGGGATTACAGGCATGTGTGTCACAATGCCCAGCTCAACAGGCCAGGTGGTTTTAACTTGTTAATGTTTCTTTGAAACCAAACTTCTCTAAGAACTTTAAAAAAAAAAAAATTCTTGCCCTTCCTGGCAATTCCTCAAGAAGCTTTTCCTGACCGGAGCACCCCTGTGCCTACCTGTCTATTCAGGCAGGGACCCAGACGTGGGTGATGCTCCATGGGCAGACCCCAGGGGCTGAGGACTCCAGTGCCTTCTCTTCTAGCTTCTGTTCTCTGTTTGTCACATTTAGTTTTGAGGGAGAAGATACGTATTTTCCAATTGCAGGTAGGAAAGAAGCCTAGTGTTCTTCTAGAATCATTGGGCGAAGACCCCTGATCCCTGCCTAGAGTCTTTCATTGGAACCTGGCTGGCTTCAGTCTCAGGCACTAGAAACCTAGAGAAGTATAGAGAAAGCCACAGGGACAAAGGGAGCCTGACAGGAAACATTTCTGGCCTGGTTCTTCAGTTTGCTTTCCTCAGGTTGTTGTGGACAGTTTAGTTTGTTTAGTTTCTCATGGGAGGAGGGCACCTGCCTGTTACAGTCACTTTGGCAAAGGCTGGAGACCTGGTCATTCACTTTTGTCTGGCTGTTGATGGGCTGAGGAGTTGGTGCCTGTTCCTGTGACCTTTCTGTCTCCTCAGCAGATGGTACTATAGTCTGGTTTCCAGCAAAGAAAGAGTTTATTCATGCCATTCACCGACCACTGTGCTCAGAGCTCTGCCCTCCTCCATCTGGTGGAGGAGAACCCCACCTCCTTGTTCTTGGTAGTCACCCTGGAGTGTTGACTTCCTCCTGTCAGCAACTCTGCTTGTCCCTTCACTCATGGCCAACACTGGCTCTTGTGGCAGCAACTGCTCCATAATGGCTAAGGCAAAAACAAGGAAAAGCTGTTAAACCAGGCCACACCCTGTATCCCTCGGGAGAAGCCCTCTGCGGATGTGGAAGGCTTAAGCCAGCATCAGATAAATTTTGCATATGCCTCATGAACAAGTTGTTATTAGATGTCGTGGAGTCATGTCCAACTCTTAGCAACCCTTGTAGGGTTTTCAATGGCTATTTTGGGAGTGGATTGCCACATCTTGCTCCCATTTTTGCGGTGCTGGGGGATCAAACCTGAGTCCTCAGAAAGTACAGAGCAGCACCCCTCCAACTGAGTTTAACCCGCAGCCCATGAACAGGGATGAGGAGCTCATTTTTGATAAGGAATAACCACTCAGTTTATAACTGGATTCTGCATTCCAGTCCTTTGCTTCTAAAGACAAGGAAACTAGGGGCCCACCAAGGTATTGGCCCCGCTCTGGAACCTTCTTTGGAAGTTAATTGCTCATCTTCCTTCCCCCTTAGTGCATTTACCTTGGCCCAAAGCTGTCCTTCAGCCTCTTAATGCTTTTAAAATCCTTTCTATACCCCTCCCTTTAAACATTTTTATGGTGATTTCGCTTTATCTTTACCTGGACTGTTTGGCTCTTGGAGAAAAAACTTCTTTTCCTCCTACTGCTCCGATTAAGTTGCCAGCAGCTTTAGGCCATGTGGCCCACACCTGGCACCTCTGACCTTCTCTGCTACATCATCAAAGATGCTGCTGTTTCTGATGTCTACTTCTCTGCCCACCACGGTCCTCATTTGATATTCTTTTTTTCCTCCCTCTCCTCTCACCTCTCCTCCTCCCCTCCCCCTCTTCTCCCCTCCCCTCCTCTCTCCTCCCCTCCCCTTCCCTCCCCTCCTCTCCTCTCCCTTCCCTTCCCTTCCCTTCCCTTCCCTTCCTTTCCTTTCCTTTCCTTTCCTTTCCTTTTCTTTCTGCCCCGGGGCATTGAACCCAGGGCCTTGCGCTTGCATGCTTTGCAAGTGCTGTGTCATGGAGCTGCATTCCCAGCCCATTTTTTTTTTTTACCTTTTGAGACAGGGTCTCACTAATTACACAGACTGCCTCTCGTCTCCAACTTGGCGATCCTCCTGCCTCTGTCTCCTCAGTTGCTGGGATTACAGGCTTGTGCCACCACGCCTGGCTTCATTTGATATTCTTTTGGGTTACTATCTTCTTTGGATACACATTTTCCTGAGTGATCTCATTCAGCCCCTAACCAGCTTCCTATTAGAGACAGAATTGCTACGGTTTAAAGTAACACTGAATTCCTCTTTGGCCTCAGCAATAGGGAGGGAACCTGTTAATTCAGCCTTCTAAATTATCTGTGGGTCTGACTCGGTTCTCCTCACACAGATGTGTGTGTGTATGTGTGTTGCTGGGGATTGAACCATGCTAAGCACACACACTACTACTGACCTATACCTTCAGCCCTTTCTTCCTCTTTTTGACATGCTTTGTTCCTGCAGAAGCCATCATGCTAAACTTGTTCTCTATCCACTGAACTGTGTTCCCAAATTATGTGATGCCTGGCCCCTGAGTAAGGTAACTTTAGCTAGTGCAGGGACTGCCATCCCCACAGGAGCAGGAGCTTTTCTTTTTAGTTATCTCAGCCCTTCTATTCATTTTGGGGGAAATTCTCAACAAATGCTAATCTAGTCCCTTTGTACAAATCAGATGCAGCTGTCAGAACCTTGGACCAGCAATCAGGGCTGTTTTCATCGAGGTTAGTTGTTGGCATGTGTGTTTGTATGTGTGTGGTACTTGGAGGTTGAACTCAGGGCCTTCCTTGCACATACTTTGCAGGTATGCTACCCTTGGGCTGCACTCCCAGTCCATTTTTTATTTTTTAAGTCAGAGTCTTGCTAAATTACACAGGCTGCTTCTGGTCTTGAACTCACGGTCTTCCAGTTTCCACTTGCCAAGTTGCTGGGGTCACAGGTGTGTGCCACCATGCCTGGCCCATTATGGTTATTTTTACACTGCCTTTCTCTTCATAGCAACTGCTGCAGAATTTTAAGTTAGGCACTTTTTGGTGTTTTGAGACAAGGTGTCTAACTATATATCCCAGGCTGGCCTCAGCCTCATTCTACCTCAGCTCCCTGGTGCTGGCGTTACAGGTGTGTGCCACCATGCCCAATTTCTTTTAATTTTTGTGTCACAGCAAATTTCTTTTTTTAAAATCAATACTGAGGGGTCAAGCCCAGAGCCTCAAGCATATTAGGCAAGTGCTCTACCACTGAGCTGCAACCCCCAGCCCACCTTCCTTTTCTTTAGTACTGAGGGCTTGAACCCAGGGCCTTACAGATACTTTTGCAAGCACTCTACAACTGAGCCACACCTCCAATACATTTCTTACTTTTTATCTTGAGGCAGGGTCGTACTAAGTTGTGCAGGCAGCATCTGGCCTCAAACTTGGGATCCTCCTTCTTCTACCTCCCAAGTTGCTAGGGTTACAAGTGTGTGCCACTGTGCCCACCTTCATCCCCTTTTTTATTTTGAGACAGTGTCTCACTAAAGTTTTACAGGCTGTCTCTGGCCTCGAACTTGTGATCCTCCTGCTTCACCCTCCTGAGAACCTGGGATTATAGGCACACACCATGGTGCCTAGATTTCTTTTAAAGGTAGTAATTTCTTAGTAGTTTTTTTAATTCTGTTTTGTTTTTTTGTTTTAGGATCTCACTATACAGCACAGGCTAACTTGGAACTCACTGTATCCCAGTCCTCAAACTCAAGATCCTCCTGCTTTAGCCTCCCAAGTGCTGGGATTACAGGTGTGCATCACAGCACCTGGCTTGAAAGTTTCAGTACTAAAGAAAGTAGATTCAGAAGTTAAAATTTTGCCACATTTGCTTTCTTTTTTCTCCCCTCCACTACCCTCCCCACTCCTTTCCTCTCCTCTCTGTACAGGGGCTGACTTTGTTGCTCAGGTGTGCCCTGGACTCCTGGGCTCAACTGATTTTTCCTGCCTCAGCCTCTGGAGTAGCTGGTACTACAAACACGTGCCACCATGCCTGGGTGCTTTCTTTCTTTTTCAGTGCACACTCCTCCCCACTCCATTTATTTGAAAGTAACAGCTGTGATATTTTATTTCTGAGTACTTTAGCAAGCATCTGAGTAAGAATAAGGGCATTCTCCATAAAAAAGAAAAAAATTATGTCATTTTCAGAAAAGGGGGTGGAACTCAAGATCATCATGTAAAGCAAAATAAGCCAGTCTCACAAAAACAGGTTTTCTCTTGAGTTTAGAGGAAAAAAGGGACATGAAAGTAAAAGATGGAGAATTAAGGATGTGGGGCGGGGGAGGAAGAGGAATGAAAAACAGTAATAGGGTGAATGTGATCAAAGTATATAATATCCATGTATGGAAATGTCGTGATGAAACCCATTACTTTGAATAATTAATATGTGCTAATAAAATGTTTTTAAGAAAGAATAAGTTAATTCTTTTGTATGTGGGGACTTGAATAAATATTTATACATCTATGTTCATAGCTGAGCTATGGTTTAGCTCAGTTAGTAGAGCAATGCTCTGTACTCTTTGAGGACCTGAGTTCGATCCCCAGTACCGCAAAAATGGGGGAAGGGCGTGGCAATCCTGAAGCAATCAGCCATTGAAAACCCTATGAGGGTCACTGTGAGTTGCACCCAACTCAGTGACACCTAACAACAATAGCAGAAACATGTTCATAGAAGCATAATTCATAAAACCAAAAAATATAAGCATCTCAAGTGTCCAGCGATTGAAGGGATAAGTAAAATGTGTATGCATACAATCAGGATTAAAACAGAAGGGAATTCTGACACATGCTATAATGTGGATCTGTTTTGAAGACATTATGCTTGGTGAAATAAACCAGTCATAAAAGGACAAAAGCATGAGGTTCCACACAAGTGAGGTCCCTGGAGTTGTGAAATTCATAAAGACAGGAGAATGGTGGTCAACAGGGTCTGGGGAAGGGGAAAATGAGGAGTTATTATTTAATTGGTATAGAGTTTCCGTTTTGCAGGATGAAAAAGTTCCAGAGATGTATAGTGGTGATTGGGTATACAGTAACAGGAAAATTTTTGTTTCTTTAACAGGGGAGGGGAGTGGAGGGGGACATGATGGTTCTTGGCCCTGTAATCTCAGCATTCCCAAGCCTGAGACAGGAAGGTCATGTGTTAGAGGCCAGCCTGGGCTATATAGTGAGACCCTGTCTCAAAAAGTATTGAGGAGGGGCGCATTGTCCTCTAAAACCACAATGAATAATTAGGTACAGGGAAGTCAACAATAACTATGTCCCATATTGAGAATCCCTGTGTTATCTAAAAAATGTTTCCCTCATTCGTACAGATTCATACATGATATATTTGTGTTTTTATAGAAACAATTTATTTTATTATTTGCAGTACTTAGGGGTTGAACCTAGGGCCTCACACATGCTTTGCAAACACTCTGTCAATGAGCTACACTCCTAGCCCATTTCTTATTTTTTATCTTGAGACAGAGTCTCACTAAGTTACATCAGCTGCCTCTGCCCTCAAACCTGAGATCCTCCTGCCTCTGCCTCCCAAATTGCTGGGATTACAGGCGTGATCCACCATACCTGGCTTATATAAACTTTTTAGTTCATACAAAGCAAATTCATTTGAAGCACAGATGGATCTGTGAGTGATGGCGGTAGTTGGGTGAAGAGGGACTGACTGGGGTCAAACTAGCACTGAATGTGTGGTGGTCTGGGTCTCTTGAGCACCTGTAGCCAAGTTCCTAAAATATTTGCTCCTAGCTTCTAGCCTTTGAAACCTTCTAGACCTTCACAGTAAGGCCATTACTAATTTCATGTGGCTCTTGAGGAACAAACTGGTTAGTGCTACTGACGAATTAGTTTTTAAATTTCATTGAATTATAATTTATTTAAATTTAATTTTTAAAAAGTATGTTTGTGATACCTTGAGTGTATGAATCTACATTTCACTGCACGTTTAGTGAACTTTAACTACAGATCAGATATTTTGAATGAAAATTTATGGTTCAAAGTGAAATGTGGAGGGCACACACAGATTTCAAAGATTAATATGGAGCCAGGCATGGTGGTATGCGCCTTATAAACCCCGCACTTGGGAGGCTGAGGCAGGATCAACCTTGAGTTCAAGGCAGCCTGGTGTACATAGTGAGTTCAGGACAGCCTGGGCCTCACAGCAAGACTCTGTCTCTAAAAAACAAAAAAAGGTCATGAGAAGATAAGGGGGAAATGAACATGAGCAGCGGACACTGAAATGCTGCGTAGAAATGTCATGAGACTCATTAAGTTGTACATTGACAGTTACCAGTAAAAAATACTAGACAAAATAAATAAACCTAAAGATTTAATATGGGAAAAACTGAAGTATTTCAGATATGTTGGGTTCACTGAAGCCTTTGCCTCTCTGTTTTTATGTTAATGGGTCTATTGGAAAATTTAAAATCATGTGAGTCACCATGTTCAGTTGCTGTTGGATACACATAGCTATGGTACAAGTATGGGATTTCACTTCCTTTTTAGCAGCCCATGCTGGTGCCTTCCACCTGATCCTCTTACTTCCTTTTCTGTGCTGCTGAAGTCTTCAGGCCTGTTAACTTTGGTAAATTCTTGGCCGAAGTCTTGTTCCCTTTGTCTGCCCTAATGAGGCCTCATGCCTGTGAGAGACCCTGGGGCCAGATCTCCACTTTCACATACAGCACTGCTTTTGCCGCCTCCACCAAGTGTTAAGCTGGTGGAAGGGAGAGGCTCTGCTAGATCTCTTACCTGGTAGGGGGAGTGAGTGAGACAGGACCGATTTATTATCACTGGATATGTGGGGGAAGTCTGACTGGCTTTTGGCCCCACATCCTTGGGCAGGCCCAGAGGTGTGAGAAGTATTTGTGAGAGGGCATTGAAACCCAAGAGGATCTCCCTCCCTGGCGGAGATGTGTGCAGAGCTGGAGTGCTGGGGAGGCTGTAGTGTGTGAGTCTCTTCTCTTTCTCCACACGTGCCTCATATACAAGGGTGGACTCCATGCTGACAAAGCTTGGTGCTTCTCCTGGCTCACCACTACTCACCCTTTTCCACTTAAGACCTCTTTTAAAAGTATCTTCCTTTCTTTATTGAAAGCTATATACATGCTGGGCTGGGGTTTAGCTCAGTTGATAAGTGTGCTAAGGACCCAGGTTCAATCCCTAGCACAACAAAAATGGGAGAAGGACATGGCAATCCATTTCTGAAGTGATATTGAAACAGCCAGCCTTTGAAAACCCTGTGAGGGTCATTATGAGTCAGACTTGACAGCACCTAACAACAACGTATACATGTCATTTTTGGAGGTTGGAAAGCACAGAACTATTGAGTAAAAAATAAAAATGAGCTGCAGAAATGTGTTACCTTTCAATCTGTTTTCTACTCTGGGATATGCATGTGCACATATTTCCTTTATTCAATGTTTCTATACTCTAGACCCAGGTCCATCCACAGCACACGACCCCAACCCCCATGGGAGAAGGACGTGGCAATACCCTCCCGAAGCAATCCTGAAACAGTCAGCCATTGAAAACCCTACAAGCGTCTCTATGAGTCAGACCCAGATTTAAAGCTTTACATGTGATGGACATTATTTCCACATTTTGGGGGGGAGGGGTTTAATGGAAAAGCATGATAAGTTCCAGGGAATGCTGCAGATGTGGCTGAAGTGTGATAATCTGTGCCATGGATTTTAGAATCCTTTGGGCTGAAAGCTCCCCACCAGTGAGTGATTCTTAACCTCTTCCTTGGGCCTGAAAGACAAGTGAAGTCTTCAGGGGAGTATACTTGGGCTGGGTGGTGGTCCCCAGGTCTGTGAGGTACCATCCTGGCTGCCCCTGTGGCTTTCTTGGGGCACAGCTTCCTGCGGTTGGTTCTGCCATTGGCCTCTGTGTGTATGCAAAGGCCAGAGACAGGAGGAAGAGGTAAGACCTGTGAGGAGATGAGACACGTCCTGTGTCATTTGCCTTTCTCTCCTGCACCTCCATCCTCCTCATTAGTGTCAGAGTTGGGGCACTTGACTAATGTGGGTTACATTGTGGAAGGCAGATGGAATTAATGGCAAACAGCAATATCAGTTGGCGGGGCACAGTAATGGGGGTCTGAACCCAGGGCCTCACACTTACTAGGCAAGTGTTCCATTACGGAACTGCACCCGCATCCCTATTTTTATTTTTTATCTTGAGCTGGTATCTCGCTAAATCGCATAGGCTGCCTCTGGCTTTGAGCTCGAGATCCTCCTGCCTCTGTCTCCCAAGCTGCTGGGGTTACAGGCCTGCGCCACCACGCCTGGCCAACATCAGTTCTTGTAAAGTGATAGCTCCCTGCTAAGTTCTTCACTTCCTTCCTTAACTGTCATATGAAATGGTGTGGAGTTTCTCCCCGTTGAGCTCCTGTGCATTCTGGAAGTTTCTGAGATGGAGAAGGTATTGGGTTATTTAAATCCAAGCACTGCTCTCAAACTAACTTGGTTAGATTGTGTGGACAGGAGACATGGAACACTGGTAGTGTCCTGGTAGTACCTGGAGGTGGTTGTCTTGGTGGCTTACTCAGGTAAAAAAAAATGTAAGCCAAAAGGCGGTCAGGGCAGTGTGGCAGCCAAGACCCCTTGGCCTCTTTACATTAGGGACCCACTGACTGTCCAGGGCTTCCGTGAAGATGGTGGGCTGGCATTTTCTGTGCCCTTGATGTATGAATTGGCGTGTAAATTTAGCAGTTTAGAAACTGTCAGCTCTCGCTGATTGGTCATCTTTGGGCCTTGGGTCAGTCCTCACTTACGCTTTGTAAACTGGGAAGTTGGAATCTTTCCAGCTCTGACATTTTGTATCACTTTTCTGTGTTCTCTTTTCGTGTTTACTTCACAACAAAAGGGCCCAGAGTACTACTGTTGAAGAAAAGTTCACCCGGTTGGCATTAGCTCTTCTTCCAGATAATCAAGAGTTTTGGTATCTCACAGCCTTGAGTCAGTAGGTGGCCTCCCCCTTCATGGATGTGTCTGCTGGCTCCTTGGCGTGTCTCTGTGTTTCCTCTTGGCCATCGGAGGCATAGTTTGTCTTTCCTTAGCAAGGGCAGTGGTTACGGCTAAAGTGTTGTTTGGATGTCAGGGTTGTGGTATCCCCGGAAGCACTTGTGCTGGCCCTGTTCTCTCAGCCCCTTTTGTCCCAGTGAGTGTAGATAGGTCATGTGTTGTCTCAGCCGCTATTCTGCTGGCTTTGAAAAGCAACTTAGACCATGTGCTCTCAGTTACTCACCCAGCCTGCTTCCCAGTAGATGACATAGGAAAGTGGATTGGAATATGGTTTTTCCCACTCGGCATCTGTTCACAAGTTCATGTTTTCACTTACACATAACTAGCCTGTGTGCCTAACTGTGGATCATCTCAGTCACAGACAGTGGGGGTCACTGGCCATGCAGATTGTTGTTTGCGTTTTGTTTATCATCTTCTTGGCTTCCCAAATTCCCCAACAGTTTAGCCTTGACCATACCTGAGGAGATTTGGCACTAACATGTTTTCCTAGTGTTTGGAAATACCATTGTTGTTGTTGATGTTAGGTGCTGTCAAGTCGTGTCTGACTCATAGTGACCCTCATAGGGTTTTCAATGGCAGGTTATTTTGGGAGTGGGTTGTCGCATCCTTCTCCCATTATTGTGGTGCTGGGAATTGAACTCGAGACCTCAGAGACTGCAGAGCGGCGCTCTTCCAACTAAGCTAAATCCCAGCCCTGGAAATATCATAGTTGCCTTTAAAAAAAAAAAGTCTTAAATTTTATTCATAATGATGTGAACTTTGTTTTTATCTTTTTTGGAAATGGAAGGTTCTGGAAGACCAATGTGATGTCATCCTCAAACCTTTTGGTCTAGACCAGGGACAGCCCAAGGGTGTATTATCGACCTAGTTTGAGTAACCCAGGTTTCTCATCCTGAGATTGTTTTCCTCATTTCAATTCCTTCTGCCCTCCTTGTGCCAAGAAGTGGACATCACTTCCCGCCCTTGGTCCCTATAGAACCTTCTGTACTCTAGTGTCTCCTGCATCTCATCCTGAGATTGTTTTCCTCATTTCAATTCCTTGTGCCCTCCTTGTGCCAAGAAGTGGACATCACTTCCCGCCCTTGGTCCCTATAGAACCTTCTGTACTCTAGTGTCTCCTCCATCTCCTTCCTCTGTAGGTTCTCTAAGCAGCAGGAAGCGCCCAGCTCAAGCCTATGTTCTGGCCATATCTGAGTCTCTCCGAAGCAGTGTTTTTCTACATGAGTTATCAGTCCTGTTGTATTGTGTTTCATGGTATGATACAGACTGAGCTCAGTGCCACAAATCCTATACCAGTTCTATTAAAGAGAGAGTAACTAAAAGAGTGTAAAGTGAAGACTGACAGGTAAAGGAGACGGGATAATAGCTTCAGAAGAGGTAACCAGAAGAAAAGCTCACCATTACCTGTGAAAGGCACAGCCTGAGACATGCTTAGGGGACAGCCTGAGTCAGCAAGGATTTGTAGGTTGAATTAATAACATCCTATTTTTATCATGGGGTGAGGGTTAGCTCAGTTGGTATAGTGCTACTCCCCACTCTGAGGACCTGAGTTTGATCCCCAGCACCACAAAAATGGGCGAAGGGTGGGTGTGGCAATCCACTCCTGAAGCAATCCCGAAACAATCAGCCATTGAAACACTGTGAGGGTCGCTGTGAGTCAGACCCTATTGGTGGCACCTAACAACAACAACAATTCTTATCACAGTCTTAGCCTGTAATTTTAGTGAGGCCATGGCTGCTTTGGGAACCTATGGCTGGAGACCATTCACCTGGCGAAGAGAGAGATAGACACCAACAGAGGCGGCTGGGGGCTTGTCAAAGGTGGCAGGTAGCAAAGAGGTTAGGGCTGTTCTTATATGTGTGGTAGTTGGTTTTTTGATTGTTTATTTTCCCCCAATGTAAATAGGTATAGTCATTCATAGACCTGCTCCCACATCCAGCTTCGTTCTGTGGTTCTATGTGATCACCTACATGTACATCATCATCTAAGTTCATGTGAAATTTTAATTTTCTAATGTAACATTTTATCACATACATTTCCCCCACCTTCATAAAATCTGGAAATCTATGGAACAGGGCCTGCAAACTGTGGCCCTTAGGCCGGTCAGAGTTTTATTGGCATGTAGCTAGGCATATCTGTCTGTGGTTGTTTTCATGTTTCAGTAGCAGCAGAATGGCTTCCCTCCACCCCCGGTACTGGTATGTTGAACCCAGGGCTTCATGCATGCTAGGCAAATGCTCTATCACTGAGGTGCACCCCCAGGCCTTTTTAATTTTGAGACAGGGTCTTGTTAAATTGGGCAAACTGCCTCTGGCGCCAAATTTGCCATCCTGCTGCCTCAGCATCTCAAGTAACTGGATTACAAGTGTGCACCATCATGCCTGGCCAGACTGTAAATCCGGCATAGCTCACTGTACTTATCCCTAGACCTTTATAGGAAAAGTTAGCCTTACTCTAACCTGCACCTGCTGGAATGTATCTTAGTCTAGCAGTTTTAATGTTGTCTGTGTCAGTGTTTGGTTTGGTTTGGTTTGGTTTGGTTCTGTTCTCACTGTTTGTTCCTCACAAATCCACTCGCCCAGATTTCATAGTCAGCACATGATGTAACCCATATGTAACAATGGAATCATTTACTATACCTGAGCGGCCCATTCCTCCAGCTGCTGGCATCTTCGACAGGAAAGAGGGGAAAAGTGCAACGTTCTCGGGCTCCTAACGTAATTGGCCTGCTGATGGCTTTCTGAAGGAAAGGGACTGGAATTCTGGTTGGTGGGGTTGTGGCCAGCCCAGACCTGGCTCTGGATCCTCCTGGCTGCAAAGTCCTCGTTGGCCTGTATCCCCTCTCGTGGGGGTGGGGGGACAACTTGAGTATGTCTCACATTCCTCTGGCAGGAAGGCTGGCTTATCGCTCCCTTGGCTCGTCCAGCTGCAGGGTCTGTGGTACTGCAGAGTCTGAGGTAATGGGGCCCCACTTGGCAGGTCCAGGAATCAGGGAGCATGGAATGTACAAGCTGCACGGAGGAGGATTAAGGCTTCTAAGAGCCACCTCGGCACATGGCCACTGGCCTGGCTCCAGGCGGTGCAGTCTGGCTGATGACATGAGCGCTGTTCTCACCAGCTGCCTGAGCCAGTCAGATGGAAAAGTAATCTTGTTTGTGCTTCCCCACTGACACAGATCGCACAGTGAAACAGGGCCGTTGTCAGGAATGTGAAGTGGCCATTGCTTGAGGACCAGGAGGGGAAGCCATCTGATACTCAGGGTGTAACTTACTCTGTTCCTAGGACAAGCTGAAGCACCATGCACCTTGACCAGTATTGAGAAATTATCAGGTTTTCACCATCAGGACCCCTCCCCATTCTCTCATGTAGAATCTTGCATTTCCCTAAATGATTCTTTTGTACAGCTTTGCACGGGTGGAGAAATGACCTTGTCCGTCTGAAGGGACTGCAAATGTAAACTTGTATTTTTGCTATGGGATGGGGTCAGCCACTTTGGCCGGGAGGAAACAAGTTCAAGCCATGGCCCCACCGGCCCCTTCCTGCTTGGTTGGTTGGCTGGTAGGTGCCGTTGAGTCAGGTCCCACTCATAACAACTCTCATAGGGTTTCCGGTGGCGGATTGTTTTGGGATTGCTTCCGGGGTGGATTGCCACATCCTCCTCCCATTTTTACAATGCTGGGGATCGAACCTGGGTCCTCAGAGGGTACAGAGCAGCGCTCTACAAACTGAGCTAAACCCTTATGATAACTTGGTCTTTGCTTCCCTCTTCCTGCACCCCATGTCTTCAGCAGGGAGCTGTGCTTCATATTTCACCCATGTTGTGGACTGAATCTCATTGTATACAGATGGTCAGGTATTGCAAGAATTGTCTCAGCTCTGATTTATTTATGGGGGTGAAAGTTTTTGGAAGTGGCACCAGTAGAAAACTGACTTGTGACCCAGCTCTTGAGCCATATGACACTTCGATGCCTCTGCATTGAGGGCATGGCCTGCTGATGGATGCATGAGGTGTAGTGCTGTCGATGAAGTTAGAGACCTCCTGGGCCCAGTGGTGCTGGTCCACAAAGTCTCCCTGCTCATGGTTGTTGCCACAGTGCTTGGTGAGGAGACCCCTGTGGAGCAGAGCACACCAGGCATGTGCTGGTCCCGAGTGACCTCCAGCTGACCGGGCCACCACCTACTCTGCTTCTGTGTTGCCATGGGATGATAAAGCCACTGCCTGCTTTGTAGGGTTGCTATGAGTGTTAATTAAGCTGCTAACAAGTCAGTGCTCAGTCCACAGCAGGAAGTGGCAGGTGATGGGACTCTTCCTAGGCCCTAGTGCAAATGTGATGACTTGCATGAAGGTCTGCAAAGTATGGTCACTGTATTTCATGGGAGAACCCAGGAAACTTTCAGTTAACCAGCATGCATCTTTACAACTGCTGGCACCTTCCCTGGCATCTTGCTGCCTTTGTGCTGTCGCTTTTTACAAGGGAGGTGAGTATGAAGGGGCAAGGCAGAGTTGAGGCAGGCACACTGGACTTCAACTGGGCTGAGAGACCAGGTCTTCACCTGGAGCTAAGAGCAGGTGGTCACAACCTGCTTGATTGCTCACCTTGTAGAGGATGGCATGGGAAACTGCATCTCCAGGAGTCAGGTGATTTCTGAGCAGTTGGTATGTGATCTTTCTCTGTCTCTCTGGCTTGCCTCAGAAGGAGCTGGTTCTGCATATCTGTTTATCTGTCTTCTCCTCCTCTCCCCTTCTCCTTCTCAGAACAAAGCCCATCTAGGGTTCCTGAAAGCCCTGTCAAAATGCAGGCGCATGTGGTTGTGAGGGTGAGAACCATGACTTGATGGAGGAAGCCAGAGCGGAGGGCTTGCTGCTACCTGCATTAAGTTGTGGAAAATATCCAGACTTCCTGAACTACTTTTGGATTTATTTGAAATAAAATTTTATCTGTCTTTAGACCTTTAAAGGTTTCTTGTTGTTAGGTGCTGTTGAGTCGGTATCCGACTCATAGCAACCCTCTGTACAACAGGGGAAACACTATTGTCAGTGCTTCTCTGCTGTTCATAGGGTTTTCAGTGGCAGATTGATTTTTGGGAGGGGGTTGCCAGGTCCTTCTCCCAGCCTACAGCTTCTGGTGTTCCCAGGCGGTCTCCCATCCAGGTACTAACCAGGCTCCACCCTGCTTAGCTTCCGAAATCTGACGGGATCGGATGCCACAGGGCTGTAGCTGCAGGTGTTAAAGGCTTCTAGGCAGCTAGATTACAAATAAGGTTAAGAATATCAAGGAATATATTTTCTATACAAAACTGGAAAATTTATAGGAATGTTGTCTTAAAATAGTCTCATATAGGTGAGGGGTGAGATGAGGTAGCAAAGAATATCCTTGAAAAGCAGGCATGCTTAATCAGAGGTCTGTGAACTTAGAGGAGAATTTTTTGTTTTATTTTCATTAACTTCATGATAAGTGGAGAAAAGACTAAGAATGTCCAGGATTTTGCTTTACTTGATTCTATAATCAACACCTACAGAAGTAGCAGTCAAAAAATCAAAAACCACATTGCGTTGGGAAAAGCTGTTGCAAAAGACCTCTTGAAAATGTTGAAAAGTAAAGATGTCACATTGAAGACAAAAGTGCCCCTGACTCATGCCATGGTATTTTCATTTGTATCATGAGCTTGCGAAATGTGGACAGCGAATGAGGGAGAGAGGAGAAGAATTGATGCTTTTGACTTACGGTGCTGGAGAAAAGTACAATATATTATGAACTACCAGAAGAACCAACAGATCTGTTCCAGAAGAAATGCAACCAGAGTACTCTTTGGAAGCAAGGATGGCTAGGCTGCGTAATGTGTATTTTGGACATGTTGTCAGGAGGAATCAAGCCCTGGAGAAGGACATCATGTTTGGGAGACTGGGGAATCAACAAAAAAGTAAGAAAACCCTCATCTAGGTGGATTGACACGGTGTCTGCAACAATGGGTTTCAACATAAAAAAGCTTAAACATGGCACAGTGTTGGGGAGTATTTCATTCTGTTGTATGTGAGTTAGACCCTAGTTGAGGGCACCTAACAGCAGCAACAACGTTTGCATTAATCCAGAGGTTCCTAAACTTTTCTGGTTCACAGCTTCCTGAAGTATCTCAACTTTTTCACTGTGCTCCCAGACCAAAAGAAGCAATCAAAGGTTTTATTAGACAGCTCAGTGTGAACAACAGAAAAAGTACTAATGTTCCAACAACTATGTAGCTGTTGAAAAAACAAAGCACATAAATTGAAAGGAGAAATATTCTTACTTCATCCTTAAAAACCATAGTAATTTCCTAATGGGAGGCGCATGCCTGTTGGGTATTGTGCAACACAACTCTTCAGCCTTAGAACCAAGTTCAACACCACTGCCTGCATTGCCTGTTTACATTGTTTTTTATATGGTATTTACTCTTTATTATAGCAAGTGCTAAAAACCAAGCCTTGCCAGCTATGGCATTGCCCAAAGGAATATAATGGAACCTGATGTTGAAACGATCAGTTGCTTTGTGCTGATAATATCTGCATTTGCCCTCTGAATCTCCCTTCATGTCCTGGGCACTTTGGCGCTCGTCGTTGTACTGTCTGCCCTCGCTTTGTCTTTTTCTTATTTCTCTGAGCCAGAATCAAGTATTGTAGGACTTGTTTGTGTTGAAGATCCAGAAATAGGGCATTCAGTTGGATCATGCAGACTTTTAGGTTGGAAGCAATAAGGTAAAATTCTCTTCATGTCTCTTGACCTTCAGCTATCCTGTAACGTAATGAATAGTGCCCCTGCCTCTTGGCTCCAGGTCAGGGCGAAAGAGAAAAGAGAACAGCATTTTCCCCCATCTTCTAGTTGGAAAACTTTGAATTTAAAAAATATCTTACCTGTCAGAGAGTCTTGCCTGCTCTCTTGTCAGCTCCTCCTACGTGCTGCTCTCCTCCTTGCCTGGATTGTTGCCGGTGCTGTCACTGCGTTGGTCAGGAGTCCCATCCCTGCTTCCTTACTTACCACAGCAGCACAAACCATGTCCCGCCCTATCCCTCCAGGTCACCGCAGATCCCTCTCTCCCACCCTGTCCATGGCCAGACCAGCCCTACCCTCCTTCATGGTATTCACCCAACTACTGCTTAATCACCCAGGAGAACATTGTATGCACTACTGAGTCCCCAGGACTGGCATGTAGCACTGGCAGTCGTTGTCCTGTGTGAGAGCTGCTTTTCCAGAATATTGATATTGAGCCAAGAGCCCCAGGGAGACAGTCTAGGTGTGGTTGCTGTAGGACATGCCTGCCTTGGACTAGGACAGGAGTGAAGTCAAGAGTGGCCTGCTCACGTTCCCAGGTGTGTGTACTGGGGAATGACTGCAAGACAGGAGGTGGAGATCAGGGGAGCACTAGGTGGTGGAGAGGGTTGGAGCCTGCCTCTGTGTGTCCTCCTAGAGAGAGTAGCAAAGGAAAAGCCCAAAGGTGACAAGGTTGTTGATGGCCATGTTGTTTGGAGTATCATAGGGTATAGGTGGGCACTGTGGGATGAATTTAACCGTCTCAGAAGAGTCCTCAGAGGCTCCTGTATAACTGCCCACTGGGCCTTGCTTCCTTGCCCTGTGGCACACTAGAAGTTCTTGTCATGTTCCTTGTCACTGCAGTAGAAGTGGAATCTTGAAGTTCCCCCAAGCATTTACTTTCCTGTGGTTATGTCCGGGAAGGCTGAGTCACAAAGTTCAGCCATCTGGGCAGCAATGCAGTTGGTAAGAATGTGGTCTCGAGGTATAGATGTTGTCCAGGCTCAGAGTAGATGCAGAATGGGAATCCCAGGCATCCCTCCGTTGTGGGGGCCATGAGTGTCACCTGTTGCTTGTTGTCCTTAGAGCTTCCTTAAAAAAAAACAAAACAAAAAAAACTTTGAGGTGCTTATGGTTCTCAGGGCATCTCATCTGTTGAACATGTCATACCTTTGTAATTTCTTCCCTCCTTCCCTTCCATCCTCCCTGTCTCCCTCTCTCCCTTCCTCCCTTCCTCCCTCCTTCCCTGTGTAGCCCAGGCTGGCCTCTAGTTCTTTTTTTTTCCCCCCTAGTACTAGGGGATTGAACCCAGGACCTTGTGCTTGCATACTTTGCAAGTGCTGTACCCCCAGTCCAAATTTTTACTTCTTTCTTTGAGATGGGGTCTCACTAAATTATGCAGACTGCCTCTGGTCTCAAATTTGCGATTCTGCCTCCACCCCCAAGTCTCTGGGGTTGCTGGGATTACAAATAGGATCCTGGCTTTGGCCTCCAGTTCTTGATCCTCCTGCCTTAACCTCCCAAGTGCCAGAATTATAGATGTGCACCACTGTGCTTGGCTCCCCATATTATAAACAGAAAATTCAGCTTTCTGAGCCTGATGGGAAGGTGAAGAAAGGTGGTCACTGCCCAAAGCACTGGAGAGTCCTATCTTTTTGCTTTGTTGTGGGTCCCTTTGGGAAGAGAGAAGGCCTTACCTGGCCTAGAAGCTCCAGAAATCAGTTGCTGTGACTCTCGTCCTGTTGCAGGGCCATTGCTTAGAGATTTCCAGAGTGTTTTTGCCTAATGGAAAACTTACAGGGCTGTTTCATGTTGGAGGGGGATGAGCATGGCTGGGCTCCCTGGCAGCTTATATCCTTGCTGCTTACCTGTTCCTCTGCTCTGGGGCCTCCCACTCGGCCCGTTGCTGCTCACCTGGCACATGTTAGGCGCACAGCATTAGGTCTGTGTCTGCGTCTGCGTGTGTGTGTGTGTGTGTGTGTGTGTGTGCGTGCGTGCACGGATGCACGCATGCACGCATGCACGCTTTTTGAGACATGGCCTCCTCATGTAGCCCAGGCTGGCTCCCAACTTGTGGTCCTCCTAATGTTAGCATCCTGAGTGCAGGGATTATACGCTACACCACTATGCCAGGCTTTTAGCTGTATTTTTCCTGGGCTGCTTTCCAGGAGAAATCCTGTTGTGGTGACCAAACTGATACTTGTTCTGTAGCTTCACTTGCTTCACCCTCACCCTTGTGACAGGGCCATGTCACACTCATCCCCTTTTGGTCCCTTTGGACAAGTTGGTCTGGCTGCCTGAGAACCCTCTTCCCACAGACTCCAAGTGTCCCTAATAAACCCTACCAACGCTTCTACTCTGTAGTTCTGCCTGCCCTTCACCCAGTGCTTCTGTCCAGTGACCTCATGTCCTGCATCTCTCTGTGCCTCGATCTCAGGCCTTACTCCTGACCTGCCTTAATGTGTGTATGCTCTTGATTGTTTCATTACATCATTTCACTGCTTCTCTTGCACTAGACTTCATTTTGAAAGGAAATAAAATTAAAGCCACATGTGGAAATCAAGTAAATTTAAATACTATGAGAACAAATGATGTCAGATTCTGCTCACATAATCGTCTTTTGTCATGTTGGAAGACAGGGCCTCTCAGTGTAACCCAGGCTGACCTTGAACTTGCAGCCCTCCTGCCTTGGCCTCCTGATTGCTGGGATTGCAGGCGATTGCCCCATACCTGGCTCAAATGTGGTGTAGGGATTTGGGGGGGGCGGGCCAGTGGGGTCAAACTCCGGGTCTCATACATGCTAGGCAGGCACTCTAGCACTGAGCCGCACCTGCAGCCCTTGTAATTGTTTGCTAACACCTTTCACACTGTAGCAATTTGGAACTTTTCCTCATTGATACTGGGATGAGGATAAAAAGAGATTGAGAAGGGGAAACTCTTTCACAAAGGGATTACACAGGACCCAGTGAAGGCTGTCCATGCTCCCCTAGTGGTTTGAGCCCTTCACAGCCCCCACTCTGATCCCTGCTGTGTCTCCCTGGGGTTGAGGTTCTGCCCATTAGGGACTGAACAGCTTCTCCCTCCTTGTAGTCACCTCAGAAATGAGGGCATACCCTTTTTGCACTGTCAGGGGTGCTGCATCCTCACCCCTCCTCAGGCTGCTCTACCACACTATGCCCCTCTCTGGTCAGCAGGGATGTGCTCTGGTTCTTGTGTTCTCTCCCTCTCCCCCTCCTTCCCTCCCTCTCCCCCTCCTTCCCTCCCTCTCCTGCCCCACACTGTCTTGTGACTTGGCGCGGGCCCTAAGGCTCTTACCCGCTGTTTTCACTGTCCTCTGAGCAGGCTCTGCTAGTTCCCACCTTGCCCTGCTCCTGTATGTGGCCCCTTCCTTGTTTGATCACAGTGTGTTCACACAGGCCTCTAGGGCACATCTTCAAGCGTCCAGCCCAGCCTGAGCCGTGTGGTTTTTCCCAAGCAGCCCTCATGTACTCCCTCCCACCAGCAGTCCCCCACTGCCTTGGTTCATGCCACAGGCACTACTTCTAGGTGCACATGGCTGTTGGTTCAGGCCAGACTTGTCCAAGAAGAACCCCTGATGGGATAGGGAATGCCTGGTATCCCCAACACTAGAAGGGTATCCAACCAGTCAGATATCTACCTTTAGAAATGACCACAGTGGTGCTTACTGGGTGCTTGTTAGGCCGATGCGATGTTCACCGTCTCCACCCTCAATGAAGTTGCTGAAATGCCTCCTCTTGATCCTGAATCTATCATAGCTCACTGCTCTCTTCACCTAGGGGACACTTTCCATAGGCTGCTGCCCAGCTAGTGCCTATCTTTTGTCCCCATCATACTCTGCTCTGAGATGCACATCTGGTTTCAGCTCTTGGTGCACCTTCCCAGTCTCTAGCACCTTGCCTGCAGAGGGTGTGGGGGGTACCATGGAGCCCTCCCTCATCCTGTTTCATGAAAATATGCTCCCTGATCTGGGCATCTTCCACTTCTTTTCTTTTCTTTTCTTTTCTTTTTTTTGGGGGGGGGCAGTACTGGGGGTTGAACCCAGGCAGGACCTTGCACTTGCATGCTCTGCAAGTGCTGGACCACTGAGCTGCACCCCCAGCCCATTTGTTTTTTTACTTTTTTGAGACAGAGCCTCCCTAAGTTATGCAGACTGCCTCTGGTCTCAAACTTGTGATCCTCCCGCCTCTGCCTCCCCAGCTGCTGGGATTATAGGCGTGCACCACCACGCCTGACAAGCATCTTCCACTTCTGAAGTCTCAGGAGTGACCCAGGAGGGTCGCAGATTGTAGATTCTATTCTAGCCTGGCATCTTGGCCATAGTTAGATGTCATTAAATACTTGTTTAGCTTTTCAGATGTCTTCACACAGGTGTCGTGACGGGGTTTCACTCTTCAGTGTTGTTCTCTCCTGTGAGTTAAAGGGCTAATGATTATTGGTTTTTTTTTTTTTTTTTTTTGTTGTTGTTGTTTATGTGTTTGTTTTAATGAGTCACATCCCCTTTCTGGCTTTTTTGGTGGGAGTAGGAGGCCATGCTGGGAATTAAACCTAGGGCTTCATGCTTAATATGCAAGTGCTCTTCCCCTGAGCTACAGCCCCACCCCCAGCCCCAGCCCCAGCCCCAGCCCCAGCAGGCATTTTTAAGTCTGTTATGAGGTGAAAAGGAAAGAGTGTCCCGTCCTCCTACAGCAAAAAAGGATTTAGTGTGCAGCCCCAGTCTGCTAGCTCTGTAGTACAAGATGCTCATCACCGCCAGTCATGCATTGACTTCTGAGCTGCATTCCCATCCTGCCCCCTGCAGTCTTGCAGGAGATGGATGTGGGCTGCTCCCACCCAGGTCCTTCCTTGTGGCATCTTCTTCCTTAGAGCCACACTGTCTTGGTGCGTCCTCTAGTGATGTGATAGCTGAACCTGTAGACTCAGCCAGAATAACATGACAGGAAGAAGTCGTCTCCCTGGAGATGTCAAGTTTTCCAGCTCCTTGTCAGCCATTGGGCTTCTGTGCAGCCAGGACCTTGATGTAGCCCGCAGATAGCCAGAACCTAAGTGCCCTACAGCCAGCCTGCCTGTAGCAAGTCAGGAAATCCTGCTCTTCTCAGTCCTCTTAATAGACTACAAAGTTGCTTTATGTAGCAAGTTCTTTCTTGCATTTTAAAATGTGTTAATTTGCTAGAACTGCATTTACAAAGAAGTTTGTAGGGAATCTTGGTTTAAATTATATTGAATTGTGAAGTAATTCCTCAGCAACTAGATTGCCTAGGCAGAAAGGGTTTCTTGACCCACTAAGTGCATCCTGGAATGAAAGCCTCAAGCCTCAAGAGAGATAGCCAGCATGCCTGCCTGCCTTATCTTGTCCTTCTTTCTGCCTGTGGTCCTAAAACCTGCCCATTTTGCCTAAAACCCTTGCCTGACTTTCTGCAGCCAGAAACATTTTCTTAACCTTCACTGATGAACTCACAGGTTCTTTCCTAGAGATGCTTGTTAGATGCAGTTTAGAATCGTATTGCTGAGGTAGAGTTTAAAGCTGGTCATAACTTTTTCTTGTCAGTAGAAAAGTGTCACCCACAGGCAATGACCAATAAGGATGCAAATAGTCCACATTTGAGCTGTTGCTTCTTCTTACTCTTTGTGGGAACTCTCAGCACTGTAAGGAGTGGGTTGCGTTTCTAGAGGGCAGTTTGCAGTGCAAACCAGCAATTTTGTATCTTGAGGTTCATCTCATTGGAATAACCGGAGGGGGCGCAGAGTTGTGTTTGTGAGCATGCTTGTGGCAGGGTGTACAGAGTTGTCATGCCTTCATCAGAAGGGCTCAGATGGGGTGCTGAGGTGGGCACTGACAGCCAAGCAAGGCATTGTCACAGGGCTGCCTCATTCTGGTTAATAAGTGGTGGGTCAAATGTGGATTCATTTTTTTCAATCAGCAGTAACTTTTTATGGGGTGGCTTTGATCAGCAAATATGCATTCAGATTACTTAGAAGATGTTCTTAGTAAGTGTGAGGTCATGCCTTGGACACTACATATTAGGCTGTGTGGGCTGTCCAGGGGCAGGTGGGTGGGTCTGGCCTTGCTGCTCCTTCCAGTCTGACCCTGGCTCACCAAATGAAATTACTGCTTTGGCTCTGCTTCTTGAGCCACAAATGCAAATAAGAATATGGATGTAAATACCAGATCTGGGGGCTTGGAAACCCTTGTCTCCCCCACACAGGCAGCACCCCTGTAAAAAGCTCTTAGGTGGGAAAAGAGCTACGCGGGCTTGTGAAACAAGGCCCTTATTGTACCTCCGCCCTTGCAAACTCCTTAGCTTCCAGGGTGCCTGCTGGCCTCCCATTGGTTCATCACTCCATGCCCTGCCCCTGATATTGGCAGTGATCTCTTTCTCCCTTGCTGGATGCCAGGTCTTGGAAGAGAAGCAGGCATTGGAGGGAGTCCTTTTAGTTGGGGCATGGCAGGGCGCGGCATGGCTCCGCCAGAGCGACGTCCCGCTTTGATTGGTTCTTGTCTGCTGCTTGGTCCCTCACGGCACTCTTGTCTTCCTTGTAGAGCACCTGGTGAAGAATGTGATGGGATCACTAGCATGTCTGCGGAGAGCGGCCCTGGGACAAGATTGAGAAATCTGCCAGTAATGGGGGATGGACTAGAAACCTCCCAAATGTCTACAACGCAGGCCCAGGCCCAACCCCAGCCAGCCAGCACAGCCAGCACCAACCCACCGCCCCCAGAGACCTCCAACCCCAATAAGCCCAAGCGACAGACCAACCAACTGCAATATCTGCTCAGAGTGGTGCTTAAGACATTATGGAAACACCAGTTTGCATGGCCTTTCCAGCAGCCTGTGGACGCCGTCAAGCTGAACCTCCCTGTGAGTAGCATGGGCAGGGCCAGGGCCGGCCTGCTCTTCATCCTCAGTCACCTCCTGGGTGTCTCCTGCTGAAGGCAGAGCCTGAGGGCGGGTAAAGATGGGCTTGGAGTCACGGGGTGAGAGCGCTGGCTGCCGGCACCTGCCAGGGCCTCTCGTTGTGTAATTTCAGCAGTCCTGAGGGGTCAAAGTAGGGAAAGGGAAAGAATGAGATAACTGGCTTAAACAATAAGTGTTTCTTAGATAATGGTCCCCTGGGGTAAGTTGTGTAGAATGAGGTTGCAACAAGTGGGTAAAGGCTGCTCACAGATTTCCTGCCAGTTCTGAGGTGAGCTGAAGTCCAAGCACTTGGTGGTCCTAACCCCTTTCCCCTTTCAGCTGTGATTGGCTGGGCCCGCAGCAGTAGATACTTGGTCAGACTGTACAGGCAGGGGACTGGTCTGCTGCAGCGGCCACCATGAGCATCAGCACCATCACAGCACAGTGTGGGATGGGGACCAGCGATCACGTGTATGGAGGTAGCACCAGGGCAAAGAGGGGCCATACTTCAGCTGCATAGGCTGTCCCTGGGCAACAGCTTTGCCTCCTTCCCTGTGTGGCTGCAGTGCACTTGCTCTTGTTCTTCTGTATCGCCCTTTTCTTTCCCTGGAGAGTTTCTCATTTGCCCACATCCCTAGCACACAGCTCTGCAAGCTGTACTCCCCAACTGAACCCCCTGGAGCTGGTGGAATAAAAGCTTTAGTCTTTCCCTTTTGTTGAAAGGCAAAGACTAGTCTATAAATTGGCTCTCTACTGTGTGCCAAGTTCATGTTCCCTGGCAAGCAGATCAGGTGGCTGTAGCTGCTGACCTAGGTTGGGGCTTCAAGTGCTGGAACTGTTCATGTGGAGGAGTGGCCTTAGCCTCTGCCAGGTTTCCAGATTTTTGAGGACAGGATACCCCAGTCTGACCTTCCAGGCTTGAAAAATGTGTGTGTTAAAAACTGTCTTGTTCTGTGTGTCCACCGAATATGTGTCATATGCCTTCAGGAGAAGACAGAGGCAAGGCAGGCACTGCAGGGCTGGGTCATGAACTGACTCAGGAAAAGGACAGAAGCAAAAGGGGGACCACGCCCATCAGTGACCAAGACAAGGAATGGCCATGTGGCTTCCAGCTCACTCCGGAGGCCCTCGGAAGAGCTCACTGCTTCCACGTCTCGCTAGGCAGTGCAGTTGAATTGAGGGCACCATTCTCAGAGCAAATGAAAAGAACCCCAGGACAGAACGAGCGGAGGGCGGAAGCCAGGGTCTCTGTGGCTTTCTTGGAAGAAGAGATAGGGAAGACAAGAGGCCTACAGAGAGGAGGCAGGAGAATCAGAGGCTATGGGGAAGGCAAGAGATGAGGATTCCAACCCAACTGTCCTGTTCACATTGAGGAAAGCATTGGGGACTCTGGGAAGAAGTGACACAGAAGTAGAAACCAGATTTGCAATGGTGTGATTGAGAAGGTGAGGATGTGATGCCACCATTTGAAGAAAATTGGCTTTGAAGAACAATTACGTCAGGGCCAGAATAGGAAAGTGAGGGGACAGAGGCGTGGAGGGCAGAGAGTGCAAAGACCAGAGAGAGAGGGGACCTGGGGGAGTTGAGAGCTCTGAGAAAGCAGCATCCCAGGTGAGGTCGAGGGAACATACCTGGCGATAGAACAGACAGGGATGTGTGGCTGGTGAGGCCAAGTGGTGTGTCTCTGTGGTGTCTCGGCTCCCGAGGAGGACCAGAACTCCTCTGCTTTGGGCGGCAGAGTATGAGTCCACCTGTCTCTGTGACTGTTGATGTCACCTCCAGCACCTCTGATGTGTGAAGAGGAGGCACAGTGCTGATGGCCCTGAACTGATCTCTTCAGAGATGGGAGAAGGAGGTTGCTGAGAGAGAGAGTGGGGTCGTGGCCCTTGGTGTGGGCTGACCCAGAGGGGCTGGTTGGCTGGCTGGCAACATTATCATATTAATCCTTTGTTTCCTGGGAACTGAAAAGAAGACCTCTGTCTTCTTCAAGAGCTGTTACGGTGCCATCTCCCCACTTTTATGTTTCCTCACATCTTCTAGATCTTCACCTGTGTTTTAACCTCTTGTCCTGCCCTGAACCCACTGCCAAGGTATCAGTCTCTGTATTCCAACACTCTTCCTTTACTCTGCTTCTGTTCCTCTTGGCCATTGAGCCACTTGACACACTGTGGCCAGTGCAAACACCTAACACTATTCTTGGAGACCTTTGGCCATAGAATAGAATCTAGATTTCCACTGGGGTTGATGTTGTTGGGTTTGGTTCTCTTGGGAAAAGAGGACAGAGTATAGCATAGTGTAGAAAGTCTGGCATTGAGTCCCACTCTTGGCCGCTTGCCTGGGATGCCTGGGTGTGCACTTGTAGCCCTTACCAGGGCAGAGCGCAGCACAGATCTTTCCCAGCCTTACATGCACACAACGACTTTTGTTCCTTCCTCGGAGTTAGAGCAACTCAAAATCCCATTGTCCACCACTGTTTTTCAGCAGGACCTCGATGTTTGCTGATGGTAAGTCTGCTCTCTCCTCCCTGAAGTATCCTCTCTGCCTCCAGCTCTGCCTCACTTGGTCTTCGTTCTGATACTCCACCCATGCTTAATTACAGGAGCACCCATCCTTACTGGTAGATATGACCTCCGAATGCAGTTCTCAGTGGGTCTGGCCAAGAGGCCACCTTATTGTCTCTGAAAGGAAACCCAGGCACTGCTTGGTCTAGCCCCAAATTACTTGTGTGTTTTTGAAAATAAGTTTTTGGTTTTAGGGTAGTTTAGATTCAGAGAAAATTTGTTAAAGCAGTACAGAGTCTGATTTTGAGGGCCTTAAAGCTTGCTGGACATGGCACACACCTCTAATCCCAGTGACTCAGGAGATGGAGGCAGGAGGACCATAAATTCAAGGTCAGATGCAGCCTGGGTAACTTAGCAAGACTCTGTTTCAAAATAAAAAGAGAAAACTGGGCTGTGGTGCCGCTCAGTCGTTGAGTACTTACAAAAGCATGCATGAGGCTCAGGGTTCTGCACTCCATTACCACAAAATGAACAAACAGATCCATACTGCTATTTGGCACTTGAAGACTAAGATCCAAAGGCCTAAGAATTGAGTTTGCTGAATTTATTCATTGAGCATTGTGAAGTTTGTCCAGATTCCTCATTTGACAATTAACCTGGTTAGTAGTTCAGCTGGATCCAGATGCTAATGAATCTTTTTGCCAGTGATAGACTGGTAAAAGTGAAAGAAACGGAAGTCTGGTGAGTTTGACTGAGGGTGGAAGTTTGTGCCTCACAGTTCTCCCATGTGACAGGAATTTACATTTTATGGCAAGTAAAATGTCAAAAGGTGAGGACAAAGGAAGACTTGGGTAAGTTGGGTTTTGTTTTTAAGTACTAGGAGGTTGAACCCAGGGCCGTGACATGCTGGGCAGGTGCTCTACCACTAAGCTGTGAGCCCAACCCCTTCTTTATTTCTGATTTTGAGGTAGATAGAGTCTTGCTAAGTTGTGCAGGTTCTCAGCCCTCAAATTCAGGATCCTTCTGCCTCAGCTACTTGAGTGCTGGGATTACCGTGGTGGGTGGCACCATGCCTGGTGTAAGAATTACTTTTTAAAAGGATATGTGTTTTCCTCGTTTATCAAAAATGAAGGAATATGTAAATATCAAAAATAAAAGTAAAAACGTAACTTTTGATAAGGACATCCTGTACCAAGACCAGGCAGTTGGCGGCAGCTCGCATGTTTCCTTCCACACTGTCACCCTGCGTCTAGAGTCTTTCCCCGGGTCCCCTCCAGGTCACTCACTGACTCAAGGAAAGAGCTTCAGTATACCTGTGGAGTGACAGCAATGAGACCCAGGCCGACCTGGCCAGCCCAGCATGACTGCTGAGGTGACATGGGCCCCCTTTGCTCTCTCTGCTTCCCAGGATTACTATAAAATCATTAAAACGCCTATGGACATGGGAACAATAAAGAAGCGCTTGGAAAACAACTATTACTGGAACGCTCAGGAATGTATCCAGGACTTCAACACTATGTTTACAAACTGTTACATCTACAACAAGGTAAGTCATGGGGCAGGTGTGCAGGTGCCCTGAGGGGAGGGGGGGAAGGTGAAGCCTGGGGGCTGGTCAGGAATCTGGGGGTAGGGTTTCTGGGAGTAGCTGGGCTTTGAGGCTGGCAGCAGGAGCCCACCCGAGGTGGAAGTGACTGGGACCGGTGGTTGTGCCAGGGACTGGGCGTGTCTCTTTTGTGGGGAGGAGGGCTCTGGCCACGGTAAGCTGTCCTTGTTAGCCTGAAACATGCACTTCTGGTGCCCGTGGGGTGTGAGTTCCTGAGCATGTCTAATAGAAAAGTTGTGAGGAGGACAGTGACGAGCCCTGGCAGTTCATTGGGAGGGTGTGAATTGTCAGAGAAGAGCCTGCTCGATCGGAGCCATGCAGAGGTATGCTCAGACAACACCTGGTGTGAGAAAGGCAGTGCGGCTGGCTGCAGAGCCCGGCTAGTCTGTGCGTCACAGTCTCCTGGGACTGTGGACGTGACTGTTGATACGCTTTGGCCATACAATTTGAGTGTCCCCCTGATTTTATACGTAGACCCAAGGGTCACTTTCTAACCTCATAGCCAAACCTTTTGGCTCGGCTGTGCCATGAAGCCAGATCATTTGTTTACAGTTCAGACCACAGATGTGATTAAAACCAACCCTTTCAAATAGAACGACTCTGGAGGGAGACACTATACAGAACTCAGCTTTTGACCTCTGCTGGTGTAGTGGGTAAAGTTGCCCAGAAGAGATGGGTAGGTGAGTTTCTTGAAGTTTACTGTGTCTTGTAGTCTTAGCTCTCACCTTTTAGGTGGAAGTGAAATGTACACATCAGGCCCTCAGTTTAGAGCTGAGTGGGTATAGCATGTTCTGGACGAGGTGACTGAGTGGGGTCCCTAAGGCAGTGTGAGATGGGCCTTGTCCAAACCCCACTGAGCTGCCTTAGGGGAGCACTGTTGGATCCCTGCTAAAGTATTCGTTGCAAGAAATCCCATGTAATAAAACTATTTCTAGCGAATTCAGTTGAGTTGTATCCAGGGAGGGCCCCTGTCAGGGACTGGCTGAACTTGGTAGGTGCTTAGGGCACTAGGATGGTTTATCAGGGAACAGCAGTTAACCAGTGAGAAAGGGAGGTGCAGGTAGACATGCCCTGTAGGGACACTTGGTAGCATAACTGTTGTGGCTTCCTTGGGGTCCAGATCAGGGATGGAGCCTAAATACAGTGCTCCATGCATTGGGGTGGGGGTGTGGGGGCCTGGGTGTCTCATCCACAGAGGTGGGGAGGAGAGGGCTTCCAGCTCTACCCCACCTGTCTCCTCATCCAGCCTGGAGATGACATCGTCTTAATGGCAGAAGCTCTGGAGAAGCTCTTCTTGCAAAAAATCAATGAACTGCCCACAGAAGAAACTGAGATTATGATAGTCCAGGCAAAAGGAAGAGGACGTGGGAGGAAAGAAGCAGGTAGAGTACTGAAGTAACAAGCAAATTGGCTTTGTTTCTCCTCAGTCTTTGTCCCTTTCCTGAGCTTAGTGGAGGACTGGGGATGGCTTGGAGGTAGATGGTGACATTATATACTGAAATGCTGTTTGGACAAATTTGAATTAGTTCTATATTAGATCTGCCAGGCAGGGTCACGTGACTTTGCCTCTCCCAAGTACAGATCATTGGGCCTGGGTGGTTGATGGACTGAGGTCAAAAAGAAAGTACAACTTTTCCAAGCACTTGGACATTGTTTGAGTTCTTCACTTTGTTGGTGCCGTAGATGGTTTTTGCTTTTCCATTTTGTTTGTTTGTTTGTTTGTTTATTTGTTTTTGTGGTGCTGGGGATAGCACTCAGAGCCTGACACATGCTAGGCAAGTGCTCTACCACTGAGCTTCACCCTCAGCCTTGCTTTTCCATTATAAAGAAATTCATCTGACCAGAAGCAGTTTTAACCAAGGTCCCCATCCTAAAGCCTGAGGTTTGTTGTCGGAATCACCTTGGGGTACTTGTGTCACAGCCATGCACACCTTTGATGCTCAGGCCTCTGAAGTCGGTTATGCCATCCTTCTCTATCTCTGCATGTCCTGCCTCCCCCATCCCTCACTACCACACTCATTGACGCAGGATGCAGAGGGCAGCTGGCAGAGAGTTGCCCACTCAAATGTTTTGGTCTGGGAAAATTCTAACAGCTGTCTTTTCTGTCTTGGCCTTCATGGCTCTGTGCTGCTCACTTCTAAAGGGAGAAGGGTTCAGCCTGGCCTCTCATCCTTCTCTGAAGTGGCAGCGCGTGGAGTAACCAAGGAGAACCAGCCTTGCGGGTCACCCCTTTGGCTGTTGCACATACCAGATCAAGTCACTTATTACATGAGGGACCCAGTCCTCGCTTGCTCCAACCTGGGGTTTATTCTGCACACGAGGCAGACATGGTTATGTCTTCTCTGCTCCAGTCCTGGAAGAAGCCTAAGGGTGGTGGCCAGGCTCCCCATGAAGAGCATGGGGGAGGTTCTGCTCAGTTTCCCACTTCTCTACCACACTAAGAAGTGGGAAACTGAGTAGAACCTCCCCCTTGCTCTTCATGGGGAGCCTGGCCACTGCCCAATGCCAGCTTGCAGAGGAAAGCTGCTTTCATGGGAGACGGGCAGCCAGAGTGCGGGAGAGGGCTGTGGCAGTCTGGCTGTACTCCAACGCATGCAGCCTGGTCCTCCCGCTCACAGTAGATGTCTGGTCATAGCCTGTCAGTTTTGGAGCTGGGTGGGCATGCCATGTGTGCAGATTGTGTTTAGACTTGACCCACACAGCTACAAGAGGCAGCCTGAGGTAGTCAGCAGCGGCTGTCCCCGATCCCTCATGGCTCCTGGATGTGGGGTCATGTCACTGTATAAACCTTGGAAAAAGTGGCCGCTGCCAGTCACTGCTGGAAGTGCTTACTCAAAAGGTAGCACTCCTGGGAATGAGGATAGCTCTGGTTGGACGCTCTAAGGAGCATTCTTCCCAGCTCCACCCTGGCCTTGGTGCCAACACTCAGCATAGGTTTCCCTGCTCCATTGGCCCGGGCCTCTGTTCTTATGAGGAGGTCTTTATGGCCAAGTGAGGACTTTCAATCAGGATGCCATGGAAATAGGAAGTTTGATGTGCCACTCTTCTCCAAGACCCAGGGACAGGTTGGTGGGTTCAGCACAGTGACGTCTGGGGTGTGCAAGATGCTGTGTCTCTGAGGTGAATGCCCCACACAGGCAGCCAGTGTCTGTCAGCACAGCCTCCTAATTCCTTGTCCTTTTTATGATCAGCAGGGACAGCAAAGCCCGGTGTGTCCACGGTACCAAACACAACTCAAGCATCGACTCCTCCGCAGACCCAGACCCCTCAGCAGAACCCTCCACCTGTGCAAGCTACGCCCCACCCCTTCCCTGCTGTCACCCCAGATCTCATCGTCCAGACCCCTGTCATGACAGTGGTGCCCCCCCAGCCACTGCAGACACCCCCGCCAGTGCCCCCCCAGCCACCACCACCACCCGCTCCAGCTCCCCAGCCTGTGCAAAGCCACCCGCCCATCATCGCGGCCACCCCACAGCCTGTGAAGGTGAGCATCCTGGGCACTGGCAGGCTGCTGCCACCAAAGATGGGGACTTGCAGGAGAGAGGTGGCCCCGTCCTAGTGTGTTCCTGCCCGCTTCCTCCATCTCTTAATTTGGATAGTGCATGTTTGCAGGTGCAAAAAACAGCATCAGGAGGTGCTTTGGCCTCTGAGTGAATGAATCCTGCACTTTCATGCTTTTTTCTGCTGCTGGCTGGTCCTACCCCAACTGCAGAGCCAGTCCAGTGCAGAGATGGTCCCCTGTCAGTGGTCCTTCACCTGTGGACTACCGTTGCACTGAGTTCTCATGAGTCTTGGGACCCTAGACAGGGCCTGGTTTCAGGGGTGACCCTGAGGGGCAGCTGTGTTGGCCAGTGCCTCTGACAGAGCCTGTTGTGCCTGTGCTCCTGGCAGACAAAGAAGGGGGTGAAGAGGAAAGCAGACACCACCACCCCCACTACCATTGATTCCATTCATGAGCCGCCCTCACTGGCCCCAGAGCCCAAGACCACCAAGCTGGGCCCCCGGCGGGAGAGTGGCCGGCCTGTGAAGCCCCCAAAGAAGGATGTGCCCGACTCGCAGCAGCACCCAGCACCAGAGAAGAGCAGCAAGGTCTCCGAGCAGCTCAAGTGCTGCAGCGGCATCCTCAAGGAGATGTTCGCCAAGAAGCATGCTGCCTACGCCTGGCCCTTCTACAAGCCCGTGGACGTGGAGGCGCTGGGCCTGCATGACTACTGTGACATCATCAAGCACCCCATGGACATGAGCACAATCAAGGTAAACCCACCTGCCCCTCGAGTGGACGGGTCGGGGCATGGAGCAACAGAGGCCCCCTTTGGCCTCAGGACTTCCCTCCTCAGGTTTCCTCCAGACCAGTCCAAAGCCCTGGCTTGTAGCTGTTATGAGCTCTGTAGCTGTGGGGATTTCCCCCAACAGACCAGAGAAACCCAGCACCCCCTGCTGGGTGTCGGGAGGATATGCATCAATGATATGTACTTAGCCTTTTTGGCTGCAGACAGTTGGGGCTGGAGTTTAGCTCAGTTGGTAGAGGGCTGCACCACACTCTCTGAGGACCTGGGTTCTATTCCCAGCACCACAAAAATGGGAGAAGGATGTAGCAACCCACTCCTGAAGCAATCCCAGAAGTTTAAGCAGCCATTGAAAACCCTATAAGGGTGCCTGTGAGTTAGACCTGGCCTGGTTTAATTTAGATTTCTTAGGGATGGGATTTAGCTCAGTTGGTACAGCATGACTCTGCAGTCTCTGAGGTCCTGGGTTTGATTCCCAGCACTGCAAAAATGGGAGAAGGACGTGGCAATCCATTCCCAAGGCAATCCCAAAACAGCCATTGAAAACTCTTATGAGGGTTGCCATGAGTCGACAGGACTCCACAACATCTAACAACAACCTCTCTGGCCCTGAGAGCCCAATGCCCTGGGGCACCTTGCACTTGATAGATGCTCCGAGAGAGCTTGGGGATTGTTGGGGCCATGCCACGTTCTGTGTGGTGGAGAAAGGGTTTTGCTGTCTCCTCTGTGGGAGGCATACGTAAATGCTGACATTTTCATCAGAGTGTTTGGAGGCCTTTTGAGGGTCTGTTTTCAAATGTTTTTCATTTTCCTCCTTCTGGGTATGAAATAAAGCTGTCCAAATACCAGATGGGCAGAGAAGTATGTGGTGCTGTGTTCCTTTGACCAGTGTCCTGTTCCATGTCCCCAAGACAAGTATATGCAAAATTAGAACTGCGCCTAGCCTTCCTTTCATCTCCTCCTGCAGTTCTGGCTTAAGCTCTGTATCCTGAGATTCTGTGTCTTCTTGTGCTTGTCTATCAAAGTGACCCCAGTGCGTAAGCTTAGGATGCTAACAGGGCAGTTCCCACCCCTGAAACATGCTGTTGAGTGTTCCTTGTCTATTTTGTGCTGAGAACTGGGGTGATGGCCTGTTGGCTGTGTGTTCGTCCTGTGTGTTGGTCCATTGTCGTCGTCGCCCCCCGCCCCCAGATTAGTGCCACTAAGAAGTCAACATGCAGCTACTGGCAACCCTCACTGCTGCCACTCCTCCCCCTATCCCATTAGAACACAAGTCGACATGGCTAACAGCGACCTGTCTTGTTTTCCAGTCTAAACTAGAGTCCCGCGAGTACCGAGATGCTCAGGAATTTGGTGCTGACGTTCGATTGATGTTCTCCAACTGCTACAAGTACAACCCTCCTGACCATGAGGTGGTAGCCATGGCCCGAAAACTCCAGGTGGGGCTCTGGGGAGGCTGGGCTGGGCCTCTTACACGACTTGGCAGATCCTGTTTCTGTCACTTCCCTTGCGATAATACTATGTGGCTTTGGAGGAGTGGACTCAGTTCAGGCTAATGCATACATTTTAAGTTGGGGTTGTTGTTATTCAAACAGGGTGGTTGGTTTTGTTTTGGGGCATCCCACTGAAAGCCCACTCCCCACCCTCTACCTGTATTCTGTTGCCCTTGGTTGGAAGAGCGTGTGTGCTATGCATGACCCAATCTCTTCTCCAAAACAGACCTGTCTCAAGTCCGCGAGGGACATTCTTGCCAGGTAGACACTTTGTCACAGTTGTGAGCTAAAATAATTTCTCACCTGTGGGCATTTCTTCACCAGAACCTTGGAAACCTTTGATGTCCTTCTAGCTGCAGGGTGGCTATTCCTAGATGTTCCATGTGACCAGCAGTTCTAACAGGGAGTTCATGGGCCATGTCTTTCAAATTAAGAAACCTGGGTGGTACACACTGTAAAATGCCCATGTGGCGGGGGATACGATTGTAAATGAATTCCACTTTTATTTTTGAAGAAAGAAAAATATTTACCTAAGTTGAAACTGATTATTGTGGAGTAGGTTATGAGGTCAGGGGTTAAGGTTTGTTTTTGAAGAAGAAAGTCAATATTTAATACCTTTATAATCTCCTTTTTAGAGACTAAGGATGTGGCTCAGTGGTAGAGCACTTGCCTAGCATGCACAGGGCCATCTGTTCCATATCTAGGACCACCAAAACAAAACAAAAAATACTGGAGGAGTATAATCTGCTTTTTAAGATTCTTTGAAGGCTGGTGTGGTGGCGCATGCCTGTAATCCTAGCAACTTCATGGGCAGAAAGAAGCAGGAGGATCGCAAGTTTTAGGCAAGAGGTAACTTATGTAACTGAGACTCTGTCTCAAGATTAAAAAAAAAAAAGGAAAAGATTAAAAAAGGGATGGGATACAGCCCAGTGATAGAGTTCATGCTAAGTATGTGTGAGGCCCTGGGTTCAGAGCCAGGGCCAATTAAAATTCTCTGAAAGGAAACATGAGATGACAAAAATTTCCAGCCTTTTTCCCCCCCAGGCCATGAGTTTGCTTCAGCTCTGAGGTCTGAGCAGGCTGTGGGCTGAGCCACCTGCCATCAGGAGGCACAGGTGTGTAAATGCTATGCCTTCAGGCTTCCTCATAGCTATCTGTAAGCGCTCTTACAGCACAGGTGAGGATGTGAAAAGCCTTTGGTGACCTGCAGGTCTTTGCCACACAAAGGTCACCTGAGCCCTGCTGCTCGCCTGTCTCCTAGCTCCCAGGCTTGCACCGAAGCATCTCTTCTCCCGCCTGAGCCAAGGCATTGTCTCCATGTTCTGTATTTCATCCTCTTTCTAGTCAGGGGCTGCGTTTGGATCAGAGGACGTGTTGTCCAACTCCTGAGGTAGAGAAAAGACTTCTCTTGTGAGCTTGGTTGGGCTCTTTCTTACCAGTGTGGACCTGGCTCGTATTGGGCTCTCCAAAGGTTTTCTTTGGGGGAGGTTTTGTTTTGGTTTGTTGTACTGGGAGTCTGAACCCAGAGCCTCGCACATACTTTACAAGCTCTCTGTCACTTAACCTCCACCCCCTTTATTTTTTATTTTGAGATGGTCTCACTAAATTATGTAGGCTGCCTTTGGCCTCCGACCTGTGATCCTTATGCCTCCACCTCCTGAATCACTAGGATTACAAGCATGAGCCACCATGCCTGGCTTGAAGGTTTTCATTTCTAAAGCTAGTTCCTTAGTTTTATCTTGTCTAACTTAAGAGAGGGGTGCTCCCACTCCAATTTGGTGTTGTCTGTCTGTCTGTCCTCACAAAGACGACCTCTCCCCCACCATTTATGTTAAAACTTTTTAATTTTACTGCAATTCTTGCATGGGGCCACTAGGTGGCAGTCATGGCTTCCAACTTGTGCCTTAGATGCCCCCCTCCCTCCCTCTCTTTCTCTGGAGAAGACATGGTAGTTGTTGCTCATACTGCCTAGATTTGGTCCTCATGCCTTTTATTTTCCTTCACTGAAACTGAAACCCAATTAAGTTCTCTTTCAGCACCAAAGAATGCTATTTTGAGCTACGCTGTTAAAGGAAGGGAAAAAGAACCCCTCCACTGTGCTGCAGTTTGCATGTGCTCGCACTCTCTCCCCCCTCATGCTTGCATCTGATTTTTTCACCCTCCAGTGGCACCCTGAACCTGCTGCTTCTTCAGTCCCTACTTTTTGGTGCTTTTTGTTTGCTTGCTTTTAGATTTTTCCTTTTGCGTCTTTCTCCTTCCAGGAGCAGGTGAACCTACCCAGATGTGCTGTTCTCACCCATAGCATGGCTGTGGGAATGTCTGTCACACCGCAGCCTCTTGAGCTGTGTAGTTATTCCTAGATAATGACCTGGTGCCAGGCTGGGCAAGGCAAGGCTCTGGCCCTCGGTGAGGGGGCCATTTCAGTTCAGGCTGTAGGTGTGGTTGAGGGGAAGGAGCTCTGCCCCTAAGGCTGGGTCACCGTGTTCCTGAAAGTCATGCTGCCTCTCTTTGCAGGGCAGCTTCTCTTTGGAATGCAGTTGTGTTGGTGGCATCTTGGGCTTTGCATTTCTTCTTTTCCTCCAGGTTCTCCCGAATCTGTGGGGTTTAAGTAGCTAGAATATTCACTATGGAGGGGAGTACATGGACAGAGTTCCCACCCTTGCTCACCTTGTAAAGAGATGTAGGGCCCTACTTGTTTAGGTGTCTTAGTTAGACGGTGCCTAGGATGTGGGACTTACCTGAAAAGTTATATAGGAAAGGATCCATCTCATTTCCCTCTTCCAGTCTCTAAATTCTGGGCCTTTTGAAAACCTGACCACCCATGGTCACAAAGATGACAGGTGGTTCTGAGCTTAGAGTTTCCTCAGCAGCCCCAGAGTGGCTTGGGCTGAAGGCCGCCAACACAGCTAGGGGCCCTAGAGCTGGTGGTGGTACTGGCCTTTACTCTCTACTCTCGTGTGGAAAGAACTGAAAAGTGCGTTAGGGCTCCACATGAGATCCCAGAGGCAGGAGAGTTTAGAGCTAGGTGTTCAGGTGTTTTGATGTCTTCCACTCAAGCTGCATCCCCTGCACCTGGCACCTGGTGGGCCTCCCCCTTTCCTGTGTCCTGCGTCTCCACTGAGGGTTCGCCCAGGGTGTTTGGGCACCGGGGCCACATAGCACCTGAGTATGTCTGTCTCATTAAGGGGAGGGGGTGCCGCAGCCCCTGGGCAGATGAGGCTGCTGGCTGTTGGTAGAAACCACTGGGCTGTGATGAGGTGGAGAATCATGTCCTGGCCCAGACACACAGAGGAGTGAGGTGGGAGTGGTGGGGTGCCCAGTGGGTGTAGGTGTCCACTGCTCCTTGCTATCACAGCCTTCTGTCACTAGATGCTTGCCCTTGGTGCGTCTTAGTTGGATTTTCCCAGCCTCTCGCTGGCCACACAGCAGCATCCATCTGTGTTCTTGCCCCTTGCTCCTTTCTCTCCTCAGTGCCATCCTTCTGGGTCCCTGCAGTAGTAGTTGTCTTCCAGCCCTTGGCCTGGTGCCCTCCTGAGGTCTGGCACACCTTTTCCAGTTACTCCCGGTTTGTTGTGACCCTGTTAGCATTCAGAACTTTTATGGCTGGGTGTGGTGATGCTGGCCTGTAATCCCACTCCTGCTGAAGCTAAGGCAGGAGGATCGAGTGTTCCGGGACAGCCTGGGCCTTGTAAGACCCTGTCTTAACCTCACAAGATCCTGTCTCAAGGTGAAGAAGGAGCCAGGTGTGATGGACAGCCTGTGCCACGTGAGGACCGATCTCAAAGTGAAAAAATGAAAGGGGCTCGGGGGTGTGGCTCAGTCGTGGAGTGCTTGCTTAGTATGCATGAGACTCAGGGTTCAGCCCACCAGTACTGAGAAAACAAAAAAAAGTTGACAACAGTGCGTTCTCTTATCCTTCTGCTTCCCAGGGAGCTCCTCACTCCTGTTCATCACACAGCAGGATCTTGGTGCCATGTGCTACTCAGGGCTTCCTCCCTTGTCCCCCTCCCGGGGTACGGCAGGTTCTTGCATCTGCACAGGGGAGGAGGAGGATGGAGTCAAACAGCTGGACATGGCCAGGAAGCAGCATCCCCAAACCCCTTCCTGGTGTTTGTTTCTCATCCCAAGTGGCTTCCTGTCTTGCATTCCATGCTGCTTGGTCTTGGCCTTGGGTGAAAGAGTGCTACCAGCACCCAGGGAGTGAGAGGAGCCCTCAAAATTAGGGCCACCTGCCATGTCCACACCAGACATTGTCTGGGGAAGAGGAACAGGGATGTCCTTGTGGTACAGGTAGTGCTGTCTCAGAGCTGGCCCGGGAAGGCTGGACACACAAAGGGCCCTAGGCAGTTCCTGCTGCTTCCCTCTGTCCTGGGAAGGAGAGCTGTTCATCTCCCTTCCTGACGTCCTGGGGCTTCTCAGGCATCATTCTCTGCCATCCTGCCGGCTGCTGCTTGCAGTAGCCTGGCTCTTAAAGGAGCTTGTGGCCCTGGGTGCCTCTTGCAGGACCTGAGCCTCTCCACATGGGAGGTGTGGTGGGTGAATGGGTGGCCAGGTGCTGTGGGGCTAGGAGTCTTAGTTGCTTCCCCACTGTGGGGGCCTCTGCTCTGGTGTGAAGGCTTTTTCTCCATGCCTGGTCCTCTTTCCCTGACAGACTCTCGTCATGCCTTCCTGTGCATCTCTGTCCTTGTCCTAAGATCTGCTCAAGGATTTATTTCTGAAAAAACTTAGAGAATTACTGCCCTTTTAGTACTTGATCATCCAAACCATTTACACAGAGCAAGGTCTCAGGAAGAGCCCTGCAGGGAGAAGCAAGCTCTGCTGGGTGGACTGGAGGGCAGGGGAGAGGAGGGAAGCAAAGTGGGGTGTTTGCTGCTGAGGATGCCCTCTTCCAGCTGCTTGGGAACAGAAACCACAAGGCATGTTTCCTGATCCTTCAGGTCAGGCTCCATCAGGTGTGCGTGAGTTGAAACAGCAGCCTCAGTGCTCCGCTGCCATGCTGTTTTCTGAAGCATCAACACACACTTGGGGGAAGTTCCTTTCAGTGTGTAAATTGCTGCATTGAACAGTTTATTTTGTGCTTACAGTAGGTCTCAAAGTCCTGCTGGGAAGCCAGCCCTGTTCCTTCTGCCTCTGTCCTGTGAGGCAGATTGGATTGATCCTGGAGTCCTCGGGGGCAGGGCAGGGAGTGCCTGCCAGCTGATTCGTGGTGTGGGACCCCCAAGAGCACAGGCAGGGCTGCTGGTTTCTGAACTCCATGACCCCACCTGATTTTATCTAATTCCTGGATCTTAAGAGTTAAGAGGCCTTAGGGTCTCCTGGAGTGGATTCCTGTACCCAGTATCCCTGTGCCCTTGGCTTGAGTCAGTTGCACCTCACAGGGTGACTCCCTTCTTGAGCCTTTCCTCTGTACCTGCCATCGCTGTGCTGTGTTCCCTGGAGCTGTCTTGGCCAAGGGCTTGCCCTGCTCCTGTGCTCCAGAGCTGAGGTTAGGAGTGGGGACGCTGACTCAAGACACGTGGCTGTGCCAGGAGCACTTTGAGCTCACAGCCTCGGCAGTGCTCTTCCCTCTGCCTGGAAAGGCTCAGCCTGCAGTTCTTAGTGCTCCTGCTGGAGTGGGAATGGAGGCCTGGCCGAGCCGCCTCATCTGGGACCCTTGGCCTGCCTTTTTTTTTTTTTTTTTTTTTTTTACCAGCATCTTCGGACTAATGTTCTCAGCGAGCAGGCCGCCTACTTAGGCCACTATATCCCCCAGGGAGTGAGTGTCGGCCACATCATGACCACTTGGCTCTTGACAGTGATGTTTGAGAAAAGAATGTTGCAAGCCCTGTCAATAAGATCTTGACCCCTACATTAATGGCAGAGATGGGTCCCCATCCTTACGGCCCTCTTTCACTCTTCTGCTCACTTCCTGTTGGTTTGGCCCCAGTGTCTGGTAAGGCCAGGGTGACCCTCAACAGTCACGGCTTTCCTTCTCCAGGATGTGTTCGAAATGCGCTTTGCCAAGATGCCGGATGAGCCGGAGGAGCCGGTGGTAGCTGTGTCCTCCCCTGCAGTGCCACCCCCCACCAAGGTGGTGGCCCCACCTTCATCCAGTGACAGCAGCAGTGACAGCTCATCGGACAGTGACAGTTCCACTGATGACTCTGAAGAAGAGCGAGCCCAGCGGCTGGCCGAGCTCCAGGAGCAGGTGAGGGCGCCTGTGGCTCTGTTCCCAGCCCCAGACCCTGACCCCGTGGACCAGGGCTGTCCTCAGAGGTCTCCGAAAGGTCTTCTCGCCCCTGTAGTCCACTGATCTCCTTGGGGCCTTTTCCTTTCTGGGGGTTTAAGTACGTGCTGATCACACGCACGGATGCAAGTGGAGCCCAGTTGTTTTCTGGGCAGAGGTGAGGTTTCTAGATCTTTCCAATGTTTAAAAGGAAGAGGCCGAGCCAGGATCTCTCTCTCCTGTTGCTACCTGCCTGCTCCTCTCCAAGTTAGTCATCAGGTCTTTAGTGCCATTATGTCCATGCACATTTGCCAGCCCCTCAGGAACACTCCGTAGGAACATCCAGGACCCAGCGTGGCCAAGGGGGCTTAGCATGTGTCAGCGTGGGCATCTCCTCCAGCGTGGAGGACACTGGCAGTCGTTGGGGTTCGGGGAGCCGATGGACATGGCGCATCAGGGATCTGGTCGATGTGGCGGGTCACTGACCGAGGGCTGGTCCTTGCTGTGCCACCTCTGTGCCCGCACGTGGATGCCCAGGCTCCACACTGTCCCACTTGGTGCAGAACCGACCCCCAGGTCTCAGTGGTGGGAGGAGGCCTCAGCCCTGCGTGTGTTTTGTCTCTGTGTCCCTCAGCTCAAAGCCGTGCACGAGCAGCTTGCAGCCCTCTCGCAGCCCCAGCAGAACAAACCAAAGAAAAAGGAGAAGGACAAGAAGGAAAAGAAAAAGGAAAAGCACAAAAAGAAAGAGGAAGTGGAAGAGAATAAGAAGAGCAAAGCCAAGGAACTTCCTCCCAAGAAGACAAAGAAGAACAACAGCAGCAGCAGCAGTGCCAGGTCTGCGCTTCCCACGTCTGCCCCCGACACCTGTGGTGGGGAGGGAAACCACCCTGTAGCTGCAGCTGGCGGGCCAGGTTGCTGGCTGCTCTGGTGTGAGCCTTGAGAACTCATGGTGTTTGTTAGAGAGGCAGCAGGCGCAGGTGGGCGGGAGGCGAGTCCAGGAGAGCCCCACCACCCGCAGCCCCCTACTGCAGCACCCCAACTGGGGTGCTCCCGGGGAACCAGCTGCCTTAAGTCCTGTTCCCTATGAAGGCCAGTCATGGCGGTTGAGAGAGCACTCAGTCACTCATACACACACACGCACACGCACACGCACACGTATGTATGTATGTATGTATGTATGTAGAGGAATGAGTGCCCCGGCTTCCTCAGGGGACCCATTCTTGACGGTGTCTGCATCGTCCCTTCATAGCAAGAAGGAGCCAGCACCCATGAAGAGTAAGCCCCCTCCCACATATGAGTCGGAAGAAGAGGACAAATGCAAGCCCATGTCATATGAGGAGAAGCGGCAGCTGAGTCTGGACATCAACAAGCTTCCTGGTGAGAAGCTGGGCCGTGTGGTGCACATCATCCAGTCCCGGGAGCCCTCGCTCAAGAACTCCAACCCCGATGAGATTGAGATCGACTTTGAGACCCTCAAGCCATCCACCCTGCGTGAGTTGGAGCGCTACGTCACGTCCTGTTTGCGGAAGAAAAGGAAACCCCAAGGTACGCTTGGGCTCTCTGGGCACAGAGGGCCTTCCTCTGGACACCCTTGTTAACCTCCTCTTCCTGCCTCAGTTGTCTTCCTCTGTGGGCTGCTTTTCTAATAATGAGATCCATGCCCTTGATAGAGAAACTCCAAGAAGGTTATGACACCATATTTGACCCTGGACTCTGAGTGCCTTTCTAGACCTCTCTAGTCAGTGGCCCACCTGTACCTGTGTTTTGATTCTTGCTCTGAACAGCAGCTGTTTTCATCCCCGGGTTCCTGCCAGGCAGTCTCCCGCCTCTGTGGCGGTAAGACCAGAAGGAAAAGCATGTGTCGTAGGGAAGTGTGTACTGACATTAGATCAGAGCTGAGCCTGTCTTTGTCCTTCTCTAGCAGGGATGGTGTGGCCCTCTCTCTGGCAGTAGTTTTCCAGGCATCTTGTATGTTACATATCCCCCACGTTGGTGTGTAACTTTGCTTGTAGGACCACAGGACTTTGGGTCTGTGTAAAAGAATTTTACACACTGCCCTTTCCCCAGCCCAAACTGGCTCCTGGGGCCTTTGGCCTTTTCCTCAAGATGTGCTATATGGTGACAGCTATGCAGGCTTCCACGTGCACTAGTCAAGAGTGCTGGGAGAACCCCAAGACTCTTTCCTCATCTTGCTGTGTCTCAAGGCATACAGTCCCCCAGGTCCTCTTCACCCAAGGCCAGCAGTACCGTGTGCTAGGAAACTACTACTCTGTCTGGTCTTCAGAATCCTTAAGAAACCCTCAGAGGGTATTCTGAGGTTGGCAGGGCCTTCACATTGCAGGATAAACCATGCTTTGGCCAATGTGTAGTAGTCTATATCGGCAAACATGGGGCCATTTAGGGCCTGGGATGGTGGCGGCTGGCACTTAGTAGGAGCCGTTAGGCCCCAGGCACAGGCTTCTCACTGGTTGTTCCCCTAGGCAGTTGGGGTTTACTGCACCTAGCAGGGCCTCCTGGGTTGGGGTCCCCGCCTGATGCAGTTCCTGTTTGGATTGTAGCCGAGAAAGTTGATGTGATTGCCGGCTCCTCCAAGATGAAGGGCTTCTCATCCTCCGAGTCAGAGAGCACCAGCGAGTCCAGCTCCTCTGACAGTGAAGACTCCGAAACAGGTTAGCTGACTCCTATTGAAGCATCTTATCACACCACACACACACACACGCACGCACGCACGCACGCACGCACGCACGCGCACGCACACACAGAGTAGCTGGCACCCGCTCAGTCCCCTGTCTGGGTTACTGAAGATCCCAGTCATGAGGAGAACATACTGGGCCCTCTGTCTGTCCATCTGCCGTGTTGACTTTCTCCCTGGAGGCCATGAGTGGCTCTCACCCTGTGCAGCAACAGCCCCTTCTCCCACATCGCCCTCACACTGTCACCTCTGAGGCCGGGGCTGGGGAGCCTGGGTGGCTGAGGGTGTTGACACTGCGGAGCTGCCCATTGGCAGCATCCAGGGGCCTGGGCCTGGGTGGTATTGTCACCCGTGGTGTGGCTCTACCCAGCCTCGTGCCCCAGAGGAGGCTCTGCATCCCTGCGATCGTGCCCACATCACAGTTGTGTGCAGGGCCACACTCCAGGAAAGGTGATTGGCCCAGCTCTGCTGAGAGCGAAGCTGAGCCGCCAGCAGCTCGCAGCCTTCCTGGCCAGTCCACTCTCAGTCCTGCCACCTGGCACCTGGCTCTGGGCGCTGCCTGCTCCTCCCAAGAGTGTGCTCACCACTGTGGGCTATTGCTGGTTCTATTCTAATTCTGTGCACACCTGGACACAAGTGTCCTGCGCCTCTGACCATCCTTTCATGTTGTGCTCTGCGGGCTTGCACTGGTGCCCTATCAGTGCCCACCTTCTGAGCAGCTACAGAGCCGGAGGTGAGGGCAGGTGACGATGCTGGGAGCCAGGTTGGGTAGGGAGGGGCTGCTTTCTCCAGATGTGCACTTTTCTTTGTTCTCAGGGAACAGCTGCTCAGACTGTCCAAAGGGGAGGCCAGGGAAGAAGCCATGGTAGCTGGGAGGCTTTGCACGCAGCTCATACAAGCAGAGTTGCCACTGGGCAGGTCAGGCCCCAAACTGCAGACCACCTGGGCCCAGCCATAGGGTTTCAGGTGGGCTAGGGTGTGCAGTTAGTTCCACTGGAAATGTGTGTTTGGGCAAAAGAGTTCCTGGGATACTCTTCCATGGGTCTTTCCCACCCCAGGGATCTTATTCTAACTGGAAGTAGATGCTAATCCCCACATGATGAGTGCATGGCAGAATGACCTGATCCTTCCAAGGAAGGTCAAGGCTCCCTCACAGCAGCTGAGAAGAGCCTTGTTACTCAGAGGTGGGCTGAGCGCCTCTCCAGGACTTGAATGCCTGGGGCTGCCTTGTTTTTGGTGGGCCCAGGTGAGATACAGTGCATTAAGCCAAGGTGGTTCTGCATTTTTTTCAGCACTGACTGCAGAAACTGCAGTTTGCTGGCCTCCCAGCTTCCCCTTTTGCCATCCTTTCCCCTTTTCCTTTCTTTCAAACTGCACACCCAGCTTTGCTTTTGAATCCTATCAGCCAGCGGGGGGCACTGCACCCCAGGCCTGCCAGGAAAGGCTGGCCCTGGGCCTCTGGGAGCTGGGGCCCGCCCTCAGCAGGGTGAGGGGTAAATGGCTTTATTCTTGGGCCCCATTAGCATTCCTGGTAGCCACTGACTTTTCACTTGCACTGCCCGCCAAGATTCAGTTTTGCCTGTGCTCTGAGTTTTTGTACCGCCTGAGTTTTCTAGCAGATTGCTCCTATCAGGGTTTTGCAACCTTCTAAGGATTCAAGTGACCAAGAGAAAAGCGCAGAGTGACACTGATGGGACCTGGTTGCTAAAATAATTCGGCTTGGCCGTTGGGGGTACTGCTTTGGCCCTGACACAGTCCATTAGAGGGATGTGACCGGCACATCCTGATTGTATGTGACTGTGGCCTTTGTCCCTGGCCCCCATAGTCCTCTTCTGGCATGTTTGCTTTAGGCGGGAATCTTCCTGGGCTCCCACGTGAGTTACCCACCCCCTCCTGCCAATGGGGCGGCTGTGACGGCATTTCCAGCAGCTCTGTGCTGCTGCTTCTGTTGCTGCTGCTGAGACAATTTTTTTTTTTTCCTTCCCTCCCTTTAAAGAAAGTAGAAAGATTGTGCAACAAGTAATCTGAGAGTCCTGGGAACAGCTGTCCTGGCGGGAAGGAGGGTGAGATTTACAGTCTTGCTGCTGCGGGCTCTCAGGCTCTCAGGCTCCCAGGCTCCCAGGCTTCAGCAGCCCAGTCCTGGCCACTCTCTCGGCTGCCTGGGCTTGGGCTTGTCCCTCTTCCCCAATCCCCCCCCCCCCCCCTTGGGTGTTGCCTTCCTGCTAGCCAGCAGAGCTGCTGGTGGAGTAGTGGCTTTTCCTTTGCCTCATCCTCTGTGCACTCACAAGCTCTGTTGTGAGCAGGCTGGACACTTGTGCTCGGAGGAGCCTTCCACAAGGGATTTGTGCCACAGAGCCTATGGCCGCAGCCCACACATACACCAGTGAAAGCAGCCTCCACCTCCATGTGCCACGCAGGATCCTGCAGTCTTCTGGAGGGTGGGGTGGGCATGGTGTTTGGCAGCTCCTCCAGCAGTTGCTGTCCTGGGTCCAGAAAGCTTGAGAGACCAAATTTCTGTGGCCAATTCTGGCGTGGGGGTGGGGGCAGGGTCAGGGTATATCAAAGGTGTTTCCCTTCCATCTCTGGGGCTTGCTTTGCCTCCCTTACTCTTACGTTTCCACTTGGATAAGAGCCAACGTTCCTCAAAGGTTCCCTCCCTTTTTCTTTTTTTTTTTTTTTTTTTGGTGGTACTGGGGGTTGAGCCCAGGGCCTCACAAGCTTTGCAAGTGCTGTACCACTGAGCTGCACCCTCAGCCCTTGAGACGGGGTCTTGCTAAATTACGCAGATTGCTTCTGATCTTGAACTTGCAATCCTCCTGACTCCACCTCCCAAGTCGCTGGGATTACAGGCGTGCACCACCGCACCTGGCAGGGCCTATTTTTGTTACTTGTACTAAGGGTCATTTCTGCTGACATGGCCCCAGGACATGAATCACCAAAAGAAACTGAAGAGAGGCACTAAACTGAGGCTGCAAGAGTGGTGCATGAAGCGCTCCTCTAGCAAGCATCCACGACAAGAATGCCGTAGATCAGTCAGGGCACAGGGGCCTCCGGGACCAGGCTGCGGTTAGGGAGGTTGTGCCCAGATGAAGGGGAGGGAGCTGATTTCCCAGGTGGGTCCAGGCCACCGTGCACCCCCCCCATCCCCCACAGCCACATGCAGCGCCTGTAGCCAGTCCCACTGCTTCCTCTGAGCCCAGTGATTACTGAGTTATGTGGTCTTCGCTGAGCTTTGATTCTGGCTAGAGTCTGGAGCTGCCTGAGGGTTCTGGGCAGGGTAAGGGCCTCAGTGCTGCCTTTCCCCAGTGCTGGGATGTCTGCGGACATCCCAGCTGAATGGGTCTGGTTCACCAGCAGTGGGATCGGCTCTGCCTGGCAGTGGGAGCAGCAGATGTCCCAGGACTCTTTCCTTCAGTTTTCTTTCATCACATTTCTAATATCTGACTTCTCCCACATGCCATCCACAGGTCTTTGTGGGCAGGGATGGCCACACAGCTGTCTCCCTCTCAGGAGCCACCTCCTGCACCCTCAGCTGCCTGGCCTGGGGTGCCATGGGGAGGATCTCTCAGACTTTGGCCTGCCCTTCTAATCGCACAGGAGCATAGTCCAGCTATTTTAGTCTCCTAGTTTTCTTTTCCCAGGATTTGAGCATGTGGGTGTTCCTTAATGGCTCCAGGGGAAAGAGGAATGCTTGCTGTTTTGGAAAGATTTGAGCTGGGAAGTGCAGGCAGAGGCAGCTACGGGATGCTCTGACCACACAGCCAGCCTTAGGTCCCAGGCCCCCAGGGTCCTGAAGAGACTCATTGCACTCCCATCTCAGGGCCATGGCTTGCCTGCTCCCAGCGTGTGGCACTTACCCTCTGGAAGGGAGAAGGGGTATGAACCACCAGGTGACACCCCCACACATGCACATACCCAGGAGTTGCAGCTGGAGGGATTGGGGCTTCCCTGGGGCGAGGGCCAGCCTTGAGGAATGTGGCCCACAGTGAGAGGCTGGGTGGGCGGGTTTTTCCCAGGCATATTCTGGAGGCCAGGGAGAGTTGGATCCGTGACTCCAGCAGAGGCACTGCTCTGCTACATGGGTGGGAATGAGCCCAGTACCCCTCCCTGAACCAGGAGCCATGTGTGGCGCCCTGGAGGGTAAGACTTTCCTCCTTGGCCTGTCGTCCTCCCCACACAGTTTGTGTGTCAAAGATTCCGTTTCTTTATAGCTTGTGGTTTTGTCTTGAGAATATGGAGGAATGCAGAGAAGATGCTCAACTCTTTGCCTCCCACAGCAAGAGGTCCTTCATGCCAGTGCCTCCTTTGTGTGGGGGGAGTTTTTTCTTCCTTGGCCACACCATGAAGATGGGGAGACATCGGCTCCCTGAGACCCAAGTCACAGACACCTAATGAGCTTGCCACCCTGGCTGGTGCCTCTTAGAGTCCAAGGGAAGGACTTGAATGATTAAGGAAACGCCAGCGAGCTTAGGCAGGGCGCACTTGGAAGCTGTCGAAGCTGTTGTTCTTTTTAAAAGTGAACAGGCTCAGGGCAGTTTTGGAGACGTCCACACATGCTGTCTCCATGGCCCTTCTAAGGGGAAGATGGGTCTATCCCCACCCAAGGCAGGCTAGGTAGGGGCAAGGTTTCCCGTCTCCAGTGCCGTTCTCTCGTGCCCTTTCAGCCACCAGGGCACAGAGGCTGGCGTGGTCTGCATTCCTCTGTTCTTGTGACTTGAACAGTATGTTCCACACCATTTCTCTCACACTGGTTTCTCTCTCCCTCTATGTAGGTCCTGCCTAAACATTGGACTCGGACTCTTAATAAAACGGTCTTCAGTTCCAGATTCCTTCCCAGCAAGCTATAGCTTAAGTCCATTTTCTTCTGTGAAAGGGACAGGACTCCATCAAGTTATGGAATTCCTCAGAGCCCTGGGCCTGTCCCCTGGGGTGGATTAGTCATGTCCAGCAGCACGCCCCTAGTCCTGCCTTGGGGGAAAGGCCCTGCCTGGCCGGCTGCCTGGGCCTCCCTGTGCAAAGACTGCCCAGCTGTCCTGCCCAGCCTTCCTGCTCGTCTGGGGTCTTCTGGGTGGGTGGTGTTTCCTGCAGGATGATGACAATCCCCCCACGTGTGCACACTTGGTGCTGCTGATCAGAGTGTGCTTCCTCTTGTCATCCCGTCTAGCTTTTCCTGAGACTCTGGACCCTAACTGCTTTCTCCTCGGACCTTTTGTGGTGGTGACTTTAGCCCAGGGAAGATCTGATTCAGCCTGGGAAAGAACACTCTGGCTTCCTGAGCTTTCCCAGACGAGGGGTAGGGGCTTTAAAGTTGAGGCCCACTGGGCCCTCGAAGGCCAGGTGGTGCCATCCTGGTTGGCTCGCTCAGCTGGAGGCTGTCACCAGCCATCGCTGACTTGCAGCCTCCTGAAGTCCTCCTTCGTCCCCATTGTTCCTGTGTATTTCTGTCAGCTGCAGTGGCCTGGTGGGCCTTTTCCCGTCTTCTTTGGCCTTTCACCCTCAAGTCACGTAGGGAGAGTACCTTCAGGGCTGCTGGTGAGGAGCACGTAGGCCCTGCAGGATCAAGGTCTGGGGAGTGGGCGACACAGTGCCACAGCCCATCATGGGCTGCCCACCACATACCTCTGAGGGCGCGTTACCAGCATGAACATCCTCCTTGCCTTGGCCCTTTAGAATGATGACAGTGGCTGGGGCTGGAGCAGGGGCAGGGTGGCCACATCATCTAAGCCCTTTTGAAGGCACCAAATAGGGTTTTTTTGTTTTTTTTTGCTCCCCCCACCCCTAAAAATAAATACTGGTCAGTTTTTGGTTATGAATCCAGCACTCTGCAGAAAACTGCCTGATGTGAGAAGTCCCCTGAGGCAGGGCATCTGCATTTGAGGGGCTCTTTTTCTTTCTTTTTTCACACATGCTTTGTATATACTTCTGAGACCCTGTCTCCTGACACCTTGGGGCCTGCCTTTTTCCTGGGGCTGAAAGCAGGCTGAGGGGGCCCCATCACCTCCCTGCCCCTACCTGGGGATCCCGGCAGGCCTCCCCAGCTCCTGAAGCCCTCCACTGCCCGAGGCCTGGCCTCCCTGGAACTTCCCAGGGCTGTGTGGCAATGCTCACAGTGAGTTCCTAGACCATTCCCGATCCTCTCGGGGCGCGTCCAACTTCCAGTCCTCTCCATTTGCCAAACAGACTATTTTGAGCTGCCCTTTGGCCCATGTCTGACATGTTCCCAGTGAACTTGGCTGGGGACAAGGGGGTAGGGACTTCATGCCCAGAGATTCCCATAGGACAGTTGGGAAGTTGCTGGCATTATCTTTCTGGGAAGGTTCTGCTGTCTTGGACCAAAGAGCAGCCTAGATTCCCACAGTGTCTCGGCCATATGCCACCTCTGCCCCTCCCCGCATGCATTTGTGCACATAGGCCATAGGCGCAGGCCAGCTCTCCTATGGGGTCCTCTCGTCCTTGGTGTCCGGGGATCCCGTCCTTCTTGCCTGTGGGGCTTCCATCTGGCAGAATGCTCAGGACCCATTGAACTTGAAAGCTCTTTAGAGTTAAACCGTCAACTTGTACTTGGTGCCTGGGAGCACAGCCAGAAAGGACACTGCCCACCCACTCTTCCTTTTCGGCAGTTCCTGGGCAACAGGAGGTGCTGTCCAAAAAGGCCTCGGTGCACCAGCTGGCTGTGGGTCCTCCGGGAGAGCCGACCAGGGCAGTGGAGGGCTCCTCTGCTCTCCTCTCCTCTCCTCTGCCTGACACTGCCCTGCCCTTAACTCTCTCTGTCTCCTTCGCTGGAGTGAGGCCGGGCGGGGGTGGGAAAAATCAGTGTTTTAATCAGATTTTACAAAAACTTTTATTTCTTTGTACAATTACCATCCTTTGTAAAGATGAAATTTGTGTTGAGTTCAAGATTGTCATGGAATAAAGATCACACAGTACTTGAGGTCATCTCCATGTAACCCTTTCTAGAGAGTTTTGTGTGGGGTTGTCTGGGGCCGGTATGTCATGAAGCTATGCACTTTCTGTCTTGTCTTCCTACGGGTAATTCCAACACAAGGTTTGGGCCATGGGAGCCAAAGGGGGCTGCCTTACAACACACTCCAGCTCCCCTAGTCTTGTCCAGGCCCAGTGGCCTGCCTCATGCCTCCAGCTTCTGTCCTGCACTCTGGAGACGAGCCTCAGGATGCTCCCTGTGGCCTTTCCGTGGCAGCCAAGACGTGCTTACTGGACCCTCACAGGCCCGCTGCACTTGGTTCCATGCCTGCTCTTGTAGGCCTCTGCTCACAGCCTGTGGGCAGCTAGTGAGGCTCTGGAGCTATGGGAAACTGCGCTTCATTGAAGGCTACCAGACAGCAGGCCACCCCAGCCCCACCCGGCCGCCTTCTCTCCACTCATCTCGGCACCTGGGCGTGTTAAGATGCCACACTTCACATGGCAGCCTGGCTTCCCTAGCTTCCTTTCTCCATGCCCCTGTCCACTCAAAGGTACGCCCAGCATTTGAGCAGCTGCCCTGACCCACCACCTCCTTAACAGTGGAACAGGTGCTGGGAGAGGAACCTGTCCCCCGGGAGCCACAGCTGTTTCATTCCCCCTCTCCTGGCGCACAGGTCCCCCTGGTTCCAAGGTCCTCAGCCAGTGCTCTCCCCCACTCTACAGCAGCCCACTGCCATTGCCCTCATCCTGCAGACCTCCTCATTCCACACCCTTTTGTGTGCACTCCCCCCAGCCCCTAAAAAATAGGTTTCTTATTCCTGCCCAGAGAGTCCTGAGCACTGGACCCTGGCGTCCAGATTTGGGGCGTGCTCTTGGGTTCCCACATCCTAGATGCCCTTGCTTGCTGCACCCTTGGCCGTCTGTATGAGGACGTGTGTCTGTGGCTGCTGAGGTCTGTGTCCATGTCTTGTCTCTTGCGTGGAGTGGTGAGCTCTTGCAGCACATGAGGTCCCTTCTAATCCCTGTTGGTGGTGTGCAGCACCTCAAGGGCCAGGCAGCTCCCAGAAGCTTTGCACGGGCCTCCCGAAGCAGATCTGAGCAGAGAGGTGGCCTTGGGCTGGGCAAGGCATCGTGCTCTGACACCAGCAGCAAGAGTTGGCGTCCTGACAAGGAGCTCAGGGAGGCCAGGCACAGCCACGAGGTGTCTCTCCGTGACAGGAGTCTGAAAGGCCTCATACCGTGGGTCCAACCTTCCGCCTGATGGTTGACAACTATGTGACTTGCCAGGCTGAGGGCGCTGGCCAGGGCCTTTTCCCTTTGGGGGCTGTACACCCTCTTGTCTTTGTTGAGGGGGCATTCAGTTGTCAAAGTTCCTTAGCGCAAGCTTCTGGAGTCTGGGCAGAGGTGAGCACATGGGCTTTTGAGCACCCCTCACAGCAGGTACACCCTGACCACGTCAGCACAGCTGTTGCACCAAGCCTTCAGCCCCTCAGGAGCCAGGCACATGAGCTGTCCCAGAGAAGGGACTGCACTGAGGTCTGTCTCCCAAGGAAGGGAGGATGGCTAGGGTTCTCCTCCTGTGATGGCTGAGAGCACCTACCAAGTTTCTTCCTGGTCATCCTGGGGAGGCTAGCGCACTTCCTTCCTTTCCTCACCCACCCTGAGCCACTGTGCGTCCCCTTGGAGGATGGAAAGGCAAGGGCCTCGGGGGCAGTACCACTGGAGACCCCTAAATCACTGCGTTTTAGGTGTGTGACCCTGAACAAGTCCCTTCACTTGTCAGAGCCTTACTTTGCTCAGCTATCCAATGAACGGAATCATTTCAAACACCCCAAGTTATCTTAGAGCAGTCTGGGGTCCAGAGTGTGCTGACTTTCCCATCACCTAAAGCCTGACTCTCAAAATGGGGAGGTGTTGGCCAGGGTCTCTGTAGTTCAGCTATTGGTGTAGCCAGGGGGTCAGCCTTGCATGGTGCCAGTGGCTGGCAGGGGAGTTTTGTTTTTTTTTTGTTTTGTTTTTGTTTTTTTTTAAAAAAAGGCCCAGCCCTTGGAAAAGCAGCAGCCAGATGGACAGGTGAACCCCGCGTGTCTTTCTCTTCCCCATGCTGACTGATTTGTCAATGGACCCGACTCAGATTCCCTGGCTGTGTCTCTGGCCCTGGTCCTGAGCACCCGGTGCCCCCTTTTTTCTCTTTTGCATCCTACTCCAGTTTATGAACTTCTACCCCAGAGCCTTATCTTCTTCTCTTTTTTGTCCTGCAGAGATGGCTCCGAAGTCAAAAAAGAAGGGGCACCCTGGGAGGGACCAGAAGAAGGTACGCAGCTCAAGGGTGTCCCTCCACTTCGGTTGGAGCTGGGCCCTCAGTTCTGAGGGCGCTGTGGGTCTGACGTGGGCTGGTCCTGCCTGCCTGACATCAGCACGTGTGTCTTTTGTCTGCCTGCAGCACCATCACCACCACCACCCGCAGATGCAGCCGGCCCCAGCCCCTGTGCCCCAGCAGCCACCCCCACCTCCCCAGCAGCCTCCACCACCTCCTCCTCCACAGCAGCAGCAGCAGCAACAGCAGCAGCAGCCGCCGCCACCTCCACCGCCCTCCATGCCACAGCAGGCTGCCCCAGCGATGAAGTCCTCGCCTCCACCCTTCATTGCCACCCAGGTGCCTGTCCTGGAGCCACAGCTCCCAGGCAGTGTATTCGACCCCATTGGCCACTTCACCCAGCCCATCCTGCACCTGCCGCAGCCCGAGCTGCCCCCTCACCTGCCCCAGCCGCCCGAGCACAGCCCTCCACCCCATCTCAACCAGCACGCCGTGGTCTCTCCCCCAGGTGAGCGGCGGCCTCTGCCCCTCTTTCCCACTTTGATCCTGCCACGTCGTGAGTGGGTACATTAGGCAGTCTCAGGCTTAGCCGTTTCTCAGACCATCTTGGAAATGAAACTGGGGCATGACTGGCATGGAGTTAGCACTTTGGGCAGGGGTAGGCATTTTAGACCCAAAAAGAGGGAACCCCTCATGGTGAGGGTGGAGGGGCGCACTTACCCCGCTGCAGTCAGCCCTGTGGATCCCAGTCAGCATGGACGGGGGGTGTAGTGACAGGGCTGCTCACCGTCCTGCCGGCGAAGGTCTGTGAGTAGGTGACTGAGGCCTGCGGTGAGGCCTAAAAGGCCACGTGAGGACAGGGAGTGCGAGGCAGAGTCCGGGGCTTCGAGTGCAGAGTGGGATGACCGGCAGGTGCCCCACCCCGGCAGGCCTCACCGGAAGCCGTCTTCACCCTTCCTTTTGTGGGAGGATGTGGAGGGTGGGATGGTGCCATAAGGAAGTCACTGGTGCCCGGGGGAGGTCAGGATGGAGCGGAGAGCCAGGCCGGGCTGGCGGGGCACCAAGGCCTCACTGCCACACTGTTGTCTCCTTCCAGCTTTGCACAATGCACTGCCCCAGCAGCCATCTCGGCCCAGCAACCGAGCCGCGGCCCTGCCCCCTAAGCCCACCCGGCCCCCAGCCGTGTCGCCCGCCCTGGCCCAGCCACCCTTGCTCCCGCAGCCTCCCATGGCTCAGCCTCCCCAAGTGCTGCTGGAGGATGAAGAGCCACCTGCTCCACCCCTCACCTCCATGCAGATGCAGCTGTACCTGCAGCAGCTGCAGAAGGTGCAGCCCCCCACTCCACTACTCCCTTCCGTGAAGGTGCAGTCCCAGCCCCCGCCCCCGCTGCCACCCCCTCCACACCCCTCAGTGCAGCAGCAGCTCCAGCAGCAGCCACCACCACCTCCGCCACCCCAGCCCCAGCCACCACCCCAACAGCAGCACCAGCCCCCGCCACGGCCCGTGCACTTGCAGCCCATGCAGTTCTCCACCCACATCCAGCAGCCTCCGCCACCCCCAGGGCAGCAGCCTCCCCACCCACCTCCAGGCCAGCAGCCGCCTCCCCCGCAGCCGGCCAAGCCTCAGCAAGTCATCCAGCATCACCCTTCTCCCCGGCACCACAAGTCGGATCCCTACTCAGCTGGTAAGTGGCCCCTGGTTCCACGCTTGGAGTCTTGTCCCCGAAAAGCCGGAGAGTTAGCTGTGCTTCAGGCTGCAGTGGGCTCAGAGCCACGCTCCAGAGGCCCTCAGAGTGGGAGACAAGGACTGACTGCACCCAGGGGCAGTGTCTTTACCAGGTGTCTGTCTTGCTTGCAAGCCAGGGTTGCCTGCAGCAAAGCCTCCCTCAGCCTTTCTCTTAGAACATCCAGGTGCATTGCACTGCACCCTCACTCCTGCTAGATGGGGAGCCAGGAGCCAGGGGAGGCCCCTGACTCACCCGTGGAGGTCAGGGTAGGCTTCTTGGAAGAGGTGGCCGTGGGACAACAGGAGCTGGTTTCATAAGCAGGGCAGTTGTGAGGTCCAGGCCTTGGCCATGGGGGCTGTTTGGGAACAGGCAGTGCGAATAGTGTGTTAGGGAGCCCTATGGCTGGGGCTGAAGCTGCGAGGCAGCACGGAGCCCACCAAGGAGCCGTGCTTGTCTCCCCTGGCCCAGGCACCCTGTGCCACCCACAGCGTCGGTCAGGCTGTTCTGTTTCACCTTCCCGAGGTCCTTGACTTCTAAGTGTTGGTAACCAGAAGATGTCTCGGCCCACCCTGGCTAGACAGTGTTCCAGTTGATGTATCCATGATGTTGTAGTGACAAGGGTGAGGGTGAGGGGCGTGTTCCTTGGGGTGCACCAGTGCTGCCTGCAAATGGAACAACACAACAGAGCCGTGACTGCTCCGAAAGCCGGCAGAAGCTGCCGCGTGCCAAGTGGATTTCCGTGTGCCCCGAGCGCAGAGCAGCTGTCTGTCCTCCCTGGGAAACTGGAGTTGGGCCCGGCACTGCACAGCTGTGCTGTTCCCACTCCAGAGCTGGCCAGGCTTCCCTGTCAGAGGAACGTGATGGACAGGTGACAGAAGAGCTAGCATTTGGCAGCCAAAGCCAAGGACCGAGGACCTGTAGCCATCTCTGCTTTGAGTATCCTGAGGTCCCCACCCAAGCTCCTACCAGCCAAAATCAAGATGGAGGATGTGAGCCAAAAGCCAAGTCATCTGAGTCCCACAGAGACTCAGCAGGCGTTGCTAGGCACCCAGCCAGCTTTCTGACCCCCTCCCTGAGCCATTGCACCGGTCCTCCAAAACCGCCCGCAGGTGGCCAGTGCCTTTAAACCACAGCCCCAAGAGCCCTCTGTTAGCCAGGTCTCCCGAGGGCAGCCGTCCAGGTGGGAGTCATGTGCTTGTGGACCGCTGGCAAGCTGGAACCCAGACAAGTGCAATGGGATGGCAGTGGCCAAAGGGGTCCTGACAAGCTTGTTAAGGGCAGTGAAACCTGCCCCATAGAATGGTGGGACTGCAGCGATAGGGCTGCCTTCACCACAGTGTGCGGTCCAAACAGTTGTGGGGTCTCTGGGGTTAGTCTTGGCTCAAGAGAGGCTGGAAGGTCTGCCACACCTGAGTATTATGGTCTTCAGGCCACCAAAATACACACCTCTGGCCAGGGGCGCCCATGGAGGACCCAAGGGAGCCTGTGTGGTACACAGTGGTTGGGAGTAGGTGCTGGAGTAGGTCAGTGGAAGGCTGGCACATGGGACCAAGTCAGGTTGTTCAATGTGAGGCAAGGGACAGGGCCTGGAGCAAAGCACTGTGGACACGCACCTTACCTGGTGGGTGGGTGTGTGGCTTGTCCTAAGTTGGAGCTAGCTCCAACAGGGCTATATGGGCAGCATGGCTCCTTTTGGAGTTTCAGGCAGTTCAGGCCTGAACTGAGGCTTATGGTCTCTTTGGTGTCACTCATATTTAACTCAGGCCACACTTGAGAACCTTCTGGAGGGCTTTTAAAAAGTACTGGTGCCCAGACCCCACCCTAGACCCAGTGTATCAGAATGTATTTTCTTCAAAGCTTCACCAGTAATTCTGGTCAAACACTAGAACTGGCACCATGGGACTCCAGAATGCCCTGTGCACATCCAACTCAGGGGCCTGGGGGACTGGAGGCATTTGGGCCTCAGGATGGGGGTTCCTTTCCTCACCAGGCCCAGCAGATTCCGTGGTCTTTCTCTTTCAAGCCTAGCTGCGCCATAGGCTGCTTCTATGTACATCCTGTCCCTTCCTATCTCATAATTGTGTTAAGGGCCAAATGGCTCAGGGCCGGTGGCCCCTGACACACTCTTTGTCTCTTCTCCTAGGTCACCTCCGTGAAGCCCCATCCCCGCTTATGATACATTCCCCCCAGATGCCACAGTTCCAGAGCCTGACCCATCAGTCTCCGCCCCAGCAAAACGTTCAGCCTAAGAAGCAGGTAAAGGTCAGGGCTGGGCCACGGCCCCCAGGGCCAGGCGTGGGTGGGGGTGGGGCAGAGGCACCCGCCCACCTCACCATCGTGCCTGTGCTGTCCCAGGAGCTGCGCCCGCCCTCAGTGGTCCAGCCCCAGCCCCTCGTGGTGGTGAAGGAGGAGAAGATCCACTCGCCCATCATCCGCAGTGAGCCCTTCAGCCCCTCGCTGCGGCCGGAGCCCCCCAAGCACCCGGAGAGCATCAAGGCCCCTGTCCACCTGCCCCAGCGTGAGTGTCCGTCCCTCGCAGCCCAGTCTCTTTTGGGCTCCAGCCTACCTCGATGAGGCACGCCAAGGCCCACATGCCATTTGCATTCCAGGGCCCGAGATGAAGCCTGTGGATGTCGGGAGGCCCGTGATCCGGCCCCCTGAGCAGAATGCACCCCCACCAGGGGCCCCGGATAAGGACAAACAGAAGCAGGAGCCGAAGACGCCAGTGGCACCCAAAAAAGTAGGGCCAAAAGGCCTGGGGTGCCCTGAGGGTCTTTGAGTCGCAGCAGACCTCTCACTGCCTCCCCACCCTCTCCCTGCAGGACCTGAAGATCAAGAACATGGGCTCCTGGGCCAGCCTGGTACAAAAGCATCCAACCACCCCATCCTCCACAGCTAAGTCATCGAGTGACAGCTTTGAGCAGTTCCGTCGCGCTGCTCGGGAGAAGGAGGAGCGGGAGAAGGCCCTGAAGGCACAGGCCGAGCATGCAGAGAAGGAGAAGGAGCGGCTGCGGCAGGAGCGCATGAGGTAGGCTGGGTCTGGGGCGGGCACAAGGAGTCTCAGGGCCATGGCAGGCCCTGGCTGACCCTGGCCCCGTCCTGCTCAGGAGCCGGGAGGATGAGGACGCACTGGAGCAGGCACGGAGAGCCCACGAGGAAGCGCGGCGGCGCCAAGAGCAGCAGCAGCAGCAGCAGAGGCAGGAACAGCAGCAACAGCAGCAGCAGCAGCAGCAGGCGGCCGCTGTGGCTGCTGCCGCTGCCCCCCAGGCCCAGAGCTCCCAGCCCCAGTCCATGCTGGACCAGCAGAGAGAGCTGGCCAGGAAGCGGGAGCAGGAGCGGAGGCGCCGGGAGGCGGTGAGCCCGGGACCCTGGGGGACACTGTTGGGCAGGAGTCGGCCTGGAGGACCTGGCAGGATTCCTGGTACCTGGGGAGGGAAGAACAGTGAGTCCAGGCCTGCTGCTCTGCACCAGGCTGGCTTGGGCGGGCAGAAGTGGTGCGGTTCTCACACAGGGCCCCAGTGCTCTGAGGTGCCAGGGTGGGCAGTGAGGGAACAGTCTGGGGGAAGGCTGAGCCGCGGAGTGTGTGCAGGCCACCCACTGAACTCACGCCCTGCTTCTTCTCCTTCAGATGGCAGCTACGATTGACATGAATTTCCAGAGTGATCTATTGTCAATATTTGAAGAAAATCTTTTCTGAGAGCACCTAGGTGACTTCTGACTTTGATTTTCTGGCAAAACGTTGACTCTCCATAGTGTTAGGGGCGGCAATGGAGGTGGTAGCAGCGGCCAGGGGTGTCTCCGGGCCTGGCCCTCCTGCATGCTATGCCCGGGGCAGGCCTGACGGGCAGCTGAGGATCGCAGAGCCCATCTGCCTTACAGCCGGACAGCCGGACAGATGTCCCACCACTCGCCACCCCTTCATAGGACGTCGGCTCAGAGCGCGCCTCGACACAAGCAAGTGCCGGCCGGACCCAAGGCCTGCATCCCCGCGTGCGGGGCAGAGGCCCTTCTCTCCGCCAAATGTCTACACAGTATACACAGGACATAGTTGCTGCCGCCACCATGACTGGTTTTCTGTCCCTGAGAACGTGACGTTTGTGACGTCCTGCCTGTTGGGAGTCCTTCCTCACACCCCAGCCAGCGCCGCCTACTCCCAGGAAGCCAGGGCAGGCCCATGTGGGCTGGAGCGGCAGGGCACCCACCCACCCCCTTGCTGGCACTGACTTTGCCTTGAACAGACCCCTCCCCCTCCCCCCACAAGCCTTTAATTGAGAGCCGCTCTCTATAAGTGTTCGCTTGTGCAAAAGGGAATAGTGCCGTGGAGGTGTGTGTGTCCATGGCATTTGGACCGAGGTGACCGACTGCGTGTGTGGGCGGGCCTCGCTGGGGGAGTGAGGCCACCAACCAAAGTCAGTTCCTTCCCATCTCCTTTTGTTTTTTTTTCTTTTTTTTCTATATATATATTTTTCTTTTGTTGAATTCTATTTTATTTTTAATTCTCTCTTCTCCTCCAGACACAAAGGCACTGCTTATCTCCGAAATGGTGTGATCGTCTCCTCATTGAGCGGCGGCTCCCACCGCGCTGTGGGTAGTGTGTGACCGTGGCTGTACTGTATAGTGAACATAGTTGGCATATCTTTGTTTGAAGTTTGTTGGTGACTCCACCAAACTGGTGTAAAACAAAAAGCAAAAAAGCAAAAAAAAAAAAAAAACCCACAAAAAAAAAAACAAGACACAAAAAAACCTGCCTATATTTTATTGTTTCAAACTTTATTAGTCTATTTTTAATTATAAAACCAGAAAGCTGCGATTTCTTTTCCTCCCTGTCCCCCATTTGTTGGCTTCTTTGTTTTTTTTTTTAATGTCAAATCTGTTTGTTTTTTTACCAAGAAAGGAAGGGCCTGGGGTACCGCAGACAGAGGCAGGGGCTCACCAGCCCCATGCACAGTCTGCCTGTGCCCAGTCTGACCAGCCAGCTGCTCTTCCCCTCCTTTTTTTTTTTTTTTTTTTTTTAATTTTATAATCGGAGCCCTTGGTGAAGTTACGTGTGCCATGAAAACCCACTCTATACACCACGACGCTGGTGCCTCAGTGTTGGCCAAACTCTGGAGTCACTGACAGGTTTGACTTTCATACGGTGAATATGCATTTGGTCTGTACTGATCATGGAATAAACACATCTCTCTTTTTTAATGCTGGCGTCTCCCTGACATTTCTTTTGTTACCCACCTGTTGGTAGGCTAGGCCCAGGACACTTCCACCCTCAGACTCCAGGCCACCTCTGCACAGGAACCATGACCGTAGCCATAGAGCCCGTCTCCTGAGGCAGCAGCCTTGGGACTCACAGTTGCTGCCCCAAGCTGCAGCTGTGACAAGGCGTCCAGATACCCATTCTTCCTGTGGACCTTGGCCTGGGCGGGTGATGCCCCAGCAGAGCCCCAGCTAAACTCCAGACCATGCTCCTGTTTGCCCCATCCATCCTGGTCCCTCCCTGGCCACAGGATTGGGGCCACGTCTCCTGTCTCACTTGCTTCTACCTAACTCCTTTCATTTAAGCTCAGGGTTAACCAGATATTTTTAGGTAAGTGTACATTCCCCCCAAATAGGATCTTCACAGCATCCGCCCCCCCCCACCACAACACACACACACACACACACACTCTCTCTCCCACTAAGAGAGCCACCCTGCCTGTGGGCCCATCTGTACATGTTCGCCCCAGCCACAAGGCACGGGTGGCACCCAAGAATGGCCCCTAGGATGTCAGGTACAAGGGTGTAATTTATATGTGTGAAGAGGCAAACTGGTTGAAACATTTCTAGCACTGTTATCCACCCTTTTCAGCCAGAAAGGCCCTCTACTCTTTTACTTTAGGATCTGCTGAACCTCCATTGAAAACCCTATGAGGGTCGCTATGAGTCAGACCCAACTCGAGGGCGTCTAACAGCAAAAACAAACCTCCCAGCAAGGGTATAGTTAAGGCACTCAGCCAGTGGCCCCTGACTTTCTCAAAGTCCCGGCCCACTTCAGGCACTTTGTATACCACTATGTAGGAACAGTGTGACACATTCTGGTTCTTTGAGGTTTTTCCCATCTCATACCACCCTTGTTTTTGCTCTTTGTTTTGTTCAGAAACTTCCTCAAGCTGGGTCTGTTGAGCTGGAGAGAGGGTTTTGTCTGTACCTTCCTGCTAAAGATTTAGTTCTGCTATGGCCTTCTCCACACCTTCCTGATGGGTATTTCTCTAACTGGGTTGTAATTAGAACTGGGATCTATTTAATTTCTCTGGCCATTTCCACATCCCTCCCACAGTACTAGAAATCTTAGTCCTATACAAGAATAAGAGGTGTGTACAAGCCCCCACTGTACTGTATGCACGGATCGCTTGGCCAATAATTATGTCAGTGAATCTGAGACTTGTATTAAAAACACTTTAGACATTTGTAGAAGGGACTTCGTAGACTTTTCACTTATATACTAAAGGTTTTTTTTTTTTTTTTTTTTTTTGTGCAGTTCTCATTGCAAAAATAAACATTTGTACTGGATATAAAGTTACCCTCTTGTGACTACTGCTGTCTCTTTGAGGATAGAGCTGGAAAGAAGGGGTGAGTTGGGGGTTGGGGACAGGGATGTGTAGTGGAGTTCAAAGAAGGGAGGTTCCCCGATACCTACCAGTCAGGCAGCCATGTTAGAAGACCCAGGAAGGATCCTGGTAAACATGGTCAGGGATTTGATTTTACGGTGTCAAACCCAAATTAACTGGGTGTGGTGGTGCACACCTGTAATCTGAACACTCGGGAGTAGGAGGCAGGAAGATGGTGAGTTGAAGACCAGCCTGGACTACATAGATGTCTCAAAAGAAAGTCAGAAGAAAGGTGGTTAAATCTAGGAAGAATAGTAATTAGTACAATAAAGGCAATGTAGTCGGTGGTGTAATTCAACTCTGAGGTGTATTGTTCACTGAGGCAGGACATGAATAACCACCTATAATTAGCTACTCGTGGGCTTGATTATGGCCCCTGGACAGAGTTATTAATGTTCTGTAGTCTGTTAGATAATACAAAAGCATATGTGTAACAGTGGAAGGAGGGGCTTGAGGTAACAAGGGATGCGTGAAGTGTTTAAAGAGGCAACCAATAAAAACTAAAGGTGGAAAGAGTACGTCCAGTGGTGGTTATGTGAGCGAGTTGGTGGTTCATGCTCCAACTTGGTAAATCAAGAAATAGGCACAGAAGCACATTTAGAGATACCTGGGTAACCACCATAAAAAAGCCAAAAGCATTCCAGTGACTGTGGTGGGAAGTGGAGGGAGGAGCCGCATATTGCTGCTTTTTTCAATAAATCCTTCTGGATTGCTGTTTAGCCAGATGTATGACTTGAGGCAAATGACTTCATTCCCGAATTTCAGGTTCATTATCTCTAAGGCAAGGATATAATGATTCCACCTACGCTACGTAAGGATGCTGTTGTTGTTGTTAGGTGCCGTCCAGTCGGTATCCGACTCATAGCGACCCTCTGTACACCAGGGGAAACACTACTGTCAGTGCTTCTCTGTGAAGGCTAAATGATGGGTGTCCCTAAAATGGTCAAGGATCTTGGATGGGGGAAGGTTGCAAAATAGGTAGAACCTGGGACTTTGCAGGGACGGGGCTCCGTGACTCGGTGCCCCATCACGTCCGGCCCTGCCCTGCTTCCTCTTTTGGCCAAAGCCCCTGTGACTCAGTCGGCCCGATCTTCCTCCAGCTCCTAAGTCAGGCCAAACCTCCAGGAGTCAGTGTCCCCGCTCCGCTGGCTGCCCACAGCGGAGCCCGGGCCCCAACACCTGCCAAATTAGCTCCCGGGTGGGGACTTGTCTCCTGGACATCAATGGCCGCTGTCGTCCAATCACAGCCGTGTAAGAGGCGGACCGAAGTGCCCCCTAGGCCAATGAGAGGACTGCGCGGGACTTAGGCCTCTGGACCAGCCTCTTGGTGAAGATGCAGCTGGGTCTCACTGAGCCAGGCCAAGGGGTGGATCGCGCGCTCTAGGACGGAAAGTTCTCGGGAGTGGGGGATGTTCGGACTCCCGAAACCTCCTGGGACCGCTGCAACGGACCGCGCCTCTCTCCTCATCCTTCCCATTGCCCTGCAAGTCTCTCTTCCGCTTCCGGGCCCGCCCGACCCGCCATATTAGGTTCTGGCCCCGCCTCCGTTTCATTGGCCCAGCCTCTGCTCAACGTTAGGCCCCGCCTCGGATCCGCCCACTTCCCCTTCCACCTGCATAAGCCATGCCCCTAGCCCTTACAAACCTAGACCCAGTAAGAGTCCACCTTTCCTGCTTGTAGGCCTAACCTCCCCTGCATATGCCCCGCCCCTTCACCTGTACCTTTTGCTATTACTGGGGCGCTGAGCCCAAGACCTCACACATGCTCTCTAAGCGGTCCACCACTGAGCTGCACCCCTAGTCCCCCCTTTTTTCTATTTTTGCAGTACGAGGGGACTGAACTCAGGGCCTCGCACATCCTTAGTAAGCGCCCTACCACTAAGCTGCACCCCTCGGCCACTTTTTTACTTTTTATCTTGAGACAGGGTCTGGCTAAAGTACTCAGGCAACCTCCGGCCTCGACCTTGCAATCTTCCTGCCTCTGCCTCCTGAGTTGCTGTGATGACAGGCGTGCAGTTTCAGTGCCACCACTCGGCAAGGCGCCACCCATTTCACCCGGGGTCCCCTTCCCTCAGTTTCTCCAGGCTTCAGATCTCCCTCTTGTAGCCGGGTGCAGTGGCGCACGCCTGTCATCCCAGCGGCTCGCGAGGCGGAGGCAGGAGGATCGCAAGTTCGAGACCAGAGGCAGTCTGCGTCATTTGAGACCCTGTCTCAAAAAGTTAACAAAAAATGGGCTGGGCGTGCACCTCAGTGGTCCAGCACTTGCAAAGCATGCAAGCGCGAGACCCTGGGTTCAACCCCCCCCGCCGCCAGTACCGCATAAAAAAATAAAAAAGTCCCTCTTGTCTTTAGAGCACCCCCCGCCCCTATACACCCCCTGATGCAGAACTACTAGGCCCAGGTCCTAGTCTTAAGCTCCACCCAGGCCTTCCCAGGCCCCGCCCACTTGTCTTTTCCCGCCAAGGCCCCGCCCACAGCCACAGAAGCCGGGGCCTTGCAGGCTCCGCCCCTGGCCCTCAACTTCTTCCCAGTCCCCGTCACGCCCAGGTGTTTATCCAGCACTACAGGTGAGTCAAGTGCGGTGGCAGTTTCAGTCCGAGCCGCCCATCTGTCTCCTCAGTTCGTCCCGCAGGTCAGACGGCACGGAGGGGCCCCAGAACAAAGGCGGTGGGGGGCGCGCGGGGCTGGATCCCCCCCCGCCGCCGCCCCCAGCGCCCGCGGCTCGCTCTCCCGACCACAGCGCCGTAGAAATCGAGCAAGGCGGCGACATGCCCGAGTTGGTGGTGACCGCGCTGCTGGCGCCGTCGCGCCTCACGCTGAAGCTGCTGCGCGCCTTCATGTGGATCCTCGTGTACTCGGCCGCACTGCTGGCCACCGCGGTCTACAGCTGCATCGCGCTCACGCACGTGATGTGCCGGCCCCGGCGTGGCTGCTGCGGGCGACCCCGGCGCGCGGCTCCTGCCTGCCTCCGAGACCCCATGTGGGGCCAGCACGACTTCCTGACCCTCAAGGTGAGCGCACCTGGGGACGCCGTCGAGGTTGCCAGGGTCGTATGGAGTCAGGATGGGATGAGCAAAGAGGGAATGGCCACATACAAGTCCCCCAGTAGGCACAGTAGGCCTGGGGATTCGAGCCTGGGGAAGGAAGGTCCCCAGCCCTTTCTCTGATCCCGCTCTCCCTAGAGCTCGGGCCTGCGCCTGCACTACGTCTCCGCTGGTCGTGGCAATGGGCCGCTCATGCTGTTTCTGCACGGCTTTCCTGAGAACTGGTAGGTATGGGGTCCAGGGGCCTGGCAGGTGCAAGGCTGGCCATAGGGGAAACTCGGACTGCTAGGGCACTCGGGAGGTGGGGACTGGGCTAAGTGGTCCTGGTCGTGCAGAGCATATGGGGCCCAGATGGTATGGGGTGGGGGGCGGGTAGAGGGACCACATCAGGATGCCCAGAGTCTGCGGGCCCTGAAGGGACCGGACAAGGAGGTGTTGGGGTGAAGGCTGCCTTGAACTCCCGGTGCCTTTGCCTGGGATTCCTCCACCCTCCCTTCTGGGAGGTTCAGAGCAGGAGGGTGGGGTCGCCAAAGGTCTCCCCTGGACGTCGGGTGGACCGGGTGGACATGCCATCCGGGCGCACTCTGACGCAAGCTTCACTCGCATTTCCTCCCACCACTTCCTCCCACCGGGCAGGTTCTCCTGGCGCTACCAGCTGCGGGAGTTCCAGAGCCGTTTCCACGTTGTGGCTGTGGACCTGCGTGGCTATGGCCCCTCTGATGCTCCACCAGACGTGGACTGTTACACCATCGACCTGTTGATGGCTGACATCCAGGATATCATCGTGGGCCTGGGTAGGAACTGGCCCCCATCCCAGGCGACGGCTCCCCCATCCTGTGTATGCCCATGCCGGCAGGTTTGCTTCTTGTCGGAACCTACTTCCTGCACCCTTGCCTCACCCCTCCCTGACCTCTCACCCCAGCGTGTCTATCCCTCAGGTTACTCCAAGTGCATCCTCGTGAGTCACGACTGGGGCTCGCTCCTCGCCTGGAATTTCTCCATCTACTTCCCATCCCTGGTGGAGCGGATGGTGGTGGTCAGCAGTGCCCCCATGTCAGTATACCAAGGTGGGTTGGAGCTGCTGGGATGTGCACATGCGTGTGTATTTGCACATCTCCATTCACCTGTCACGTGCCAAGGGCTGTTCCCTTGTAGGGCTTCTCGTTCTAAAATCAGTAACAGTGCCAGGAGTAACCCACATTTTTTGAGTACTTACAGGTCCAAGTAGAAGATCCCCACCCCTTCTTTTCTTAGGACTTGGGAGTTGAACCCAGAGCCTTGGACATACTTTGCAATGCTGGACCACTGGGCTCCAACCCCAGCCCATTTTTTTACTTTTTGAGACAGGGTCTCACTAAGTTATGCCGACTGCCTCTGGTCTCCAACTTGCAATCCTCCTGCCTCCGCCTATTGAGCCTCTGGGATTACAGGCATGCACCACCGCGCCCTGCAGTAATTTTTTTATCTTAAGACAGGGTTTGCTAAGTTACTCAGGCTGCCTGTGGCCTTGAACTTGCAATCCCCCTGCCTCTACCTCCCACGATGCTGGCATTATAGGCATTAGAAGATCTGCTATCCAAAATATTTGAGGCCACGGCTGGCAGTGTGGCTGGGCAGTAGGACGCTTGTCTAGTATGCCTGAGACCCTGGATTTGATCCCCAGAACCACCAGGAAAAAAAAGAAGATTAGATTTTGGATTTCAGATTTTTGAATATTTGCATACACAGAATGAGATTTCTTGTGCATGAAACCTGAGTCTAAACATGAAATTCACTTATGTTTCACATGCTTCTTGTACACAAAGATTGAAGATAATTTATAGAATATTTTTCAATAATTTTGTGCATGAGAAGTTTGTAGATCTGGCTGTGGTGGTACACACCTATAATCTCAGCACTCAGGAGGCCAAGGCAGGAGGATCAGGAATTTGAGAATTTGGGGCCAGCCTGGGCTATAAAGTGAGACTGTGTTAAAAAAAAAAAAAAAAAAAAAAAAGAAGGAAAGAAAAATAGAAGAAAAACTGTAAGTTGAACCATCAGAGGTCAGATGTGGAATTTTCTTGTAGCATCAAGTCAGCCCCCCAAAAGTTTCAGATTTTGGAGCATTTCAGATTTTGGATTTTCAGCTGAGAACTAACTACTCAACCTATGGCAATTGCCTCCAACAAGGAGCCTGCTTACAGGAACCTACACAGTCTCCTTGTGCTTACGAAAGTGTTATTAGCCTCCTGTTCCAGTTAGGGGAAACTGAGAAGCAAGGGCTTTCTTTTGACAGTGAAGACATAGACTACTAAACAACCACAAACTACAGTAGAACCAGATGCTGTCTCTGGCTACCCAAAGTCAATTATATCACCTGATTTGCTTGTTTTTTCGTGCTGCGGATGAAACCCAGAGCTTCAAGCATGCTAAGCATGTGTTCTTCCACTGAGCTATACCCTAGCCCTCACTTGATTTTAATTCCCAGCAATGTAACTGTAATCATGATTGAGTTCAATCTCTCTCTCTATCTCTCTCTCTCATTGTTTCTTGTCTGTCTTCCCCTCTAAACAGTCAGCTCCCCAATGTCAAAGAGCTTCTCTGTCCCATTCAGTCACTGAAGTATCTTCGGGGTCTAGAAGAGGGCCTGGCACACAGTGGGTGCTTCATAAATGTTTGTCAAATGAAGCAGGGGAGATGCATCCAGACCTGGGAACGGAAGCCCACTGATGGCTGTGGGGGCTCCCAGGACCTGCAGAGGCAGGCGCCCTCGTTGCGTGAATACCACGACCACCTGTCTACTGCTGGTAGGAGGCGAGTCGAGTGTCTTCAACGACAAGCAGGCAGCAGTGGTACCCTGAGACCCGTGTGCCTGACCTGGGGGTATCCAGGGATGTAGTGATAAAGGGCCACCCCAGGCTTACGCCTTCTATCTGTCTCGCCTCATCCCCCTCCCAGACTACTCAATTCACCACCTGGGCCAGTTCTTCCGATCCAACTACATATTCCTGTTCCAGCTTCCCTGGCTGCCGGAGAAGCTGCTGTCCATGTCTGACTTCCAGGTATTCTGAGGCGATGGTTTGGGGGTGAAGGGTAGTGGGTTGAGGCTGGACAAGCCGGACACTGAATTTCCAAAGCTTCGCTGTGTGCCCAGATCCTGAAGACCACCCTCACCCACCGCAAGAGGGGCATCCCACACCTGACCCCCAGTGAGCTCGAGGCCTTCCTTTATCACTTCTCACAGCCCAACGGCCTCAAGGGGCCCATCAACTACTACCGGAACATCTTCAGGTGAGGCCAGACCCTGGGTAGAAGCTCAGGAGAATCCCAGGGGCGGGAAGAGGGGGCAACCATCTTTCTCCCTGGTTGTCTGTCTGTCTTGGCTACAGGAACTTTCCCCTAGAGCCGCAGGAGCTGGCCACACCCACACTGCTGCTGTGGGGGGAGAAGGACCCCTACTTTCAGGTGGGGCTCGTGGGAGCCATCAGCAGCCGTTTTGTCCCAGGCCGGCTGGAGGCCCACATTCTGCCGGACGCAGGACACTGGATCCCGCAGACCAACTCCGAGGAGATGCATCAGTACATGTGGGCCTTCTTACAAGACCTGCTGGACTAGTGGTCCATGCCCAGGCCCACAGATACCCAGGAATGCCTCCCCACCATCTGCATGTGCCTGGGAGTCCACACAGTATACATACACGGATGGAATGCAGGCTCAGCCGTGGGCACGGGGTGTGGCTCCCAGATCGCACGTGAATGCATCTGTGGGTACACTAAAGCTCACCAGCCCCTATACTCACACACAAGCATGGGTGTGCGCATGTGTGAGCACACACTTTGACCTGCAGGACCAGGCATACATCTCCTTTGTGGAACTAGGTGCTAGGACTGAGCGTTTTGCCTCTCCTTGCCAAATGGGCCCCCCACCCCCTGTGCTACACAAACTATAAACTCTGACCTCCCAGTCCTTGGTTTCCACTTCCAGTCTGCATCTTAAGCCTCATCTAATATCGCATCCAGTACGGTATTGCTAGCCACATGTGGCTACTTCATTTTAAATGTGAATTAGTTAAAACAATTAAATTAAAAATAAAGTGTCTCACACACACACAAAAAAATACAACTCCGAATGAGTAGTTTTAAATCTCTGGTTGATTCAAAAACATGTCTACAATATTTTGTACCTTTTCTTGCCATTAAGGGTGATCTATTTCTCCAGTTTTACACCTGGTTTAGTGTTATGCCTTGCTTTGACCAATGGAGTATAGCAAAAGTGGTGTCTTGTGAGTTCCAGAATGTAGGCACAGGTTACTTTGCAGCTTCTGTTTTTGCCCTCTTATAGAACTCACCGCCGCCACCACCATATTTACCTCCAGATTAGAAAGCTTGAGCAAGACTGTTTAATGACAAAAGACCTGTTGAGAGAAACGCCCAGCCTATAGGCTACACTAAGCCTGCAGACATGTGAGTAAGGGCATCTTAAGTCTTCAAGCTGCCAGATGACTGATACCTCTGAGGGAGCCCAGACAAGACCAGAGCCAGCTAATCTTAGCTTGGATTTTAGACTCAAGAGCAAGTAAAATGTTGATTTAAGCTACTTGTTATACAGCAATAAAAAAATTGATATACTCTAAAAAAATAAAATAAAATAAAGTGTCTCAGTCACATTAGCTGTATTTCAAGTGCTTGATTGTCACAGCACTGCAGAAAGTTCTATCAGAAGACAGGCACCATGTGCATGCCTATAATTCCAGTGACTAGGGAGGCTTGGCTGGGATTTAGCTCAGTGGGTAGAGCGCTGCACTGCAGTCTCTGAGGTCCTGAGTTCGATTCCCAGCACCACAAAAATGGGAGAAGGACCTGGCAATCCACTCCCAAGGCAATCCCGAAACAGTCAGCCATTGAAAACCCTATGAGGGTCGCTATGAGTCAGATACCGACTTGACGGCACCTAACAACAACAACAAAGGGAGGCTTAGGCAGGAGGATCGTGAGTTTAAGGCCAGCATCATCCTGTACAACTTAGTGAGACCCTCTCTCAAAGCCAAAAAAAAAGAAAGAAAAAAAAGGGGATTTGGGGGGGTCTGGCGGCTCAGTGGTAGAGCACTTGCCTAGTCTAGCATCTATCAGTTTCTGGGTTTAACCTTCAAGTACTGCAAGAAAAGAAAAAAGTTCTATTAGACATTGTTAATGAGCATGTTCCTAATTTAAGAGTGGGGAGCCTTGCTGGGTGCCGTGGCGCACCTGTAATCCCAACACTCAAGAAACAGAAGCAGGAGGATTGTGAGTTCCAGCCAGCCTGGGCTACATAGCAAGTTCAAGGCCAGCCTGGGCTACACAGGAAAACCCTGTCTATAAATGAGTAAATAAGTAAGTAAATGGGCTGGGATTTAGCTCAGTGGGTAGAGCATTGCACTGCAGTCTCTGAGGACCCAAGTTCAATTCCCAGCACCGCAAAAATGGGAGATAGGGCCTGGCAATCCACTCCCTAAGGCAATCCTGAAACAGTCAGCCATTGAAAACCCTATGAGGGTCGCTATGAGTCGGATACCGACTTGACGGCACCTAACAACAACAACAAGTAAGTAAATATTTAAAAGGAAAAAGTAAGGTGGAAGGCCTCCTTGCCTGGCTCCTGACCACCTTACCAAGGCAGAACCCTCATGGGAAGGCAGGTAGGTGTGCAAATTCCATTACAGCCACACTCAGGGCAGCGGTCACAGTGCCCATCCCCATTCTGACCACGTTCAAGTCAGGTTAAGTTCTCACCCCAGCCTGGGCAGCCTGTCTCAGATCCCTGAGAAGACAGCTCTGGACTCTGTTAGGATATACAGGAAGGGGCCAGCCCTCTTAATGGCCACCTGAGATCTGAGGCCTGCCCCTCCAGCTGCTAGAATCTTCTGCTCCAAATTAGCCGAAATTTCTGCTGACTCTTTCTGGAGGCCTCTGAGTTCAGCCTCCAAACAACAGGAGTTACACGTGGAGGGCGGGAGCTGGGCAAGGTGGCCCCTGTAATCCCAGCAATTCGGGAGGAGAGGCAGGAGGATTGCTAGTTCAAGACCAGCCTGGGCTGTGTTGTGAGTTCAAGACCATCTTGGGCTACAGAGCTGACTCAAGAAAGCAAAAAGGGAAAACTGAGAAGTGTATGGTGGGCCATCCGGCCATAGGCTGGTCACAGAATCAACTTGTCTTTCTTTCTCCCTCCCTTTATTTTTTCTCTTCTCTTCTCATTCCTTCCTTCTCTAGTTCCTTCTTTCCTTCTTCCTTCCTCCTTCTCTCCTTTCCTTCCTCTCCTTTTTCCCCTCTCCTTTCCTTTCTTTTCCTTTGCTTTCCTCCCTCTCTCCTCTCCCTTTTTCTTTCTCTTTCTTCCCTTTCTTTCTTTCTCCCTCTTTCTTCTTCCTTCCTTCCTTTCTCTCTTTCTCTCTTTCTCCTTCTCCTTCTCCCTCTCCCTTTCTCTCTCCCCTCCTCTCCCCTCCTCTGCTCTTCCTTGACAAGGTCTCACTATTTATCCCAGGCTGATCTCCAATTCTTGATCCTCCTGCCCAGCTACAGCAGCAATTTTTACCTCCAGGGCTTTTGTTCAGCCATTGCAGACAGCGTCATCACCTGCACTATCAGGACTCAAGGGATTGCCTTCTGTTTTGGGGCTGGGCCTGCCTGGCCAAAACAAGCCCCATTGTCCATTTCCCTCTGTCCTCCCTGGTTCCCAAAGAAACATGCTTTTACTCAACGTAGGGGCCAGCCGTGTTCTGTGCCCTGGGGGTGGAGTCTGAACTCTGGAGTTCACAGAGGACGGCAGAGAGGGCATTGCAAGCCAGTGACAGCTCAGGGACGGTGACCCTGAGGGACCACGGGTGGGATGCTAGAAGAGGATGCATTTTCCTGGGATTGGGAGACAGCCAACAGGAAGGTCTGAGGTGGGAGTGAGTTTGGGCTGTCGGAGTTAGCGCCGTGGAGACCATGGGCTGCCAGGGGCTGCTAGGAGTTTGGATTGGTTCTCAAGGGGAGCCCCGGGAGGCTTTCAGCAGGGGAGGGACATGGTTTGCATTTTGAAGAGCTCCCTGCGGCTGCTGGACAGTTCCATGTGAGACAGAGCAAGCGGAGAGACAGGCGAGGGGCTGTCTCAGCTCAGTGCGGTCCCTGGGCCTCAACAGATCAGGGTTCCCCAGGGCCTGGTGTACTCCTGGGTCCCCCTGCCTGCTTCCCTGGGGCCCCCGGAGTCTCCGACCCTCGGTGGAGGTTTGGGGCGAGAAGGCCTGCGGGCGGGATGAGGATGGCATCCCCGGGGGCGGTGGGTCTGCTGATGGTTGCCAAGGGGCCGGGGGAAGGGTTGATGGTTGACCGGAACGGGTAGCGGTTGTCTGGGTGACTGGAGGGGCCCAGGCAAGGGCTGACGCGGGGCCTCGGACAGTTGCCAGGGCGACTCGAGTCCGCTGACGGTTGCCAGGGTAACCAGCAGGCGCCGTCTTCCGCCTTCGAGGCTGTGGGCGGGACGGGGCGGGGCCTTCTGAAGCAAGCGATCGTTTTGATTGGGCAGCGTCCTTGAGAGCGAGCCAATAGAAACTCGTATCTCGGCCGAGGCCCACCTCCCTCGCCCTGAGCCAATCAGGGCGCGCCTTCCTTCCGACTGGCTAGACTGGCACATCACTCAGGGCGGGAGCGGGGACCTCGAGGGCTCTGGCTGAGGTTCCTACTGGGCTCGGCCTCTGTCCCTCCCTTGTCTCAGCTCCTGCCTCCAGCACGCTCTCCATCACTCCTTCACTCATTCATTCGCTCATTCACTCACTTTTCTTCGCGCCACCAGCTCTTACAACTGGCTGGCTCCGCACCAGAGGAGGGGCGGAGGCGACAGAGGCGGCCAAGGACAGAGACGCTGCCAGCAGAGTGTGGTCAGGCCGCAGCGGAATGAGGAACTGGCGGGGGGCAGCGATCTGGAGGGAGGCAGACAGGGAAGGCTGCGTGGAAGACGCTATCTTGGAGTTGGACCTTGCAAAAAAGAAAAAGAAGAAGAAATAAAGTCCTCCAACCTAGGGAAGTCTTCGGATCATTTCCATGAGATTGGGAGGAAAGTGTGGGATGGGAAGACGGGGCTAGTGACGAGTTATGTGTGCCAGCAAGGAAGGGTCTCAGACAAGTACGTGTCTGGAATAGTCTTTGGAGGCTGGTGAGGGAGAAAGACTGAAGGTGGGGGCAGGGGGATGGGTGTGGCCCGTGGGAATAGAGAATGAGGTTCAAGTCTTGGGAGCAGCTTGGCAGGAAAGTCACAGAGGCCTATTTGTGGCGTGTTCAGTCCAAGGGGTCTGGACTCTTGGGACAGGGATCTAGAAAAAGCTTATGGGCTACCCAGCATGCATTTGAGTGTGGTGGGGAGAGGGACATGGAAGCTGGGAGAGAGGGTGACATCGCCCCAGAACAGAGTGAAGAACAGGACTCGTGACACCCCTGGAGGTTCCCAGCTCTAAGGGACAGGCCTGGAGAGAGAGAGAGAGGAGAGCTGATCTAGGAGAGCTGAGTTTCCCCGAAATCACGAGAGAGGAGAGCTGGGAGTGGGGGCTTAAGACAGAGGGCTTGGATGCTCTGAGCGAGGTTAAACAGGAATGGGGAGGGGGAGGTTGGTGGGGTCCAAATGTCACCCCAAGAGCAGATGAGGGGTGACCTCCCCTCTTACCCTTGCCAAGGCTACAGAGCCAGTAAGCGCATAACTGCAGTTCCTTCCTTTCCCTCTGCTTCCTTTTCTAGGCGTAGGTTCTCTTTCCAAACCTGAACACACTGACAGATTCACATGGGATTTGAGGCAGGTTTGCTACAGGGGCCATCCTCAGCCAGTGAGGTGGGCAGAGGCTGGGGAAACCAACAGGGATTTGTGCAAGCATCCTGGGGTGAGCGCTCATTGAGAGCCATTCCCATCTCTGGGCCCCCCAGACCAGGCAAGGGAAAGGAAAGGTGACAGCAGAGCCCAGATACAGGGTCATGTGGGCAGGGCCTTTGGTCAAGGGGCCCAGCTAGCTGAAGGAACCCCGCAAGGAGAGATCCAAGAAGATGAGTGTCTCTTTCTTGCTGTCTTCCAGCTGCATCTTCTGACAGTGACTCCTACCGTCCAGACTCGCCCGGAAGCCAGCGGACAAGAGCATCCGCAGAGAGCAAAGGATGGAGGAGGGAAGATGGAGCCTGGGGTGGGTGGAGAAGGAGAGCAGGGGGATGCATCAAGAGTGGGGCTGGGCAGATGTGACTCGAGTCTTCCCTGTGAACTGCACTGAGTCACAGAGGAGACCTCAGCCCATGGATGAGGAGGAGGTCATCATTGATCTGATAGCTTTTTTAATTTTAATTTTTTTATGGTGCTAGGGGATTGAACTCAGGGCACTCTACCACTCAGCTGCACCCCCGGCCCATTTTTAAGTTAATTAATTAATTAATTAATTAATCTATTTATTTATTGGTACTGGAGGATTGAACCCAGAGCCTCATGCTTGCATGCTTTTACAAGTGCTCTACCGCTGAGCTGCACCCCCAGCCCATTTTTAAATTTTATTTTGAGACAGGGTTTCCCTAAGCTGCCCAGGCTGCCTCTGGCCTTGAACTCGCTATCTTCCTGTCTCCACCTCCCGAATCGCAGGGATCACAGGCGTACATGCGCCATGGCACCTGGTGGCTTTTTACATTTAAATTTTTAATATTTTTTGCAGTGCTGGGGATCAAACCTAGGACCCCACTCATGTCAGGCAAGTGCTTTATCACTGACCTACACCTCCAGCCCAGGGAGGCGCTCGCCTTCTCTGAAGTAGGAGGAATGTTTCCCCTCTAAACCTTGCCAAAGCTACAGAGCCAATTAGTTCCTTTCCCTCTGCTTCCTTTTCTTCCCGTCAGGTCTCACAACTCCTTCCTGGGGAAGCCCTGGCAGCCCACGTTGATTCCTCTGACCCAGCCTGTGATCTGACGGGGGCTCAATGGACCTGCATCCAGACACAGGGCTGTCAGGGGAGGGCCCTGGCTATGTTCAGGTCACAGATCCTGATTCATTCATTCACCTCACAATTACTAGGGCTGGGGTGTGGCTTGTTGGTAGAATGCTTGCCTAGCATGTGCGAGGCCCTGGTTTCTATCCCCAGTACTGCAAAAAAGCAAACAAAAAACCCCCAGATCATTATTTCACCTCTTGTGTACAAGGCTCTATGTGAAGACATTGAGAATTCCTCACAATCTGCTGGGGGAGCCAGGCAGGCTCACAGGGGAGATTCAGAGCCCCAAGGGAGGAGGCCAGGAGGTCGGTATGAACCACAGAGACTGAATCCTGAGAAGGCAGGCCTTTCACAGTGATCGTTTACAATCCCATGCGATCAGTTTCCCCTGCTAAATCTTCCAGTGGCTTCCACGGCAGCCTGCTAGCTCCCCTGACCTCTCGCTCCATCCGCATCCCGTATCTCGGCCTTCTTCGTGTCCTTCTCGTTCATCCTCTTCTTCCTCTGGGCTTTTGCACGTGCTCTTCCCTCTGCCTGGAACACCGTTCCCCTGCCTGTTTGCCTTTCTAGCCCCTTTCTGCCTTTAAGTCTTGGCTGTAATATTCTCTTCTCAGCAAGGCCTGTCCTGACTTAGCCCACTGAAGTCTCTCCCTCCTCCCCTCCTGTTGCACCTATGTCCTGTCGATTTCCCACCCCGCAGTGGTGCTGGGGGATGGAACCTAAAACCTTCCTAATGCTAGACAAGGGCTCTACCACTGGCTATACCCCTAGCCCTTTTGATGGGCTACCTTTCCAACTCTTTTTATTTTATTTTGAAACAGAGTCTCCTAAAATGCCCAGGCTGGCCTTGAACCTGTGATCCTCCCGCCTCAGCCTCCTGAGTAGCTGGGATCACAGGCGTGAGCTCCCACGCTCAGCTTCAATAGTTCACAATGTCTTTGCCTTGTTTCTTATTTTTCTTGATAGGAAGACCTGGCTGTCTCGGGTCCCCTCTGTCTACAATAGCCTGGCAATGTTCAATGAACATTTGTTGAATGACTGAATAAAGGCAAGAAGAGCTGGAGAGTTGGTGAGGCCGGCCAGGTGAAAGGAACCCTTTGGGGTATAAGCATGGTGCTGCCGGTTATGGGAGTGGCCTGTGCAAAAGACTGGGAGGGCTGAGAGCACAGAGGTGAAGCTGGAGGGGTGCAGAGGAGCGATGCTACGGGGGGCAGTGGGAGCCATGGAGGGTTCAAGCATCGGAGGGTCCTAGGAAGGCAGTGGTCAGAGGATGCATGCTATAGAATCCACTCCCCCCACATATACCCAGGCACCCCTCACCGTACTGGATCCCACTGGGACCCATGGCCCCCCTGTCTGTGCATGAGGACCCGGTCCCAACTTTCTTACAGAGGGCGGGACTACGGTCCCCGTCCAGGGAGGAGATGCCAAGGGCACGCTCTCAGGTCTCGGTCAGCGTGCTGGCAGCTGTGTCTTGGCCTGGCCCCAGGTCCTGCGTCCCCAGGGACTGAGCTCATGGAGGAGAAATGTACTCCCTGGCCAAGGCAGCCAGCGAGGGCCGGAGAGGGGGCGCACGCCCATCCTGAGCAGCTGCAGGCGCAGCCCGTGGGAACGGCTGCTCTGACTCTCCTGGCCCCCCAGGGATCTGGGCTTTCGGGCTGGTCCCTCCACCATGGCTGGAAGGCAGCAGCAGGAACCTGGAGCCCGGTGGCCCCTGCCTTCTGCTGATCGGATGCTTTGTAGATTTGTCCTTCTGCTTCAAGTTCCCACTTCCCCCTGAGGTCCTCAGCCTTTGTTTTCACCATTCCTGTTGCGTCTCCCACAGAGCTGGGGTGGCTGCAGGGTCATGAGTTCTGGACTTCCTGCCTAGTGATATGTGTGTCTGTGTTCCTTGGTTGCTTCTTGTGATGGGGAGCTCAGTACCTTCTAGAGCATCTGTTCTGGGAAAGAGTCCCTTCTCAGATGGCTAAGGGAAGGTTCTGGCCTTCTTTAGGGGCTCTAGCTTTGCTCCCTCCAGCCACAGACCCTTCTCTGGACCCCAGGTCCCCAAGAATGGGTGTTGTGCTCCCTCTCCCCTTGTGGTGGTTCTTCTGGGCCAGGCACCCCAATTTCTCTAGTCACTTTCTGAGTTACCAAATTGTCACCCCCCTCTGTGCCCATTCCATGCTGGTGGATGTTAGGACCCTCATCTGCCATCTGGTCCCCAAGGAACCCCCAGTTTCTGGGGCAAGGCAACAGAGCACAATGCAGATAACTCCAGCCCCTTGGAAACGGCCTGGTAAAAGAGGGGAGGTGCTGGGAGAGCTCAGGGGGCCGCAGAGCTCAGCCTGGGGGCCAGGGATGGCTTGCTGGAAGGGGACCCTTGAAAATGAAAGGAGGAAAGGGATGGGGACAGGGATAGGTACAGGGATGGGGGAGGGAAGGCATGTTAGGAAGAGGGTCCGGCATGAGCATGGGGGGTGTGTGTGGCAAATAGCAGAATATTCCCAACAACTAGAGCAAAAAAAAATTTTTCCCCCTTGGGGATGGAGCCCAGGGTCTTGTGCCTGCTAGACAAGGGCTCTACCACCCCCGAGACAGATACACTGTCCCAGCCCTGAAGCTTCAGGCTGGCCTCAAACTCATGGCCTTCCTGTCTCAGCCTTCTGAGTGCTGAGATTTATAGCCGTGTGCCATCATGCCCTGCTCAAGAACTGCTTTTTTTTTTTTTTTTTTTTTTTTGGTACTGGAGGGCTGAACCCAGGGCCTTACACATACTTTGCAATGATCTACCACTGAGCTGCACCCCCAGCCCCTTTTTAATTTTTTTATTATGAGTCAGGGGCTTGCTAAATTACGAAGGCTGTGTCTGGCCTCACATTTACGATCCTCCTGCCTCTGCCTCCAGAATCACTAGGATTACCGGCGTGCGCCACTGTGCCCAGCCCAAAAGTGGATTTTTAAAGAGAACAAACTTGCTGTCAGTTTCTGCTGGGGAGGAAGCCACAAGGACCTTCCATCCCAGGCAGGGGGAAGAGCCTAGGCAGAGAGAAGAGACTGGGCAAAGGGCATGAAATCACAGGCCTTCTGGGCAAAGACTGGAATTCCATACCAGGTGATGAAAGAGAGATTCTAAGAGGGCTGGATCCAGGGCCGTGGTGCACACCTATAATCCCAGCAACTCAGGAGATGGAGGAGGGAGGACCAGGTTTGAGGCCAGAGGCAGCCTGTGCAATTTAGCAAGACCCTATCTGGAGATAGAAAGAAAATTAGAAAGGGGCTGGGGGCACAGCCCAGTGGCAGATCACTTGCCTGGCATATGGGAGACCCTGGGTTCAGTCCTCAGTACTGAAAAAAAAAGAGAGGGTTGCTGGAGAGGGGTGAGGCTGAGGGGCCTCACAGCCAGGCTAGGGGTGGGAGGACTTGGATTTCCTGCTGGGGCTATGGCAGGAGGAGGGGCTTGAGCTGGACCTGCCCCACAGGCCGTTGTTGACTCAGCACATTCACAGTGAGTCAGCGCGCTCCCATTGTTACGCAACTTTTTTTGTATTATTTTTTCTCTGCCCAACCTTTACCAGCCTTCCCCACCCTGCCCGTACTCCACGTGGCCTGGAGTCACTCAGACCCAGGTGCAGTCTCAGCTCTTGGGCTGGGGACATAGGTCAGTGGTAGAGCATTGCCTAGCATGTGTGAGGCCCTAGAGTCCATCCCCAGCACCACAAAATAATACTACTAATAATACAAACAACAATGACAAAACCCAAACCAACTCAGCTCTTCCACAGACGCCTCCAGCAATGTATTGCTTTTCTCTAAACTATGGGGCACTGCCCATAAGATGAGCAGGTAGCTCCCCTCCCAGATGAGGGCTGCAGCTGTAACATGGCGGAGCCAGAACATTCTCTGTTCCTGCCCCGCTGGGGCTGGGCTACCGGCCAGCACAGGCAGGGCCTGACGTCAGCTCTGATGCCAGCCGCTCGCTCGTCAGTCATCCAACTCTTGCCCTTGCTCCTTCATGCTTGTCCTTTCTGTTTGACACCCCTTCTGGGCCTCCTTCGCCTCTTTCTCCTCCAGCCCTTTAAGAATCACCTACAGGAAGCTGGACACGGTGGCAATGTGCCTGTAGTCCCAGTACTTGAGAGGCTAAGGCTGAGGAGCTTTTTTTTTTTATTTTGCAGGAGTAAGGGTTGAAGCCAGGGGCCTCACACACGCTAGGCAAGTGCTCCACCACTGAGCTGCACCCCCAGCCACCCCCCTGTTTTTTCATTTTTATTTTGGGACAGGGTCTTGCTAAGTTGTGCAGGCTGCGTCTCGCTTCAAGTCTGCAATCCTCCTGCCTTGGCCACTTGAGTCACTCAGATTATAGGCATGTGCCATGGCCATGATTTCTTGAGCTCAGGGGTTCGAGATCAGCCTGGGCAACATAGGCCCCATCTCAAAAAAAAAAAAAAAAAAAAAAAAAAAAAAAAAAATCACAGCTGGGGATGTAGCTCAGTGGTCAAGCATTTGGCATTTGCCCAGCAAGCATGGAGCTTGGGGACTGAGCCCCAGCACAGAGGAAAAAAAGGAAAATACTGACCTGTATTACAACATGAGCGAACCTTGAAAGCATCATGCTTGGTAAAAGAAGCCAGACACAGAAGGTAACATCTTGCACGAGTCCATTGATATGAAATGTCCAGAATAAGCAAATCCGTAGACACAGGAAGAGTAGTGGCTGCCAGAGGCTAGCGGAAAAGGAAATTCAAGAATGACAGCTCATGGTGACGGAGACTTCCTCTGGAGTAAAAGACATGGATGGAGCTAGACAGAGGTCCTTGTGAATGAATTGTTCTTTTCTTTTCCCTTCCTTCCTTCCTTCCTTCCTTCCTTTCTTCTTTCCTTCCTCCCTCCTTCCCTTCCTTCCTCCCTCCTTCCCTTCCTTCCTTTCTTCCTTTCTTTGTTCTTCTTTCTTTTCTTTTCTTTTTCTTTCCCTTTCTTTCTTTCTTTTCCTTCCTTCCTTCCTTCCTTCCTTTCTTTGTCTGTCTGTCTTTCTTTCATCTTTCTTTCTTTGTGCAGTACTTGGGGTTTAAACCCAGGGCCTTGCTCATACTGCTCTGCCACCGCACCTCTTGGCCATTTTTTTACTTTTTATATTGACACAGGGTCTCGCTAAGTCACGCAGGCTGCCTTTGGCCTTGAACTCGTCATCCTCCTGGCTCTGTCCCCCAGTTGCTGGGATTGCAGGCATGTGCAGATGTAGTGCCTGGCTCACTGAGGATTTATTTAGTGCCACTGAGTTGTACACCTTAAAATGGTAGATGGCTAACTTTATGTAATGCGAATTTTACCCCAACTTAAAAATCAAAGGAAATTATAAATAAGTATCAAAAACCAATGGGCAAAAGTTTAATGGACACCAAGATATCTACCCAGTCTGAGTATCCCCCTAATTACCCTAACAAGTAGGGTAATTGTTCATTGTAAAGGAAGATACTGGATGTGGTGGCGTCTGCCTGCAATCCCAGCACTAGGGAGGTGGTGAAGGAAGGATTGAGAATTTCAGACCAGCCTGGGCTACATAGCAAGCTCAAGGTCAGCCTGAGGTACATAGTGAGACCCTGTCTCAGAAAACCAAAAAACAAAACAATTGCTAGGAATGTCACTTAGCAGTAGAATACTTGCCTGGCATGTGTGAGGTCTGGGGTTTGTTTCTCAGCATCATTAAATAAATACTAATAAATAAGTAAAGGAGGCCCCACATCTGTTGTGCTGTGGGGGCTTGCAGGTTGCTGTGATGCCGAGAGCAGTGTCAATGGGATTTCAGATACCAGCAGGGCCACCTATGTTGGACAGGTTTCAGCTGAACTTCCAGACTAAAACTAGGGAAAAGGACCTAGCAGCTCACTTCTGAAACCATTAGCCATTGAAAACCCTATGAATAGCAGAGAGGCACTGTCAAATATTGTTGTTAGGTGCTGTTGAGTTGGTATCTGACTCATAGCAACCCTGAATACAACAGGAAAAACTCTATTATCAGTGCTTCTCTGTTGTTCATAGGGTTTTCAATGGCTGATTGAGTTTTGGGAGTGGGTTGCCAGGTCCTTTTCCCACTGTCAAATATAGTGCCAGAGAATGAGCCCCCCAAGTCTGGAAGGCATTCAAGAACCAACTAGGGAAGAGATGCCTTCTCAAGTAGAGTTGATGTTAATGATGGATTGGAGTAAAGCCCCTGGGATTTGCTGATGTGACACAATTCCAAATGAGAAGAAACACAGTGTCTGCAACAATGGGCTCAAACATGAAAAGATCATGGGCATGGTGTGGTGTTGGGTAGTATTTCGTTCTGTTGTACTTATGGTCGCTATGAGTCAGATCTGACTTGATGGCACCTAACAACAACAAATGAAGAAGGAGCATTAAGACAGGAGGAAAATGGTACCTTTACAATATGAAAACTTGGTCAGCTTTGCCCAAGCTATCAGAGTTGAAGATCACCATCACCAGTATTAGGGACTGACATCAGGTACCTCCCAATACCATGCACTGGGGAAGACCCAGAATCCCTTGTACGGATTCTGCCAAAGATCTACAACCTGAACTTAGTCATGAGGAACCAGCAGCTCTGGTGGCTGAGGGATATCCTTTGAAACAACTGACTTCCCCCCTCCAATAATATCTACATCCCAAAAGATGAAGAAAGGAGCTAATTCAGATGGAAGGAGACCATGGGATGGTTGGATGCAACCCATGATCTGGGATTGGATCATGGATCAGCAAAGAAACATGTTATGACCAGGAGCAACAAGCAAACTTTGAATAGTAAAACTGTAGGATGTTTAGGTAGGAGAACACCCTTGTTCTTAGGAAATGCACAGTGGTATATCTGGGGACAAAGGAATATCGTGCCTGCAACTTGCTCTCAAAATGAATATCCTGTGTGTTTGAATAAAACTATAACACAAGGGTGACCAAAAGTATGGTTGGTTGGTGAATCTGGACAAAACGCTTAAGAAAGTTATTGGTGCTATTCTGCAACTTTCTGCTTAAAATAAATTTCAAAAGATGTTTTTAAAATTGCCTAAAGCATCAGGAAAGATGTGCGTCAAGGCTGTATCCTTGTAATGCTTAGAATAGATAAATCTATAGAGACAGAAATGCCTGCAGTTGTACCACTGTGGCGTCAGATCCTGGAAGTTCAGCAGGGTCTGGCCTGGTTAGTTCTTGGATGGGAGACCACCTGGGAACACCAGGTGCTGTAGGCTTGGGAGAAGGTCCCGGCCGCTCACTCCCAAAAAACAATCAGCCATCGAAAACCCTATGAATAGCAGAGAAGCACTAACAATATTGCTTTGCCTGCTGTATGTAGGGTCGATATGAGTTGAACACTGATTCGAGGGCACCTAACAACAACAACAAAGCCCAGGTATGGTGGTGCACACCTGTAATCCCAAGGACTTGGGAGGCTGAGGTAGGAGGATCACAAGTTCAAGGCCAGAGGATCGCAAGTTCAAGGCCAGAGGCAGCCTGTGTGATTTAGCGAGACCTTGTGTTAAGATAAAAAATAGAAAAGGGGGTGGGGGTGCAGTTCAGTAGTAGAGCCCTTGCAAAGTATGCGCAAGGTCCTGGGTCCAACCCCCAGAACTGAGGGTGGAAATAAAGAAAGAAAAGAAGAAAAGAAATTGCCCGGAGATTTCTGAGCACCGATATTTATTTGACTCTTTTCCCCTGGGACAGCTCTCCTTTGTACAGCCCAGGCATTCAGCTGCTTTAGGGGTGACTCTCAGGCTCTTTGGGCTCAGCACCCCATGCTTCTGCCCCCAGTCAACTCATTCCCTGGCTAGGCAGTCTCATCACCAAGCCTGGTTTCCCTCTTCTCCTCCTGACTGTGGTGGGCCCTGTCTCCCGCCCAACTCTGTCTTCTCCTCTGAGTACGGGCGGTGTCCTCTGCGGGGATGTCTTCCCTGCAGCTCATCCTTCTCCATCAAGCCCCTGTATTCTCCTCTGGGAAGCCCCTGGACCCCCCAGGGTTGCCAAGTGTGCCTTCAGCCCCTAGAACACAGTTGGACAGAGAGCTGGTTCCTTATCCACACTTGCTGAATACATCAATGAGCAAATAACCGTCCCACAGAGAGCCCTCACGAACCCTTCTCAGATTCTTTGGCTACTTCTAACCCAGCCCTGACCCCTCCATGCTGGGAATGTTCACACCTAGATTGCTCCCCAAGACCTGGAATTCTCCCGGGGCTGGGCTTGGGACCTCTTGTTGTTGTTGTTGTTGTTGTTGTTGTTGTTGTTGTCCTTAGGTGCCCTTGAGTCGGTATCTGACTCATAGCGACCCTGCGCACAACAGGTGAAACACTATTATCAGTGCTTCTCTGCTGTTCATAGGGTTTTCAATGGCAGATTGATTTTTGGGAGGGTTGCCAGGTCCTCCCAAGCCTACAGCACCTGGTGTTCCCAGGTAGTCTCCCATTTGAGTACTAACCAGGCCCGACCCTACTTAGTTTCTGAGATCTGATGGGATCAGATGCCACAGGGCTACGGCTGCAGGCTGGGACCTCTTAGAGTCCCCTTTCTCATTGTAGCGACACCAGCAGCTGCTGGATTTTGGAGAAGGTAGTTAATTGACTACATTGAACAAGACAGGCTAAGTGAAGAAGCTGTGTGGGTTATGCAGAGGGGCCCGGGGCTGGCGTGGCCCTTTGAGATCCACCCTGGTTAGTGAGAAGGCAGGGGCTGCCTTCTGGGAGGGCTGCACACACGTGCAGGAAACACGCCCGGGCATAAGACTCCTGGTGAGGTTATCCATGCCGCCCCAGGCTCGTGGCCCGGCTGGGCCTGAGTTTCAGGTTTGTGTGCGTTTCCGATGTTACTGTCCCCAAGCAGTCCTTGGACTGCTCTGCCTTCGGTGCCAAGGTGACTATGTGTTCACTGGTCTCTCCAGGGCCTCCGCTGGGTTGGGGGTCTGGGAGGCAGGGTGTCTGCTTTTGTGTCCTGGCTCTGGGTGTGTGCTGGAAGGCAGGGGGTGGGGGTGCTCACGAGCTGGGTGCGCCTGTCACGCATGTTGGGCCCGCATCCCTCCGCGTGGCGGGCCCGAGTGTCCCAGGGTCTGCAGGTCCCAGGCTCTGCGGGTGCAGAGGGTGGGCAGGGACCCCGGGAGGCCGCGCGCGGGGCGGGGGCGCGCAGGGCCGGCCTTGGGGCGGGGCGAGCCGCCGAGGGCTGGGGGCGGGGCGGCCCGGCCTCCTCACTTCGGCGAAGTTGGCGGCGCGGAGGCTGGCCCGGGACGCGCCCGGAGCCCAGGGAAGGAGGGAGGCGGGAGGGAGGGTCGCGGCCGGCCGCCATGGGGCCGGGGGCCCGGGGCTGCCGCCGCCGCCGTCGCCCGATGTCCCTACCACCGCCGCCACCGCCCGTGCGGGCGCTGCCCTTGCTGCTCCTTCTAGCGGGGCCGGGGGCTGCAGGTGAGCGGCCCGGGACCTAGAGGGAGGGACTGGGAGGGGGGTGCGGGGGAGGGGGCACTCTAGAACCCCAAAGTCTAGGGTTTGGAGTGGGGAGCATCCTGGGGGCCAGGGACCAGAGCTGGGGCAGAGGTGCAGGAGGCGGGGTCTGTGTGCCAGTCTTGGGGGGCGCAGGGAGTCCTTGGAGGGCAGCGTTCCCGAGGCCCGAGGGGTACCGACCCTTGAGCGATGGCAGCTGGAGATCAGGGGACCCCGGAATCTGAGACCAGGAGCTGGAGGTGGAAGAGCCTGGGACTTAAGTTTTTTTTGGGGGGTGTGGGGTACCAAAGTCCGAGGCTCGCCTCCATCGCACTGCTGCCTGGAGTTTTGGGGAGGTTAGGATTGGGGGGGTCCAATACCCCCCTCCCCCAGAACCAGGACACGTCGTACAAAAGCCACCCCCCTCCCCGAAACCCCGGGCGGGCCGCGCCGGGCGCGGGGCAGGGAGGGGGCGCGAAGTTCTCGGAGCTCAGAACTCGGAGAAAACTTCCCAGGCCGGAGGCCCGCAAGACCCGGAGCGGAGCCGAGCGCAGCGGAGCGGAGCGGAGCCGAGCCGATCGGCGGCGCCCGCGCCCCCACCCCCGCCCGCGGCCCCTCGCCCTCTTCTGGCCACCGGCGTCCCGCAGTCCCGCAACCCCGCTTCTGAGCGGGGAGGGGAAAGGGCGAGGCCCACGTGCTCCCTTCGGGCTTCAGCTCCCCCTCCCTGCAGCCCGAGCCCCTCCCCAGCCAGCCCGGGCCCCCCGCCCCTCCTCCGCGCTTCTCTCCCCTCCCCCGCTTGGGACAATGGCTGCGCCGTCTAGACACCCCCTCCCCCCGGCCGGCCTCGCGCTTTCTTTGCCAGACAAAGCGGGACCCGCGGCCGGGCCAGAGCTGGGGGACTGCGGGGGCGCCCCCACCCCCGCCCCAGGAGGCCTGGTGGGCGGGGGAGGGGAGCAGACCGATGGCCCCGGCCAGGGGTCCCAGGTCGCCGCTGTGGGACTCCACGCTGGGCCTGGCGGTTGCGGGAGGGACAGGCCTCCCTGGTCTAGCCCCAGGGCCCAGCTGGGCAGGAGCGGGCAGGAGCCGCCGCCCCCGCGGGACCAGCGCACACTCATGGCCTGTCACACAGTGGCAGGCACACACAGCTATGGGTCGCACACTTACAGGGATGCAAATAGGCACACGCACGCAGACCCAGCATACCCGTAGACAAGCACACTCGGCTCACACAAGACACACCCGGATGCACACGGCTCCCCGAGTGACAGGCGTGCACACACAATCCAACGTGATCACACATTCCTGGCATTGCTACCCCAAGTCCCGGCACACTCTCTCTCACACACGTGCACAGATTCAAGGACATGCTTGCTGCCTGCTCACACACAGGCACACCCACCCCATAGGCAGACACAGCCGGGCACACACAGCTGTACACCCAGGTCACGCTGTTCAACCCCATGGATGTGCGGCATGTACATGTGCATGGAAGGGCAGTTCATACACTCACACGTGCAGGCACGCACTTAGCTAACAGGTGCACGCACAGGTTCCCACACAGATTTCTCTACCAGCTCATGCACACGTGTGTGTGGCTTCCATGGCCCATGACTCACGTCACCCAGACCCCAGTGAGTTCGCACACATGCACAGGCCCCTGCCTGGTTGATACTGTCCTGTCAGCTTGTCCTATGAGGAAAGGGACACATGCCATGTTCTTAGGCTCCACCCATGCTTTCCCTTTCTCTCTTCTGTCCTCCTCCGTGTCTACCTGCCTCTAGTTTCTTCTTTTATGTCTGGCTGACATCACTGTTCTCCAGTTCCCCCTCTCCATCTCTCTCTGACACACACAGAGAGCGGCCCCACACCTGCCTGTGCACACACGATTCTCCACTAGCTCATACCTAGCCACACCCCTCACCCGTCTGGCAGGACAGTTACACTATGCCACACCCAAGCGGGACACAGCCCTCAGGGATGGGGACGCTGGACAGGGCAGCACATGCCCCTCCCTACAACATACATGCAATCTGAGCAACACCCAAGGCTGGCTCTTTGTGCTGCTATCATTCGCTCCTGGGTGCATGACTCGGCCATTCCCTCAAGAGCCAGCGAGGAGACCTGCCCTGCTGGCGCAGATGCCCAGCTTCAGGGGAAGAAAGCACCAGAGCCCCAGCTTTCCCTGGCCCCCTCCTTTATTCTGACACTTGGGCAGAAGCTGCAGATCTTCCTTTATTATTTTTTTAATTAAACTTTTTTTTTTTTGTGGTACTGGGAAGCACTTTACACATGTTTCGCAAAGCGCTCTACCACGGAACTGCACCCCAAACCCATTTTTTACTTTCTATTTTGGGACAAGGTCTTGTTAAGTTAGGCAGGTTGCCTCTGGCCTCAAAGTTGCCTGCGATCCTCCTGCCTTAGCCTCCAGAGTCGCTGGTATTACAGGCATGAGCTACCACATCTGACAGCTTCCTTAATTTTATTATTAAAGTTTTCTTTGTTTTGTGGTACTGGGGGGGTTGAACCTGGGGCTGGACACATGCAAGGCAAGAGCCCCACCACTGAGTCACACCCCAGCTCCTTATTTATTTTTATTTTTCTGGCCTGGAACTTGGGATCCTCCTGCTTTGGGCTTCTGGAGTCACTGGGATGACAGGCATGCACTATGGCGCCCCCTCATTGAGAATTCAGCACCCTCACTTCCTGGCTCTGTCCCCCCCACCCCCCATTCTGCACATCTTAGCTCTGGAAGCTTCCTGAGTTCCCCCTTCACATCTGGCACAAGTCAGCCCCTCCTCCTTCCCGCCCCTGCCCTGCGGTTCCCAGGGCTGGAGCTGGCAGGGACAGCTGCAGCCCCAACAGCTGGGGCTGGGGCAGGGGGCCGTGGGAACCATACATAGGGGGCCTCCCTGCACCCACAGAGACACCCCCAGCTCAGTGCAGCTGTTGCCTGACAGCGGGAAGGAGGGGTTGGTCCCTCTGCTTTGGGGTTCCTGGGCGCCTGGCTGACCCCTTACCTCTCTTTGCCCCCCGCAGCCCCTCCTTGCCTGGATGGAAGCCCGTGTGCAAATGGAGGTCGCTGCACCCAGCTGCCCTCCCGGGAGGCTGCCTGCCTGTGAGTAGCTGGCACAATGCCATCAGTGGGCCCCGCGTGGGGAGGGAGTCTGTCTTCTTCCTCTGCCTGTGTGTGCTGTTTCCTCCACGCGTGCGTGGTAAGGGCAGCCTCTCCTGGTTGCCTGTTGGGAACCCAGCCTGGTGAAGAGGAGGGGCTCTGGAATCCAGCCCAGGTTCAAATCCCACATCATGTTGCTGACTGGCTGGGAATAAAACCCTTCAAATCGCAGTGTCCTGGTCGGGAAAATGGGCCCAGTAACCCCAACTTAGGGCTGGGATTTAGCTCAGTTGTTAGAGCGCTGCTCTGCAGTCTCTGAGGTCTTGAGATCGATTCCCAGCACCACAAAATGGGAGAAGGACATGGCAACCCACTCCCAAGGCAATCCGAAACAATCTGCCATTGAAAACCCTGTGAGGGTCGCTATGAGTCAGACACGACTCAATGGCACCCAACAACAACAACCCCAACTTTACAGAGCTCTTGGGCTCATAAGGACGAAAGTACAAATCACTCGACGGAGACAGCTATTATTCAATCAACAAACTTTCAGGGGCTTAGGGGTGGTGCGGAGATTATTCGCACCCTGCCATACCTTCTGTTTGGTGAGTGGGGCACAAGAGGCCTACAACACAGTTCTTCTTGGCCACTTTCTGGCTGTGTGATTTTGGGTTAGTCATGTGCTCTCTCTGAACCTCACTATACCTGTGAAATAGGGTTACTTCTCTCTGGTTTGTGACTGAAGGAGCCCAAGAAGTTAGTTGCATCATACAAGGAAAGGCAGAGGATTGGGAGAAGCAGAGGACGGACTGGGAAGGAGCGGGGCAGAGGCGGACAGAGCTCAGTTTGAATTCTGGACTCTGCAACACCTTGAGCAAATACTTGGAATTTTCTGAGCCTCAGCTTTTGCATCTGAAAAATGGGGCAAGAAGGCGGGGTGTGGTGGCACATGCCTGTAATCCCAGAGGCTCGGGAGGTGGAAACAGGAGGATCGCAAGCTCGAGACCAGAGGCAGTCTGCGTCTCAAAAAGTAAAAAAATGGGCTGGGCGTGCAGCTCAGTGGCCCAGTATTTGCAAAGCATGCAAGTGTGAGGCTCTGGGTTCAACCCCCAGTACCGGGGGAAAAAAAAAAGGCGGGGGGGGGCAATAATAGCTCTTTCTGTGAGGTTTGTTGTAACGATTAAAAGAGACTCTTCCTGTGGTGGACTCGGCATGCTGTTCAGCACACAGTAAATATTCAATAAATACGGCAGAGCAAGTAGGCTCTGGAAGGGTAACCCCCTCAAGATGATGGGGGATACGCTTGGCTCCTTTTATTTTGTAATTAGCAATCGCATTTCGCCCAGGAGCCATTAATTGCTTCATTCATACGTCCCTTTACCCAACCCCAGGTGTGCCAGGCACTGGGTCAGGCTCGGGCTGGATGGGTCTTGGGTGACTTTAGACCCAGGGAGCCTCTTTGGTTACACAAGGACTTTGGCTGCAACCCACTTGGGTTCACCTGTTTGGGGGAGCTGATGCTGGCTGAGGGTCTCCTGGGGGGTTGGGGGATGTGTGACCTTATCCCGAGCCACTCACCTGGGAGGCTGAGTGGAGGCGGCCGGGCGCCTGCGCAGTGCGAGTCCCCGCCTGGACTACTGCCGACAGGTGAATGCGCCTGGGGCTGCCTCGCCCCTCGACAGGTGAATCACCGGTGCGCGCGGCCGCCTGGAGCCCGGATCGCCTGCAGTGGAGCGGGCTCAGCTTCCAGAACAGGGCTGGAGGGGAGCCGCTCCCTACATCTCCCTCCACACCCCCATCTCCTTTAAGGTCCCAAGGACTCCTGTTCTTTTAGGGGTGCCTTAAGCCGGCCCTCCTCCCCACGACGGTTCCCCAAGTCTCTCCTTCAAACCTGGTCCCTGAGCCCTCGTCCTTATGGCTTAGTCCTAGCTTCCTCCGAGACTCGGCCCCCATTCAAGTCCACGCTCCCCCCGCATCTCCCCCAAAGCTCAGGCCGCAGGGCGGGGCGCGGGCTGAGGCTGGAACCGGCCCGACCGGTCGGCGGGGGCGCGGGGCGCAGAGCGTGGGAACCGGCCCGGGGCGCCGAGAGGGGGGCTGAGCGCGCCGCGCCCTGACTGGCGGTGGGACCGGCCGTCCTGGGGAGGGGGGCCTGCACAGCGCACCCCCTCCCGACCTCTGTTGTCGCCTTGAGGGTCTATGGGGAGGGGGCTGAGAGCCGTACCCTCCTCTTCTAACGCCATCTGCGCCCCTCCCGGGCTGTGCCCCAACTTGTTTCGCTGGGGCCCCGGGTGAGGGGATATTGTAGGCGATGCTAAGAACTGAGTCACCTGCTTTGAGTTCAGTCCCAGGCGTCTGGGACAAGCCAGAGGGACAGGATCAGCACAAGTAGTGTGGGGGGGGGGCTGGGGGCGAGGAGGGCCAGGGTGGTAGAGGAAGCTGCGTTGCCAGTGTCTGGTGCAGAGCGTGGAGTTTCTGGCTTCTGCAAGCTCCTGCCTTGGCCTCTGCTCCACCCTGTCCCCTTAGAGGGTTGCAAACTTTTCTTTCTTTAGTTTTCTTTCTTTCTTTCTTTCTTTCTTTCTTTTTTTTTTTTGTGTGTGTGTGTGTGTGTGAGAGAGACTTGGGGTTCAGTTGAACCCAGGGCCTCACACATACTTAGCAAATGCTCTACCACTGATTTGCACCCCCAGTCCCTTTTTTCATTTTTTATTTTGAGTCAGGGTCTCACTAAGTTACACAGGCTGCCTCGGGCCTGGAACGTGCGATCCTCCTGCCTCCACCTCCCCTGTAGTTGGGAGTACAGGTGTGACCCACCTCCCTCTGCTCTGCTGCAATCTTAAAGCCAACCCCTTCTCCGTTCTTATTTCCCTTAGCCTCAAGGCTGCCTGGTGGGTTTGGGGAGGGGGAGGCAGGCCAAAGGGACCTCTCTCCTAACACCAGGGCAGAGATGCGGATCTTCAAACCCAGCCTGGCTCCATGGGAGGGAGGTTGCATATATCCAGGAGAAAGGAGTTGCGGGTTTATGGGAATCTTCCTGCTTGTCCATGGGAGGGAGCGTTGCCCATATCCGCGTGGGAGGCTGCGGTTTGGTGTCTTTTTTCTTTGCCAGGGCAATATGTCCAGTGGGCGCTGCCCTCTGTTTATGTCTCTGTGGTTTCTAGGGCTGAGTGTGCCTGGGTGGTTGCCTCCTGAAGTCTGAGGTTTTTCCTTTGCTGTTCCCACTACCTGGAATGCCCTTCCCCACACAACCCTTTGCCCCCTTGTCGCCTTCTTTAGTCTGTGAAAAAATACAGTACCTACTGTTTCCTTCCCACCATTCCATTCCTGTGTGTGAGTTTCCTGAGGTTGCTGTAACAAATTGCCACAAACCGGGTGGCTCAAAACAACAGGAACATACTGTGGAAATTCTGGAGACCAGAAGTCTGAAAGAAATGTGTTCGAAGAGCTAGGCATCTTCCAGAAGTTCCAAGGGGAGAATCCTGTGCCTCTTCCAGCCTCTGGTGGCTCCAGGCGTTCCTTGGCTTGTGGCTGCCTCACTCCATTCTCAGCCTTTGTCTGGACATGACCTCTTGTTTCTCCTTCCAAATCTCCCCCACCCACTCCACCTCTCTGTTGGGGTTGGAACCCAGGGCTTGGCACATGCTGAGTGAGTGCTCTGCCACTGACCTACAGGGCCAGCCTTCTGCCTTTCTCTTATAAGGGCGCTTGTCATCGGATTTAGGGCGGTCCCTGGTTAATCCAGGATGATTTCATCTTGAGATCCTTCATGCAGTCACATGTGCAAAGACCCTTTTTTTCCAGATAAGGCTCATACTCACAGGTTCTGGGACCTGGATCTTTTTTTTTTTTTTTTTTTTTTTTTCTCGGTACTGAGGGTTGAACCCATGGCCTCGTGCCTGCATGCTTTGCAAGTGCTGGACCACTGAGCTGCACCCCGAGCCCATTTTGTTACTTTTTGAGACAGGGTATCACTAAGTTACACAAACACCTCTGGTCTGGAACTTGCAATCCTCCTGCCTCTGCCTCCCGAGCCACTGGGATTACAGGTGTGCGCCGCTGCGCCCAGCTGGATCTATCTTTTGAGGGAGGGCTACCCCACCCTCCTTAGCCCTCATGGCTTACAACACCCAGTGCTGGCCTGTTGTGTGTTAATTTGTTCCTTGTCTGTGTTCTCTTTGCCTGACCTGGCTGTGAGGATCACGAGGGTAAGAGCCATCTTTATTGTGATTGCTTCTGTGTTTCTGTTAACTTTGCACATCGCAAGTGCTCAGTAAAACATTTGTTGTTAGAATGATCAATGAGCCGGGTGCAATGGTGCGCACCTGTCATCCTTGCAACTCAGGAAGCTGAGGCAGGAGGATCACAAGTCCAGGGCCAGAGGCTGACTGTGCAATTTAGCAAGACCTTGTCTCAAAAAAGAAAAGCCGGGCGTGGTGGCACAGGCCTGTAATCCCAGCACCCGGGAGGCTGAGGCAGGAGGATATGCACACATTGAAGGCCAGCCTGGCTACACAGTGAGACCCTGCTTCAACCCCACCTGCCCCCCTAAAATAAAAGTAAATAAATAATAAAGGAGGAAGTGGGGTTGTGGCTGAGTGGTGAACCCCTTGCCTAGCATGCTCAAGGCTCTGCGTTCAACCCCTAGTATTGAAGATAAAAATAAAGAATGGAGCTGGGCGTGGTAGTGCATGCCTGTAATCCCTCCCAGTGGCTCAGGAGGCAGAGGCAGGAGGATCAAAAGTTCGAGACCAGAGGCAGTCTGCGTAACTTAGTGAGACTCTGTCTCAAAAAGTAAAAAAAAAAAAAAAAAAAAAAAGGCTGAGGGTGCAGCTCAGTGATCCAGCACTTTCGGAGCATGCAAGCACGAGGCCCTGGGTTTAACCCCCAGTACCACAAAAAAAAAAAAAAAAAAAAAAAAGAATGAACGAATGACTGTTTGCTGGTCCACTTGCTGGGTGGGCCTCCTGGGTGTCCCTGCCTGGTGCCACACTGCTCTGTACTGCCCCCACCACGCCTTCTCTGCCCACAGGTGCCCGCCAGGCTGGGTGGGTGAGCGGTGCCAGCTGGAAGACCCTTGCCACTCAGGCCCCTGTGCTGGCCGCGGCGTCTGTCAGAGTTCAGTGGTGGCTGGCACTGCCCGGTTCTCCTGCCGGTGCCCCCGGGGCTTCCGAGGTGAGGGGAGGCAGAGAGGGGAGCGTGGGGCAGGAAAGGGTGTGGTCGGTGCCAAGCTCACCCTGTCTTGGTCTCCCCAGGCCCGGACTGCTCCCTGCCTGACCCTTGCCTCAGCAGCCCCTGTGCCCATGGTGCCCGCTGCTCCGTGGGGTCGGATGGCCGCTTCCTCTGCTCCTGCCCGCCTGGCTACCAGGGCCGCAGCTGCCGAAGCGATGTGGACGAGTGTCGGACGGGCAGGCCTTGCCGCCACGGTGGCACCTGCCTCAACACGCCCGGCTCCTTCTACTGCCAGTGCCCTGGGGGCTATACGGGGCCACTGTGCGAAAGTGTGACAGTGCCCTGCGCCCCTTCACCGTGCCGCAACGGTGGCACCTGTAGGCAGAGTGGGGAGCTCACCTATGACTGCGCCTGCCTTCCTGGTAAGTGAGCCCCACCCAGGGGAGACAGCTGGGGTGGGACAGCGGGTCAGCCTCGCCCCTCCCCCCGAGAACTCCCTCCCCCTCCCCCCACACTAGGGTTCGAGGGCCAGAACTGTGAAGTGAACGTGGACGACTGTCCAGGCCACCGGTGTCTCAACGGGGGGACCTGTGTGGACGGTGTCAATACCTACAACTGCCAGTGCCCTCCAGAGTGGACAGGTGGGCACCGGGGCTGTGGCGGGCTGGGGGTGGGATCTCGGGCGGGCACGAGGCAGGAGGCTACCCTGATACGTCCGTGTGGCCCAGGCCAATTCTGCACGGAGGATGTGGATGAGTGTCAGCTGCAGCCCAACGCCTGCCACAACGGAGGCACGTGCTTCAACACGCTGGGTGGCCACAGCTGCGTGTGTGTCAACGGCTGGACGGGTGAGAGCTGCAGCCAGAATATCGATGACTGTGCCACCGCCGTGTGTTTCCATGGGGCCACCTGCCATGACCGTGTGGCTTCTTTCTACTGTGCCTGCCCCATGGGCAAGACTGGTGAGTGGCTGTTTTCCTTGTAGGCAGTAGGGAGCCATGGATGGTTCTTGAGTGGGGTGAAACTAGACTCTGAGTGTAATAATATGCTAGGGTGAGCCGGGAGTGGTGGCGCATGCCTATAATCCCAGTGATTTAGGAGGTAGAGGCAGGAGGATCGCAAGTTCAAGACCAGAGGCAGTCTGCATTATTTAGTGAGACCTTGTCTCAAAAAGATAAAAAATGGGCTGGGGATGCAGCTCAGTGGTCCAGCACTTGCAGAGCATGCAAGCACAAGGCCCTGGGTTCAACTCCCAGTATGGCAAAAAAGAGAGAGGGGGGGGAGGGAGAGAGAGAATATGCGAATATGCTGGGGCTAAGGATGTAGCTGGGCTGGGATTTAGCTCAGTTGGTAGAGCGCTGCTCTGCAGTCTCTGAGGTCCTGAGTTTAATTCCCAGGATCGCAATTGGGAGAAGGATGTGGCAGTCCACTCATGAGGCAATCCCCAAACAGTCAGCCATTGAAAACCCTATAAGGGTTGCTATGAGTCTGACATGACTCAATGGCACCTAACAACAACAAGGGCTGTAGCTTAGTGGTAGAGCATGTCCTTAGCATATGCTAGGCCCTGGGTTCAATTCTCAGTATCAAAGAAGGAAGGAAGGAAAGGAGAGAGGGTGGGAGGGTGGGGTGACATGCTGGAGGCTGGATTTGGGGTGAGGAGTAAGCCTGGAAGAGTCCTGGGAAGAGCCTGGCATACCATCTAAGCAGAGGCCATTGTAATTGGGAACTGTTGGCAGGTGTAACTGAGAAGGAGAGAGGAGCTTTGGAAGTAGCAGAGGTCAGAAAAGTATTTAAAAGGAGGATTTGGAAATGAGGGGAGGGCATGCTTGGCAGAGGGTACTGCAGAAGTGAAGGCGTAAGGGTGGAATCCTTTTATAATCAGAAAAGTCAGTAGATTTTATTTTATATTTTTTGCTGTATTAGGGGACTGAACCTAGGGCTTATGCATGCTAGGCAAGTGCTGTACCATTCAGCTGCACCCCTAGCCCCCCTTTTCTTTTCTTTTTTCACTTTGCAAAGTCTTGCTAAATTGCACAGACTGCCTCTGGCTTTGAACTTGAGATCCTCCTGCTTCTGCCTCCTGAGCTGCTGGGATTACAGGCATGTGCCACTGTACCTGGCTAGATTTTAAAATAATGTATGTTGGGCTAGAGATGTAGCTCAGTGGTAGAATGCTTGCCTAGAATTCATCCAGGCCCTGGGGTTGATCCCCAGCACCTCCCCCCCC